>JASVEL010004476.1:0-284286 GCA_032618575.1 Nicotiana noctiflora | reverse complement strand
TTTAATTTAACTATATAATAAGTAAACGTTTGTTGGTACGACGAAGGGTAGGACAGTAAATTTACTTGACTTTTTAGCTTCCCAATGTTTAGTGTATAGGCTTCTTCTTATTCTTCGTTGTAATTCCACAAGAATTTTCCTTTTCCATTTTCTAATTTCTTCCTCCCTCTCTATGCGTTGTCTTACCTTTTCTCCTGGTGAGTTCTTCTTATTCTTCTTTTTACTTTATTTTTTGCCCATTTTTTGCTCTTGGTCTACTGATTCTCTCCTTAATTCTGGCTCTTTTGTCCTTTTATTTTTTATGTACTTATTATCTAACTGTGGTGTTCCTTTTAGATTTCTGTAATAAATTTCCAATTCGTCACAATTGAAGCATGAAAATAGACTCATTCTTTGTGTGTTCTTCCGTCTATTCAACCATGTATGCATTTCAATCAAGTCTCAAAATATATAATTTTAGTGTTTCATGGTTTGATCTTCTTTTTCTTTTAGGATAATTTCTGGTTGAATTTTCACATTTATGTGATAACTCTATAAGATTTGACACTAATGCACCAAGATGTTTGACAATGTACCTAAATCAACTGATATATATGCGCTTTTCTTTACTTTCCTCTTTTGACAGGAGAGGCACTATAACTTTTTGGGTTTAAATGTGCCTTATCCTAAGGTATTTTGTTTTGCCTTTTATTGTTATTCTCTTGCTCTGTTTTGTAAGTTTTTTTCTCTAACAAACGCTTATAGCTCGCTGCTGGATTTTTTGGTTGTTTTATTCTTTCTTTTTATTGATGAATTTTCGAACTTGGCTGACATGCAAACAAAAATATGTTTGAATTACATTTGCATAACCTCCTTCAACTCCAAATATTTGAAAACCCACCATTATTTCCTATATGAGTAAGAACTTAGTCATAAACTTCTATCACTTGAGTATTCTTTTCTCTAAGTCTCTCTAAAGAATATTTTATATACTTTAAATTTGACCCATATTTATCCATATATTCTTAATTTTGTTCATATATTATTAAGTGTGATTATACTGGATTGTTGTTATTGTATTGTTAATTGTTGTTCAATTCAATTTGTTGTGGAATCATGAAAGAAAACAATTTCCGATATGAATTAATTTCCAGTAATGAATTTGAAGTCAACATTTGTACTTATACTCTGCAAGAATGAGTTTTCTAGCACCTTATGTAGCAACTAGCCAGATTCAATAAATTTAAAAGGTACAAATAACTAAGTATCATTGTTAAACCATCATCTGATGCACTAATTGCATAAACATAATTGTTATGTGAAATGGGTATATATATTGAAAGGGATGTGATGCTTATAGAATATAGTGTATCGCCACAGGGACAACAGATGATTACACTTATACAATCTTTATCGATGCCAAAAAAATTAAGTGTTACAGATAGTGAATTTGTACACAGTTCAAGTTGAACAAATGACCTTAGTCTGCTTGAAATAATAGGGATTTATGGTGAATTTAAGTTCAAATTCTATGATGATATTTGAGATGTAGTCTCATAAAAAATCATCTTATTATATCCTCCCCTTAGTTTTCCTTTATGCCGTAAAAAATATGTTGCTTTTACTAGGGTATGAAATAAAGATAAAATATTCAGCCAATAAAAAAGGAAAAGGTATGAGACTGCAACAACTTTATCTGATATTAGTTCTTATTGTTACTAGGGAATGAAAGTATATCCATTTAAAGTTATGTGTTCTTCTCTTACCAGTGGTTTTGCATCCTTCTTCCGACAAAAAGACTTAAAGAATGTAGAAAATATCCTGCATCAAACTACCAGTAAGTTGCTCTGTGTCAGCATGCCTATGTATGGCTAAATCTTTTGTTATCTCCTGAATTTTTCAGTAAACCCACCTGTCCGAAAATCAAGATATATATGGGTAACATGATAACCTATTTAAGTTATAATCAATTTTTTCTTTTCTTTAACTTTACCTTTTTCTTTGTAGCTCTAAAGTCATGTAAATTATTTTCTGCTAAGCGACTAAAGCATATGCATGCCTCCTGGGCCATATATTAAAAGAAATTGGCCTATTTCTTTGCATCAAATTTAAATAAAATGGAGGATTCAATTTTATTTATTTCAACTTACTAGACGCATACTAGATTGGTTCATTGGTTTGGTTGGCTCTATTTCTTTAGCTTTGTGATTTCTACGTCCTTAATTTGCTATTGTTCTTTATTATGAAAAAAGTATATTCTACAATTATTGTTCTTAAGAAGAACTTATATTTGCATGAGCTTATACAAAAGTAATTTTTTTTATGTAAAATGACAGATAAGAAACAGGATTGTATTGAGGTGTGTGATACAAATGCAAGAAGAAATAATATGTATCAGTATTTTTAATTATAATTAGATATAGTGAATTTTTTTAGAGTATTATGTTATTATGTCATAGTAACAGTAATATTTATTTTCAAGGTAAAGTTATAAAGTAGCTTTAGTTGATTATATGTCGCAGTGTTACAACTAATTGCTTATAAAGTGTCATAACTACTTTGTGAAGTGCTCTTGATCAAAAATTTGTGTGATCCGACTCATTTATTTTTGAAACTGGAGATGAATGAGTGAAGTATAATTTTCGTGGCAATTCTAATATGGTTTCGTGTCATTTAATATGTAAGGATCCTGCAGATTGAATGAGCACGCATTGTATGTTATTATTTCTTGTTGTGAGTAATGATTTGTATTGTTGTCCTCAGCGAGATTGTCCACCCAAATCTACTGCATGCTTTATAATATTGAATTTATTCTATGGCTTTTATATGTCTTACAAAATCATGGAGCCTCTGCTTCTATTTTGATGAACTATTCTCATGGCCACATATTTTCTATTTTTGTTATTCCTTACACAGTCTCTGCTCTTCTAGAAAATACAATGAAATGCTTTTACCATACATGGAGTTTGGCCCTAGATTATATTTGACCAAATAAATTATCACCTGATGAGTAGGTTTATTTCATATTATTTTTTGTAACTTTGTAACTGTCTGTTTTGCAACCTTTATAGGTATATGCATATGTCACGCACTGCATATGGGAAAAAATTTAATTGAATTTTCATTCTTGGTGTGAATTTTTGTACAAAATGAACGAAAACTTAGAGCAGCTCAAAGTGAAATTGCCAACAAAATTCCTCAAAGTCTAGCCTCTTGAAGAATTCAGTAATATGTAAGTATTTATACCCTTTGTCGTGCTTCAATCAGATATATAACTTAAAAGAGCCATAATAGAAAAAACAAAGAGATAAGAATAGTGCAGGCCGCATAACACAATATACGTATGTTAATTAGTGTTAGTACAACAACTATTTTTCTTTTTTTTTTTCTTAAATTGAAATCTTATATGTGTTTATTTTTTGTGTGTGTTAAAATTATAGCATTCTTTTACTTTTCAGCTGCTCATTGCATATCGATATATGGTTTCCTCAAGGGATAAGACACATGAATCAGGTATTGTTGAAATTTTTTAATTAAAATTTTTTAGTCAAGGGGTACAAAAACATCCACTCCATCAACTTAGAAAGGCAAAAGAGAGTCATGGCAGAGTCTATTTGAGCTAAAGAATCCACCAGTGAACTCTCTGGTTATTTTTTTATTATATATGGTATAACCTTTAGCTTTGTGTTAAACCTTCTGACTAAACTTCTTTAGAATGAATACAATATTATATAAGATAAAGTAATTACCTAATGATTTGTCCTCTACTTGACAGGAAGCCAAAGATCATAAAATGCTTGTTCCTGTTTTCGTTGGAATACTATCTTTAGCTTCTTTGGGTCCAAGAGCTTCTAGGTAACCTACTTTTCTTAGAATGCTAAAAATACTAACTGAATGGGGCTTTCATTTGGGTATATCCCATTGTTAATTTTACAGAGATGCTCAAGCTAATCAACACATCTATGGGAAGAACTTTTGATGTTCTACTGCAACAAAATATGTCAATACCATGAAGTGGGTTAACTTAATTTATAATTCTGCTCATGGACTGTTTGAATTTACTTCCAGCAACAATTGAAATGCTTTTGCTAAATCTATTTCCTGAACTTTAACATATCTTTTAAGCTGTTAAGTTGCACTGTCAGGTTACACTTACACAGCTAACAGATACATGAAAATGCCTTTGCTTTGTTTCCATGTTACGACACTTAATATACTTCAGTTATTTTTGCATTAGATGATGTTAGGTGTTTGTCTTTACTTTGTATCAATTGTCAGATGAAGTCTTTAATGAAAATTAAATGTAAATGTTTCTTTCAAGCAGTAAGCTTGTGCTTCTACGATTGATGGAAGGATGCATGATGCTTTAGTTTCAGCACTTCGACGAACTCTAATTGCATATGTTTTGGGTCGGGAAGGAACTTATTATATTGCACTTTGAGGTGCTTGAATTCTGTCATCTGTATGCTGCCATAAACATGAGTAATGTGTATAATGTGACATTACATGTGGTTTGAGTTCTTATAGTACCATTGAGGATTCAAGCTCAGTTCTTTTGTTGCTTATATTTTTTTTTTATGACATCCAAAACCTTGTGAGAATTTTGAACGAACAACTAAAGCAAACAACTAGGACGGGCGTACGCCCGTGCACAGCACGGGCACAAGCTATCTAGTATATATATAGAGAGATATGACTTCTTATCTTCAATATCTCACAAGAAAGACATCAAAGCAATAGCTATGTTTTCTCGGTACGCATTACTAGTTTTACTCATTCCTCAATTCTTTACATTGTTAGGAAATTTTGTGTTTGGCGCTCCAACTCAGTTGTCTCAAATTTACCCTTTCCCTTGTTCGGATCAAATCAAGAGCTGTAGCTCTCTACTTTACCAGTTATTGCAGAACTTTTATCAACTAAAGTTGGTGATATAGTAAAGCTAAATCCTTATTTGGGTCAACTTCCACAGTTCCTTGATGTGGTTTGATTGTTGTATGTCCCCATGGTAAGAAGTTGAACTCTTATTTATATGCCAAATTCATGGAATTTGGTGTCACTTTCTTTGAGAGTTTTCACATTTTGTTAGTGATTTACCTTATCTTTATCTTGGTAAAAGCTTTTTTTTCCCATTATTGAATTTCAAAGTTGTGCCTAGACTAAGACATCTCTTTGTCATATATTATATTCCTGAAACAAAACTTACCAATGAAAATGGGATCAAATTATGTTATTTAGCTACATAAATTCCATTATGGATTTAATGTGTTAAGCGAAACCTTAAGCAGTAGCCAAATACGGACCTTATGCTCTTTCTTCACTTGTCTAGGAGCCCGTTTGGATTGGCTTAAAAAAAATAGTTTTTCAGCAGAAATAACTTTTAAGTCAAAAAGTGGTAAGTTGGGATTGCCCAACTTATTACTTTTGGTTTGTTTTAAGTATTTTTAACTTATTTTAAGCACTTTTTGACTTGCCAAACATTAAAAAAACAAAAAAGAGCTTTAAAGCTGATTTGACCATCTTAAAAGCCAATCCAAACACCCTCTAGGTCCAAGTGTTAGGTTGTTACGACCCCAATCCCGATCATGATGATGCCCAACACAACTGCTAGGCAAGCCCAACCATTTACACTCTCATCCCGAGCATGAAGCTCAAACCAATTACTTGAATATTATTATCAATAATAAAGTTAAATGCTTAACAGATAGATAGAAGCTAAACTGTATAATCTCCCAAAGACCTGAGGTCACGAGTCTAGAGCCTCTAAACCAAACTGGATTGTGAGCACGTGATTTTTGCCCTACGTGAGAATTACTCCCAAAATTCAAAATAAAATCGTTTTTGTATCGTTGTAATATCTGGAGATTTTTTGTGTTAATGTTTTTATTTTGTATTCTCTGTGTGTGCATGTTTGTTTGTTTAAATTAAGAAAAAATACAAAATATATTATGTTTGCACTCCTAGGATTTAATTTACAATTGAAAGTAATCAAGTTTATTTGAAAAATATAGAAAAATTACAAAAAATATGTATTTTTGCGTTTTAAACATTTAATGTCCCGGGGATGTGCTCACTGGTTGAGACTCCGTATTCTGTTAGTGTCATACCCCGAAATAATAAAGAGGCTCGGAAAGTTTCTAAACCGGCTGGCCTTTTGGTTCCCGGGTTTTGAAATGAAAAGACCATCCTGCTATACCATGTTTGTTTTAAGCATTTATTCGGACTTGCATGCTGACCGGCTTTTAAATACTGAAAAAAAACGAAAAACAAAAGGAAACAGTATGGGGAAATAGATATTTTTCAGAAAATACAAAGATGTGTTTTACCAACAAATCAATAATTTGGTTTACTAATAAAAGACGACGGAAGGTTGACTTTGCCAACAAAATGGTTTTCTTAACAAAATGTGTTTTCTTTGTCGGTCAATAAAAGAAAAAAATAGTTTGTTTTGACGGACCGAACTACGCGGGTTTGATTCTCACCGGATGTGAGATACGTAGGCAACCCCCGTCGGGTCCAACTTGCCCTTTTTCAAAAATACAAAATTTAAAATTTTGAAAAAAATAGTCCAATCATTGCCAGCCAAAATGATCTTCTTCTTTAAATAAATGTGCAGGATGAGCACGATTCGAAATGAACCATTTTCACTCATGACTAAAATTTCGGTACAAATACGACTATGGTGGGATGATCTAGGCGAAGAAGGGCAGGATGAAGTTAAGAAATATTTGAAAGGTCTCACAGGTCTGCTTGAAATAAAGCCTCGAGGGGACATCATAAGAGCATTAGTCACATATTGGGACTCCGCGCACAATGTCTTTCACTTCTCGGACTTCGAGCTTACCCCAACTGTGGAGGAGATGACCGGATACATTGGAAACACTGATATACCATTAAGGCATCAATATCTAATCGCTCCCAGGGTTGTCGCCATACACCGATTTTTAGACTCACTGAAGACAGCCAGAACGGTACGTAACCTAGATCTAGCACAAGGGTTTTGTACTTTAAGCTTCATCTATCAAAGGTACGATCATGTGGGAGGTTTTGACAAGCCAGAGAACAAATTATGCAGCAAGGGTAATCGCCAGAAATGGGAGGAGCACAGGCGAATTGCCTTCATGATAGCCTTCTTAGGACTCGTGGTATTCCCGAGAAAGGACGGGAATATTGATATAAAGTTAGCCGGAGTCGTCAGTACTTTGCTTGACCAAAGCGAAAGTACTCTTGCTCCCATGATACTATCGGACATATATCGAGCTCTCACAGCCTGCAAAGCCGGAGGAGATTTTTTCGAAGGCTGTAATTTACTGCTACAGATATGGATGACCGAGCACCTGTGTCGCCACACCCAATTCTTGAGATATGGGTTGGTTGAGAAAACTTGCATAAGCGAATTTTATACAAGGATTGATAGGACCGTCTTGCCTGAAGGAACCTTGGCATGGAGGGCATACTTTCAGGCTCTCAGCGCAAATCAAATACAATGGACGTTGGGTTGGTTACGGATAGACAGAATCGTGTACATGCCAGCGACTAGGTCCCACTTTCTCTTAATGGGACTTAAGAGCATTCAACCTTATGCGCCCCATCGGGTTTTGAGACAGCTTGGGAGGTGCCAGATAGTACCCAAAGACGAAGACCTGAGTACCCAGGTTATTGAAATTGGTCCCGATGGTCAATTCCCGGAAGCAAGGGTCCGCCAGATCTGGAGCAAATGCCAATATCTGGAGGCAAACACTTGTGTGCAGGATCGAGCTAGAGGAGAGGTTGTACCCAGATATCTTACTTGGTACAAAGGAGAAACATCGGGTGAAAGGCCAGCCAAAAGACCTCACCTCAGGGAATTTGCTGAAGCGTCACAAGAACAATGGGATTGGTTAGCTAAGGAAGAGGTTTACAGAACAAGGATTGGCAAGATAGAGCAACGGGTTCAAGATCTCCAATTTGAAAAAGATATGCAAGCTGCCGCTGACGAAGGAAATAAAAAGAAGTTGGCACAAGAAAATGACTTTTTGAGAGCTCAAATCCAGCAAATGAAAAGGGATGCTGACAGACAGTTGAGGAGTCGAGCAGATGAAAAATTGATAAAGGGTTTGAAAAACCAAGTTGCCGATGTCCAAAGAGAATTGGAAGAGTCGAAGACCCAAACAATGAGGATCCGTGCTAGCTGGAGAAAGAAGGCACATCAACAGGCACTTCACCTACAACGGGTGGAAGAAGAGTACACTGAGATCATCACTAATCTAAGGGAAGCAAACGTTATCCTCAGGGAGCGGGTTTTCAAGCAAGCCCGAGATGCCAGAGCAGACCTCGACCGTTGTCACGATTTGATGGCCCGACTGCAAGAACAAGTGGATAGGCTCTTAGACCAAGTCACCAACAATGCTCGAAGATTGGGGGCGAAAAACCAACAGATAGAACGGCTACTCGGAGAAAGGGACATGATCAAGGACGGAATTGGAGAAATCGGGCATTATGTCACCATGAAGTGCTTAGCTTGCGAACAAATGCCCCGCACTGCCCTTTTTGCTTCAGTTATGGGCTATGTTCATCAGATCATGAGAGAGTTAAGGGGACTACACAAGGACCTCACACCAAGGCCCGCGGCAAGGCCGAATGATGCCTCGTGGGCCCCTAGGAATTTAAGAACATTAGACTTTTGATTAAAAATGTATTTTCCAAATTTTGAGTCAAATCGGCTGGCATTTTATTCTCGAGTCAAGCATTTCTCTTATTCTGTTGATTATTGTAAGACATGTTTTGTAACCGTAAGAGTTTTGATATAAGAATTCCAGAATTTTGCCACAATTTTGTTACCAGAACTACGCTCGGTCTGATTCACGCTGGGACGTAATACGTAGGCAATCCACATAAGATTCGACCACCACTAGAAAGAAAGGAAAAGAACATGAAGGTTAATAACAATAAGGCTTTCAAGGATAATTGAAAAAGGAAAAAAAAAAAGAGAAGAAAAGAAGCTGGAATGACGCATGCGAGGAATACATGTAGAAATGGTTAATTGATTAGGTGCATTGCATCCCAACGTGCTATAACATATCTGTTAAACTCGGTAAGCTAACAAGTTTGTTGCATTCCAGAAAGTTTAGCAGTTGGTTTGACATAATATCCTGGCCGGCCACCATTACCGTACTAGATCTAAAGGGCCAATTCCAGCAAGCATGTCTAGTTCCGGTAAAAGCCTCGAGGAAGAGAAATCAGAGATACAGGATCATGAAAGAAGAGGTAGATCGGTTGAAACAGCAGATAACAGAGATGCACCTAGCCTGGGCTAGGGGACGGTCTTCACCAAACCTCCCTACTCTCGCATCAGCTCCAGAACATCCACCCCTTGATCCTTCGACAAGCGCCCCACTCTATCCATACTATCGAGGGGAAAACCCTTATGCCACCCAAATTCCACCAGCCAAACAAAATCCTCCTCCGGTCACCCCTGTTTTTGTAGCACCCCCACCTGCTACCCTACAAAAGTCGTCCGGTGAGCCGCATGTTCAAATCCATGACAATTCTTACTATCCTCCCGAGCCTACCTTTAGGGCTCCCGAACCGCATCCACACACCCCTCACTGGGATAACCCGGCAGAACCGGAAAAGCACTTCCAAAGTTCGGAACATGAGGAAGTTATTAGAAAAGTTAAAAGCTTGGAGCAGTCCTTCAGGAATATGCACGGTTTGGGCAACCAGGTCAGTGTCGCTTACAAGGATCTGTGTCCATTCCCAGATGTCCAGTTGCCAGCCGGGTTCAAAATGCCCAAGTTTGACCTATACGAGGGGCATGGTGATCCAGTAGCCCATCTTCGAGGGTTTTGTAGTAAAATGAGAGGAGCCGGAGGACGAGACGAGATTCTGATAGCTTACTTCGGTCAGAGTTTGGGGGGATCTGCACTAGAGTGGTACACTAGGCAGGATCCCAGCGGATGGTTTACGTGGGATGATTTGGCTCAAGCATTCATTGGCCAGTTCCAGTACAATCTTGAAATAGTCCCAGACCGCTTGTCATTGCTAAAGTTAGAGAAGAAACCTGCC
Source organism: Nicotiana noctiflora (assembly GCA_032618575.1). Classification (NCBI taxonomy): domain Eukaryota; kingdom Viridiplantae; phylum Streptophyta; class Magnoliopsida; order Solanales; family Solanaceae; genus Nicotiana; species Nicotiana noctiflora. The sequence continues at coordinate 274,263 of JASVEL010004476.1, read as the reverse complement.
GAAAGTTTCAGAGAATTTGGCTTCCGCTGGAGGGAACAGGCAGCAAAGGTAGATCCGCCTATGAGAGAGAACGAGATGGTGGATTACTTCCTGCAGACACTAGAGCCAACCTATTTCGGACATCTGGTGACGTCCGTGGGTAAGTCATTCACTGAGGTGATAAAGATGGGGGCTATGATCGAGGAAGGCTTGAAAGCCAACAAGATCATGAGCTATTCAGCATTGAAAGCCACCACCCAAGCTATTCAAAGTGGTACCGGAGGAGTGCTTGGGAAAAAGAGGAAAGAAGAAGTCACGGCAGTCGAGTCCGGAACATGGTTCAGAAATAGAGGCCCCGCACCCCAGTATAACCCGCCATAACCTCACCACCAAAATTACTTCCACAATCCATATAACCACCCGCAACACTACTATCCAGTACCTGATCCCCATTTTACTGTCCATCATGCATAGTCATACGCCACACCTCCCGTCCATGCACCATGGCGTGCACCAAACCCGCAAAATAATTATCCACCCCCAAGAGCGTATAGAAGTCCCACGGGCACGGGTTTTCATCCGAACCAAGCATTCAAGAGCGACAGCGCGCCAAGGCCAAAGACTTTTACTCCCTTGGGAGAGTCTTACACCAGTTTGTTCCACCGTTTGAAGCAAGTAGGGTTGCTAAATCCGGTCGAGGCTAAGCTGCCAAACCCTCTTCCAAAGAATCTGGATCATTCAATAAATTGTGCATACTACTCAGGATGTCTGGGGCACGACACGGAAAAGTGTTGGCGGTTGAAAACAGCCATCCAAGAACTCATCGACACTCGCCGAATTGAGGTCCAGACTCCAGCGGAGCCCAACATCAACCAAAATCCACTTCCAACTCATCATGAGACCAAAATGATCGAGTTGGTACGGGTGGAAGGGGGAAAGGAGAAAACCTCTCAGACTGTAATGATGATCAAGTCTAGTGGGGTAGGAATGAAAAAGGGGCCAAGCCTTGATGAGTCACTCATTTGCGGGAAGGACGTACAAGAGGGGTTGGAAGCAGAAAGGGGAAATGCAAGCGAAGTACCGGTGAGGCCGGGGGAAGTAAAAATCACTGTACCAGGGGTAGCAACCAAACCCGTCTTGACGGTAGCAGGTGTTCGAGTGGATCCTTTCATCATCAAGCCAGCAATACAATTGCCAATAGTTGATAGCAAAGCTATCCCATGGAATTATGATCGGGTCACGACGACCTACAAAGGAAAAGAAGTTAAAGAGGAAGTCTGCGAAGCGCAAGGGTTGACTCGTTCAAGGAGATGTTTTGCCCCTGCGGAATTGAGGAAGACCACTCCGGCAACATTGAAAAAGCCGGTAACTGACGAAGAGGCAGAAGAATTCCTGAAAAAGATGAAGCTACATGATTATTCCGTCTTAGAACAGCTGAAGAAAACCCCTGCGCAAATCTCATTGCTGTCCTTGTTGATACATTCTGAAGAACACCGGCAAGCTTTGATGAAAGTTTTGAATGAGGCCCACGTACCTGATAAAATCTCGGTAAGTCATTTGGAGAAGATCACCAATAGGATCTTCGAAGCGAATCGAATCACCTTCACCGATGACGAGTTGCCTGAGGAAGGCACCGAGCACAACAGGGCTTTATATCTTACGGTGAAGTGTGAGGAGTCGGTGGTCAGCAAAGTCCTGGTCGACAATGGGTCCAGTGCGAACATTTGTCCTCTCTCTACACTACACAAGTTGAAAGTGGATATCGGCGGGATACGCAAGAACAACATATGTGTCCGAGGGTTTGATGGAGGAGGCAAGGCATCGGTTGGGGACATAGTGTTAATCTTGACAATCGGACCAGTGGAGTTCACCATGGAATTCCAGGTGCTGGACATGGTAGTTTCATATAACCTTCTGATAGGGCGACCGTGGATCCATGCCGCAAAAGCAGTTCCATCCAGCCTACACCAACTAGTCAAGTTTGAGTAGGACCAACAGGAGATCGTAGTACATGGAGAGAATGATCTACAACCAGGCACCATCGTCCCCTTTGTTGAGACAGAAGAGGATGTTGGGCCATGGGTATACCAGATCTGCGATGTGGTATCCGCCAACCGAGTTCCAGAAGGGGAATGCATTCCCAATGACAGAATAATTACCGCAGACGTCATGGTGGCTCATGAAATGCTGAGAAACGGTTTCGTACCCGGCAAAGGTTTAGGTGCATCTCTGCAAGGAATCATACAACCGGTATCCGTGGTCGAAAATGTGGGAACCTTCGGCTTGGGATTCAAGCCAACATCAGAGGACATCCAGCGAGCCAAGAGGAATAAGCAGAAGACATGGGTGCTCCCGAAGCCTGTTCCGCGCCTTTCCCGATCTTTTGTCAGGTCTGGAGTAAGAGGACATCCGACGACAAAGATTCCCAGTCCTATGGTTAGGCCAGACGAAGAGTTCTTAAGAAAATTCGAGGACCTATTCGCAGATGTATGCATGCTAGAGGATGGCGAAGGATCCAGCCATGCCGAGATACAGTTTGTGGGATCGAAAGAAAAATTGAATAATTGGAAGGCTACTCCTCTCCCTGTCCGGAAGAAGTCTTGGTAGTTTGTTTTGGATTGTTTTCTTTCGAAATTTTGTGTTGGGGTTGTCCTCGAAGTAAAATCCGTTTGTTTTAGTTCATTTTGATTTGAGTTTGCAAGCTTGTTTTTCCTTGTACTGTTCCCATTAATGAAATTTTTTTCCCTTCGTGTCTAATTTTGTTTATTTTCCTTCTTTTTACTTTTCTGAGCAGCTTTCTTTCAACTGATCTTAATGATATGGCGTGCTTAAAGATTAATCAACCCAGTCTAGAAAGTCAATCTAGTTTGGAAATAATAACGCATGAAATAAGAGGTGACGAGAGTGAATCGGAATACGGCGATGATGAAGCCGTAGAAGAAATCGGTGAAGAATTAAGTCACTTCGAGGAAAAACCCAAACCAAATTTAAATGATACTGAGGATGTTAATCTGGGGGACACAGATGACGTCAAAGAAACCAGAATAAGTGTCCATATTGAACCCAACTTGAGAGAAGAGTTGATCAAAACACTCATGGAGTTTAAAGACATTTTCGCATGGTCGTACGACGACATGCCAGGACTCAGCACTGATCTAGTGGTTCACAAATTACCCACTGAACCGGCATGTCCTCCCGTCAAGCAAAAACTGCGGAAATTCAAGACGGAGATGAGTGTAAAGATCAAGGAGGAAGTAACCAAGCAGTTGCAGGCGAAAGTCATTCGTGTCACTCGATACCCCGAATGGTTGGCTAACGTAGTACCGGTGCCAAAGAAAGACGGAAAGATCAGAGTATGCGTGGACTACCGCAATCTCAACAAGGCGAGTCCTAAGGATAATTTCCCGCTTCCCAATATCCATATCCTGATTGATAATTGCACCGGACGTGAAATCGGATCCTTTGTGGATTGCTACGCGGGATATCATCAGATCTTGATGGATGAAGAGGACGCAGAAAAGACGGCTTTTATCACACTGTGGGGGACTTATTGCTACCGGGTGATGCCATTCGGTTTGAAGAACGCAGGGGCAACATACATGAGGGCGATGACTACGGTATTCCATGACATGATACACAAGGAAATTGAAGTGTACGTGGATGATGTGATCATAAAATCTAGACGTCAAGAAGACCACGTTGCCGACCTCGGGAAGTTCTTTCAAAGACTTCGAAGATATGATATCAAGCTCAATCCGGCCAAATGCGCATTCGGAGTTCCATCAGGAAAGTTGCTAGGATTCATTGTCAGCCGACGGGGCATTGAGTTGGACCCATCCAAAATCAAGTCCATTCAGGAGTTACCCCCGCCAAGGAATAAAACAGAGGTAATGAGTTTGTTGGGAAGGTTAAATTACATCAGTAGGTTTATTGCTCAGCTTACAGCAACCTGTGAGCCCATATTCCGTCCGTTGAAGAAAGACGCTGCGATAGAATGGACGACAGAATGTCAGGAAGCGTTTGACCAAATCAAAGGGTATCTGTCAAACCCACCCGTATTGGTTCCGCCTGAACCGGGTAGACCCCTGATTCTTTATCTGACGGTTTTGGAGAATTCGTTCGGCTGCGTACTGGGGCAGCATGATCTTACTGGCAGGAAGGAACGGGCCATTTACTATCTCAGTAAGAAATTCACGGTCCACGAGGTTAAGTACACTCATTTGGAAAAGACATGTTGTGCCTTGACTTGGGTAGCCCAAAAGCTAAAACATTATTTGTCTTCTTACACCACTTACCTCATTTCGCGTTTGGATCCGTTGAAGTATATTTTCCAGAAACCTATGCCTACAGGGAGGTTAGCAAAATGGCAAATATTACTTACAGAGTTCGACATCATATATGTAACAAGAACGGCTATGAAAGCTCAAGCCCTAGCCGACCACTTAGCTGAGAATCCTGTCGATGACGGATACGAACCTTTGAGGACGTATTTTCTAGATGAAGAAGTATTGCAAATTGATGGGTTGGAATTAACCGAGGATCCAGGGTGGAAGCTTTTCTTCGACGGAGCGGCGAACGCAAAAGGAGTCGGAGTTGGGGCTGTGCTCATCTCTGAAACAGGACATCATTACCCTGTTACTGCTCAACTGCATTTTCATTGCACCAACAACATGGCCGAGTACGAGGCATGTATCTTAGGGCTGCGATTAGCGGTGGACATGGATGTACAGGACGTCTTGGTCTTGGGGGACTCGGACCTTCTGGTACACCAGATTCAGGGAGAATGGGAAACCAGAGATTTAAAGCTTATCCCGTATCGTCAGTGTTTGCATGATCTGACCAAGCGCTTTCGATCAGTAGAATTCAGGCACATCCCAAGGATGCATAATGAGGTTGCCGACGCTCTAGCTACTTTAGCATCAATGCTACATCACCCGGACAAGGTTCGTGTCGATCCGTTACATATTCAGGTTCGGAATCAACATGCTTATTGCAATATGATAGAAGAAGAGATGGATGGCGAGCCATGGTTTCATGATGTCAAGGAATACCTCAGGTTAGGAATATACCCAGAGCAAGCAACTGGAGATCAAAAGAGAGCTATTCGGCGATTGGCGAACGGATTTTTCCTTAGTGGAGGGGTGTTGTACAAAAGAACCCCGGATTTGGGATTGTTGAGATGTATAGATGCAAGTCAAGCCACAACAGTGATGACAGATATACACTCCGGAGTTTGTGGACCACACATGAGCGGATACGTATTGGCAAAGAAGATTCTTCGAGCAGGATATTACTGGCTCACTATGGAGCGTGATTGTATAAGTTTCGTGCGAAGATGCCATCGGTGTCAGATACACGGAGATTTGATTCATTCTCCACCGACCGAATTGCATACAATGTCGGCACCATGGCCGTTTGTTGCGTGGGGTATGGATGTTATTGGACCTATAGAGCCTGCGACTTCCAATGGTCATAGGTTCATTCTGGTAACGATCGATTATTTTACCAAGTGGGTGGAGGCCAAAACCTTCAAATCGGTGACCAAGAAGGCGGTGGTGGATTTCGTACATTCCCACATCATCTGCAGGTTTGGAATTCCAAAGATAATCATCATGGATAACGGTGCCAATCTTAACAGCGGATTAATGAAAGAGGTCTGCCAACAGTTCAAGATTACACACCGAAATTCCACACCATATCGTCCCAAAGCAAATGGTGCGGTTGAGGTGGCAAACAAGAATATAAAGAAGATATTGAGGAAGATGGTAGAAGGGTCTAGGCAATGGCATGAAAAGTTACCGTTCGCGCTGTTGGGTTATCGCACTACTGTCCGGACTTCGGTAGGTGCAACTCCTTATTTGTTGGTGTACGGGACTGAGGCAGTAATACCAGCAGAAGTTGAAATTCCATCCCTCCGAATTGTCGCTGAAGCTGAGATTGACGATGATGAGTGGGTCAAAACCCGATTGGAGCAATTGAGCTTGATCGATGAAAAGAGATTGACCGCAGTATGTCATGGCCAATTGTATCAAAAGAGAATGGCAAGATCATATAACAAGAAGGTACGTCCCAGGAAATTTGAAGTGGGACAACATGTGTTGAAGAGAGTTCTACCACATCAGGCCGAAGCGAAAGGCAAGTTCGCTCCAAATTGGCAAGGACCATTTGTTGTGACTAGAGTATTATCCAACGGCGCTCTATGTCTAACTGATATTGAAGGAAGGTGCACCGATATGGCTATCAATTCCGATGCAGTCAAGAGATATTATGTGTAATTCTTTAATGCATTTGTCAATGTTTGGTTTCGTTTGTTTGTAGTTGGCATTTTTCGGAGAATGAAATGACAGAGGTAATTTTTCTACTACCCAAACACTTTACCCTTGTTTTCCCCTTTGAGCCTTAATTATTCTTTCATATACCCTCTTTCGGAATCATCAAGGAAAATGTGTAACAAAATAGAAAAAGAAACAAAGAAAAGACACAAGAAAAAGTGAACTACGTTTGACCTGATTCCTCAAGAAGGATACGTAGGCGCCACACAGCTCGGTCATAATAAAAAAAAATCAAATATTCCCCAAGCAACAAAACTGGGGCAGAGGCCATGGTTTCATCTGAAAAGACGATGTGAATTCCGAAAGTTGTAATGAGCTAACCGTGGAGGTGAAACCTTTTTTCTTTAGCCTCACGCACAAAAACCACATTAATGACCGAAAAAGACCTCTCGATCAATATTGGAGAAATGCCAAGTCATGCGAATCAAAGCCAAGAGCGACACTCCGATCCTCGATTGAATCCAGGATGCGCAAGCCGAAAAGGGATAATGCTTTAGAGGGAATCTCGTAGGTAATACCCCAGCCCGGAAAGAAAGCGAAATGAGAGAGCCTTAACGATGAAAACCCTCGCGGGCACCTTGAGGCGAAGAAAGCTAAGAGAAATAAAATGAGAGAGTCTTACGGTGAAAACCTTTACAGGCACCCTAAGGCGACGGGAGATCGAGAGAAATGAGAGAATCTCATTAGTGAAAACCCTTGAAGGGCACTATGAGGTGACAAGGCGAGATGGTTACAAGGTGTCTGCATGAGACAAGGTTGGGACATTCGTTTGCTTCTAGCAAAACGCGGCCATCAGAAAGCGATTGACATAAATAGACTGGGTAGATTAATCTCAAGGGCGCGGCATAACCATTGGATCAGTTATACATTCAGATAAGTTTTTCCCAGTTGTGAGTTCAGAAAAGTTTTCCCTTTCTTTTGTCATTCGCGGTCAGCATTCTTTATCTATCATTTTTCCCTTATTTTGTTTTCGAAAATTGATTTTTCAAAGCTTACTACCAAGTCTCCCAAAGCGGTACAATGAAGATGAATAGGCGTGGAACGAGGCAATAAGGCAAAAGGTCGTTCCGATATTAAGACTGGAACGATAGGTTGATTGGAAGGTTCACAGGAATTATGGAGTTCGATGGACACATATTACACATCCGGAAGATGATTTCTCACAACGGATCATCGGCTAAAAGGGTCGGATCAAACTGAAGGTTGGAATAAAAGGGAGAGATGAGAGACCATCTGTGGAAAGAGCACCATCCCCGGCAAGTGTCAACGTCGTCCCCAAAAGTTCGAGGGAGGCCAAGCAGCTGAAAGAGAAAAGGAAAATTGCCCCAACAAGAGTGGCACGACCACTCACTGCGTTTTGAAACTAACAATTTTTCTTTGATTTAAAGCAGGAAAAGAGGGTTCGTCGGCGGAAAAGCATGCCAGATAGAAGGTCATCAAACTGGGGCAGAAAATTTTCTCCCATTGCGAAAATTTTCTTGAAAGCAAATACCCAGTGGATAAGGATAGCGAGATTTCGGGAAATACCGGTTCCGAGCAGAATAGTTTGGAGAGAGGCCAGACGACACGAGGGGTTGATTTTTGAGCCTGGTATCATCCCCAGCAGTTGTCGGGAAAATGAAACACTAACTCCGAGATTCCCCCAGCAGGCATTATATCCCATAAGTTCTTCAAGGAAGCAAAAGCGTGAGTCCCGGAGGAGGTCCGGGAAGAAGGAAAAGGAAAAGGGGTCCCCCGCCAGGATAATCCTCAGTTAATGACATTTCAATCCCCCTGGCGAGTCCGAGAGAGAACGAAGGGTGAAGGAAATAGAAAAAGAGGAAGCAAAGAATACTTCCCCAGCAGCATCATCCCCAGCAGGTGAGTAAACGGTTCCGAAGATATCTCCAGCAGCCAAAGGAAAAGTAACACGACCCCGTGGGAAAGAAATTCCAAGATAAGGTAATTCAGAAGAAAAGGGCGGCCAAAGAGACGATGCAGGAAGAAGAAAATGGTACAGGAAACAAAGGAAGGCGATAAGGATGGGATGAAATTAGTGAGTTGTAGTTAAAGTCAGGGAGCCCGCTCGAAGAATGGAGTGGCGATTTATTTTGAAGATTGTAGTTGAAGTCGGGGAGCCCGCCCGAAGAATGGAATGGCAATTTATTTTGAAGTTGTAGTTGAAGTCGAGGAGCCCGCTCGAAGAATGGAGTGGCGATTTATTTTGAAGATCGTAGTTAAAGTCGGGGAGCCCGCTCGAAGAATGGAGTGGCGATTTATTTTGAAGTTGTAGTTGAAGTCGGGGAGCCCGCCCGAAGAATGGAGTGGCGATTTATTTTGAAGTTGTAGTTGAAGTCGGGGAGCCCGCCCGAAGAATGGAGTGGCGATTTATTTTGAAGTTGTAGTTGAAGTCGGGGAGCCCGCTCGAAGAATGGAGTGGCGATTTATTTTGAAATTGTAGTTGAAGTCGGGGACCCATTCGAAGAATGGAGTGGCGATTTATTTTGAAGATTGTAGTTGAAGTCGGGGAGCCCGCCCGAAGAATGGAGTGGCGATTTATTTTGAAGATTGTAGTTGAAGTCGGGAGCCCGCCTGAAGAATGGAATGGTGATTTATTTTGAAGTTGTAGTTGAAGTCAGGGAGCCCGCTTGAAGAATGGAGTGGCGATTTATTTTGAAGTTGTAGTTGAAGTCGGGGAGCCCGCCCGAAGAATGGAGTGGCGATTTATTTTGAAAGTAGTAGTTGAAGTCGGGAGCCCGCCTGAAGAATGGAGTGGCGATTTATTTTGAAGTTGTAGTTGAAGTCGGGGAGCACGCTCGAAGAATGGAGTGGCGATTTATTTTGAAGATTGTAGTTGAAGTCGGGGAGCCCGCCCGAAGAATGGAATGGCGATTTATTTTGAAGTTGTAGTTGAAGTCAGGAGAGCCCGCTCGAAGAATGGAGTGGCGATTTATTTTGAAGTTTTAGTTGAAGTCGGGGAGCCCGCCCGAAGAATGGAGTGGCGATTTATTTTGAAGATTGTAGTTGAAGTCGGGGAGCCCGCCCGAAGAATGGAGTGGCGATTTATTTTGAAGTTATAGTTGAAGTCGGGGAGCCCGCCGGCAGAATGGAGTGGCGATTTATTTTGAAATTGTAGTTGAAGTCAGGGAGCCCGCTGAAGAATGGAGTGGCGATTTATTTTGAAGATTGTAGTTGAAGTCAGGGGAGCCCGCCTGAAGAATGGAATGGTGATTTATTTTGAAGTTGTAGTTGAAGTCGGGAGCCCGCCCGAAGAATGGAGTGGCGATTTATTTTGAAGTTGTAGTTGAAGTCGGGAGCCCGCTCGAAGAATGGAGTGGCGATTTATTTTGAAGATTGTAGTTGAAGTCGGGAGCCCGCTCGAAGAATGGAGTGGCGATTTATTTTGAAGTTGTAGTTGAAGTTAGGGAGCCCGCTTGAAGAATGGAGTGGCGATTTATTTTGAAGTTGTAGTTGAAGTCAGGGAGCCCGCCTGAAGAATGGAGTGGCGATTTATTCTGAAGTTGTAGTTGAAGTCAGGAAGCCCGCCATATAAAATTTATCAAAATCGGAGTTCATTTGCCCCTTCAAATCATCGATTTTCTATTTTTCTTAGGCTTCAAGCAAAACCACAATTTATACCTTATTTCCTCAAATTTTGAGTGATTTATATGAAGATTCTAGTATAAAATCACGTAATTAGACCATAAAACTTACCTCCAATAGAAATCTAGGTGGAAATCTCTTAATCCCTCGTCCCCTAGCTTCAAAAATTGCCCAACAATGGTGAAATTATGAAACCCTCGCGGATGAAATGTTATTTTAACTGATACGTCCGACATTTAATTAACATTATGCGATCACACCGCCCTTACTGCGATCGCGCATTCGAAGAATGGAGTGGCGATTTATTTTGAAGTTGTAGTTGAAGTGAGGGAGCCCCTCTGAAGAATGGAGTGGCGATTTATTTTGAAGTTGTAGTTGAAGTCGGGGAGCCCACCTGAAGAATGGAGTGGCGATTTATTTGGAAGTCGTAGTTGAAGTCAGGGAGCCTGCCTGAAGAATGGAGTGGCGATTTATTTTGAAGTTGTAGTTGAAGTCAGGGAGCCCGCCCGAAGAATGGAGTGGCGATTTATTTTGAAGTTGTAGTTGAAGTCAGGGAGCCCGCCCGAAGAATGGAGTGGCAATTTATTTTGAAGTTGTAGTTGAAGGAAAGCGGTTGAGTGTAACGGAAATCCCCAGCATGGATCCAAGTTCGTAATCAAAAGGAAGGCAAAAAGGATCAGAAAGACAGGTTCAGACTTCGAAGTAGAATAGTTCGAAGATCACAAAGAAGGGACCAATGGTCGGAGTTCGGCAATCAAGATAGGCCGAGATAACAATTGTCAGAAGAGAAGAAGCATGTGAAGAAACATCAGAGCCAGCAGGAGGGCAGGGAACATGACAAGATCAAGTTGAAAAGATAGATAAGAATTTGCAATAATGTAACTTAGTATAGCTTCTTATTTTCGTTTAGCACGGTGTAGGAGATCAGTTAAGCAGTGGCAACAGCAGCAACAGCAGTAACAGCAAGATCACAGCAGTCATGGTAGTCCCAGCTACCAAAACTTCCCGAACTACACTGACCTGATTCCCTTTTTAGCCGGGGATATGTAGGAGACCTTTTGAAGCAAAGGTTCGGTCAAACTTTTCCAAAAAATGCTTCATACGGAGTGCTCAAACGGGCAAAGAATCGCTCGTATCTGCTCACTTGTCTTTGCACGAAAACTCTTCATGTTTCCGCGCAAAGAGGGGCAGCTGTGAGCACTTGATTTTTGCCCTACGTGAGAATTACTCCCAAAATTCAAAATAAAATCGTTTTTGTATCGTTGTAATATCTGGAGATTTTTTGTGTTAATGTTTTTATTTTGTATTCTCTGTGTGTGCATGTTTGTTTGTTTAAATTAAGAAAAAATACAAAATATATTATGTTTGCACTCCTAGGATTTAATTTACAATTGAAAGTAATCAAGTTTATTTGAAAAATATAGAAAAATCACAAAAAATATGTATTTTTGCGTTTTAAACATTTAATGTCCCAATTGTTGATTTTAGTTTAATTTAATTATAATAAGAACTTAATTAGTACTCTTATCAACTAATTTGATTTTTGTAATGTGTCTTAGAGTTTTGGTTTTTATTAAATTAGGAATTGAAGTTAAAGTAAAAGAAAAGCAGAAAAATGAAAAAATAAAGAGAAAATCGGAATGGGCTGGCATAAGCTAAGCCCAAACCTACTAAGCCCAAATCCCTGCCCATATACCGTTTATGTAACGGATGATCTGAACCGTTGGATTAAATCAATCCAGTGGTCCAGATCACCCCATCATAACCCGTCACCCAACCCAGGTAACCCAGACCAACCCAATTCCCCTCTTAACGAAACGACACCGTTAGATTAAGTATTTGATCCCTGCCGTTGATCTCATCAGATCAAACGGCCAGGATTCATTCTTTGCATAGGTATATAAAGCCCAAACCATACCCCACCCCCTTTCACACCCCCCCCCTTTCGTCTCTCACCATCAAATATCAGGTCTATCGACCTCCGCCTCTCTTCGCCGCACTCCGCCTACCGGAAATCGCCTCACGGCGGTTCCGGTAGGCCAAACCACCCCAAATTAACACCGTAAAATCTCCCAAGCCCCCTCTACATGGATCCGTTAGTCGTTAGTCTCGAATGTTACTCAAACGTCTCAAATATTCGTTTGAAACTCGCCGGAACTTGAACATCTACCCCAACTGACCCCAAATTCATGCCAAGCCTTCCCCTAGCCTCCCTCACACCCGACCCAGTCTTGGTTTGGTTCAAATCCAACCAGAAACCCAAAAACCCCAAAAACGGCCACATGAACCCTAAAAAACCAAAATGGGATCTCCGTTCGAAATTAATAAGAGATTGAGGTCTAATGGACCTTAATCTTGGTGTTCTCAACCGAGAACACCTCGATTAAGGCTCGTTTGGCTTCAATGATTTAAGGGCAAATGATTCGAGACCCGTTCGCTATGGATTCTTATCCTTCAAGGTATTATTTCCCTTTCTAAGCCTCATCTATTCCGTGTTGTGCATTTTCTATATGATTTTCCGTTTGTTTTTTTTTCTTTTCGATTTTATTGAATTTGCTATTCTACTCTTTAAGACCTTTTATTTGGTCGATTTCCTTCTGTTTTCTTTAGTTAAAATAAATCGTATGCTCAGTTTGATTAAGGTCGTCAAGCAATTAATTCATATTTGTTGATCCTCTTGGTCTGCCCCTATGCAATTCCTTAGTCTATGATTTGTTGTTTGTTTGATTCTAGATTAGGGGTTAATTGGACGTAATTGATAGGGCTTAATTAGTATTAGTTCTTTAATAGCCTGCCCATAAGAGGGGCTAGTGGAACCTGCTGTACAGCCAGGGTATCCCACTAGTCTCCTGCAATCAGCGTTTTTAATGCTATAAGCCATACACGGACATTGAATAGTGGGGAGTTCAGGGAGCCTAATGAGTTGTTCAGAGAATATGATGGGTTGGGGGTTTAGTTTAAGGGGTGGCACCATTAGGAGTTGATTTTGAAAACTATATAGAGGGGAGAGGGATAGAGATAGGGGGACTGGAGAGTATTCTGAGGAGACATTCATACATTGAGAGATTAACACTCAGACCAAAACATTGAGAGAATATACACACACAGAGACTTTCAGTGTTTTATATTAGTTTCCAGCCTTGAGGAGAGATACTGTTTCATACAAAAAAACCAATATCATAAAATACTTTTACATCGAGTGATCGAGAGTTCCAGTAGTTATCATCTATGAATCATTTGTTTTCAAGTCAAACTTGGTATTTTTGAGTGAATCACGGTCTGTTGAGTTGCTGGAGTTATTTTTAAAGTTGTTTGGTATTGTTGTTGGGTCAATCTTTATTCTTGTCTGGTTCTGAGGGTCAGTGAATCATTCCTGGAGTTCAAATTGTTGTGTTGGTTGATGTAAACTGTTTTCATTGTTGCTGGTGCCTGTTGCTGTTGTTCTGTGGGGCTTTTGCTGTTACATTGCTGCAGCTGACCTCTTTTCCTTCTTCTCGTATTGTTCACATCCAGGTACACATTTATGAGCTCACTTTGATGTAACTGGGAAGAGAAGTTGAAAAATGAAAAAAAATGTTCGCAGATTCATATTTATTGATAGGCTTTCTGTTATTTAATTTGATAGATTGTAGTTAAGTAAATGTAGTTGATGCTAGTTCTTAGTTTTATGCCATATGGATAATAGACATACACGTATACCCCTGTGGACTGTTGATCTATTTCAGCTCACTCCCATAAGTATGAAAAGTCTATAGTTGGTAGCTCTTGGCTTAATTTGTGTTACTAGTTTAAATGTAATATAGTTTAGTACTTCAGTAAGGACAAGAACCACTTCACATTTCAGCATATTGTTTCAATGTTCCCAGTCATAATATCGCTAGTTGTTTGAACGAATGAAGTCAATTGGAATAAAGTTAGTAGTTCTCAAATGTTAGTGATTCAAATGTTAGTGATTAATGTTAAGTTCAATAGCTGTAAAAAAAAACTAGGTCCAAATGGTTACGAATTCATGTAGTTAAAGCTCAATAGTCGGATTTATTCAATAATGTTAGTTTGAATTAGTTTGAGAATAGCTAGTTTGCTTTGTTACCAAGTTCATGCTTCTATTGTAATTCTTGACATTAATAATATGCACCAATAGAGAATGGAATAAGAAAATATAGTTATGAGTTGAAACACAAGTGAACGTTAAATAAATTGTTGTCCTGTTAGCCCATGGATTCGATCTTCGGATCTGCAAGTGTCCAGTTAGGCTTGTCCGGTTTGGACTAGCCCCAAGGCCCACTTGTCAGCAATTGGGCTCAATTTAAAGATTTTGGTATATATTTCAACATAGCATAAGCTTGGGCTTCCGAGTTAGGTAGCGGGTGAGAATTAAGAGGTTTACCCCTTTTTGTTTGGATCTGGACTTGAACTTGAAACTCGAATTTTATATTGTTAATTAAATTAGGATAAGTTAGTTTAAATGGATAATTGATATCTGTTATTTTGAAAAATTCAACTACTGCGTTAGTGTAAATAGTTGTACATTTGACATTATAAAATTGTCTTAATTTAATCGATTTGCACGAGTCATTGACAAAAATCAAGGTAGCTAAAATGAGAAGTTCGATATAAGACTTAACCAAATAATGCTTAAACAACAATTAGTCACTAGGTTTCACTCTCATTTATGATTAGAGATGAAACATGTATGAAATGTAGTACTCATGGATCGACCTTCAAATAAAAAGTGAGATGAGCCTCGTTAGAGAACAAACGCACAGGGCCCTCAATTAATTATTAAAGTACTTAGACTCGGAAGGACCGTTTTAGCGAATATCACGGTCTTTCCCAAAGTTAACAACACGATAGACTCTTGAGGCACGACTTTAATAATATTATTTTCCTAAATACGGGTGCGCATTTATGTGACCCAAATCTTACTCTCGGCGAAATTGAAATACATTAAAGTCACAGGCGTACCGGTTGCGGTGTGACTCGAAATGTGTTTTCGTGACGTCGCAATTCTTCTAAAATTAAAAGCGGAACATTAAAAAGCACATAGTTAAAAAAATATAAAGAAATCAGATAAAAACAAAATTGCAGTTGAGCGACCGTGCTAAAACCACGGAACTCGGGAATGCCTAACACCTTCTCCCGAGTTAACAGAATTCCTTACCCAGGTTTCTAGTTTCGCAGACTGTAATACAGAGTCATAAATTTCCTCGGTTCGGGATTAAACTGGTGACCTGGGACACCATTATTTTCCCAAGTGGCGACTCTGAATAATTAAATAAATTGATCCCGTTCCGACTGTCCTTTAAGTGGAAAAACTCCTTCACTGATCATTATTATACCCCTTCTCGGGGTGTAATATTAAACAGTGGTACATTACCTTATGTGCGGAAAAAGGAGGTGTGACAGCTCTGGCGACTCTGCTGGGGATGGTCTTTGAACTTCGGTTCAGGGTTTAAGAATTCGAGCTCAGTAAATTGCTGTTTTTGTCTATATCTGATTTTATTATATGTTTAGTTAATATGTTGTATGATTACCGCTTTGATACTATCTGGACTGTATATACAAACTGCTATATGTTTACCGCTTTGATATTACGTGAACTGTGTATATAAACTGTGCCGAAAACCCTTCACTTCTCACCCCCGGGGATGTGCTCACTGGTTGAGACTCCTTATTCTGTTAGTGTCATACCCCGAAATAATAAAGAGGCTCGGAAAGTTTCTAAACCGGCTGGCCTTTTGGTTCCCGGGTTTTGAGATGAAAAGACCATCCTGCTATACCATGTTTGTTTTAAGCATTTATTCGGACTTGCATGCTGACCGGCTTTTAAATACTGGAAAAAAAACGAAAAACAAAAGGAAACAGTATGGGGAAATAGATATTTTTCAGAAAATACAAAGATGTGTTTTACCAACAAATCAATAATTTGGTTTACTAATAAAAGACGACGGAAGGTTGACTTTGCCAACAAAATGGTTTTCTTAACAAAATGTGTTTTCTTTGTCGGTCAATAAAAGAAAAAAAATACTTTGTTTTGACGGATCGAACTACGCGGGTTTGATTCTCACCGGATGTGAGATACGTAGGCAACCCCCGTCGGGTCCAACTTGCCCTTTTTCAAAAATACCAAAATTTAAAATTTTGAAAAAAATAGTCCAATCATTGCCAGCCAAAATGATCTTCTTCTTTAAATAAATGTGCAGGATGAGCACGAATCGAAATGAACCCTTTTCACTCATGACTAAAATCCCGGTACAAATACGACTATGGTGGGATGATCTAGGCGAAGAAGGGCGGGATGAAGTTAAGAAATATTTGAAGGGTCTCACAGGTCTGCTTGAAATAAAGCCTCGAGGGGACATCATAAGAGCATTAGTCACATATTGGGACTCCGCGCACAATGTCTTTCACTTCTCGGACTTCGAGCTCACCCCAACTGCGGAGGAGATGACCGGATACATTGGAAACACTGATATACCATTGGGGCATCAATATCTAATCGCTCCCAGGGTTGTCGCCATACACCGATTTTTAGACTCACTGAAGATAGCCAGAACGGTACGTAACCCGGATCTAGCACAAGGGTTTTGTACTTTAAGCTTCATCTATCAAAGGTACGGTCATGTGGGAGGTTTTGACAAGCCGGAGAACAAATTATGCAGCAAGGGTAATCGCCAGAAATGGGAGGAGCACAGACGAATTGCCTTCATGATAGCCTTCTTAGGACTCGTGGTATTCCCGAGAAAAGACAGGAATATTGATATAAAGGTAGCCGGAGTCGTCAGTACTCTGCTTGACCAAAGCAAAAGTACTCTTGCTTCCATGATACTATCAGACATATATCGAGCTCTCACAGCCTGCAAAGCCAGAGGAGATTTTTTTTGAAGGCTGTAATTTACTGCTACAGATGTGGATGATCGAGCACCTGTGTCGCCACACCCAATTCTTGAGATATGGGTTGGTTGAGAAAACTTGCATAAGCGAATTCTATACAAGGATTGATAGGACCGTCTTACCCGAAGGAACATTGGCATGGAGGGCATACTTTCAGGCTCTCAGCGCAAGTCAAATACAATGGACGTTGGGTTGGTTACAGATAGACAGAATCGTGTATATGCCGGCGGCTAGGTCCCACTTTCTCTTAATGGGACTTAAGAGCATTCAACCTTATGCGCCCCATCGGGTTTTGAGACAGCTTGGGAGGTGCCAGATAGTACCCAAAGACAAAGACCTGAGTACCCGGGTTATTGAAATTGGTCCCGATGGTCAATTCCCAGAAGCAAGTGTCCGCCAGATCTGGAGCAAATGCCAATATCTGGAGGCAAACACTTGTGTGCAGGATCGAGCTAGAGGAGAGGTTGTACCCGGATATCTTACTTGGTACAAAGGAGAAACATCGGGTGAAAGACCAGCCAAAAGACCTCACCTCGGGGAATTTGCTGAAGCGTCACAAGAACAATGGGACCGGTTAGCTAAGGAAGAGGTTTACAGAACAAGGATTGGCAAGATAGAGCAACGGGTCCAAGATCTCCAATTTGAAAAGGATATGCAAGCTGCCGCCGACGAAGGAGATAAAAAGAAGTTGGCACAAGAAAATGACTTTTTGAGAGCTCAAATCCAGCAAATGAAAAGGGATGCTGACAGACAGTTGAGGAGTCGAGCAGACGAAAAATTGATAAAGGGTTTGAAAAACCAAGTTGCCGATGTCCAAAGAGAATTGGAAGAGTCGAAGACCCAAACAATGAGGATCCGTGCTAGCTGGAGAAAGGAGGCACATCAACAGGCACTCCACCTACAACGGGTGGAAGAAGATTACACCGAGATCATCACTAGTCTAAGGGAAGCAAACGTTATCCTCAGGGAGCGGGTTTTCAAGCAAGCCCGAGATGCCAGAGCGACCTCGACCGTTGTCACGATTTGATGGCCAGAGTGCAAGAACAAGTGGATAGGCTCTTAGACCAAGTCACCAACAATGCTCGAAGATTGGGGGCGAAAAACCAACAGATAGAACGGCTACTCGGAGAAAGGGACATGATCAAGGACGGAATTGGAGAAATCGGGCATTATGTCACCATGAAGTGCTTAGCTTGTGAACAAATGCCCCGCACCGCCCTTTTTGCTTCAGTTATGGGCTATGTTCATCAGATCATGAGAGAGTTAAGGGGACTACACAAGGACCTCACACCAAGGCCCGCGGCAAGGCCGAATGATGCCTCGCGGGCCCCTAGGAATTTAAGAACATTAGACTTTTGATTAAAAATGTATTTTCGAAATTTTGAGTCAAATCGGCTGGCATTTTATTCTCGAGTCAAGCATTTCTCTTATTCTGTTGATTATTGTAAGACATGTTTTGTAACCGTAAGAGTTTTGATATAAGAATTCCAGAATTTCGCCACAATTTTGTTACCAGAACTACGCTCGGTCTGATTCACGCGGGGACGTGATACGTAGGCAATCCACATAAGATTCGACCACCACTAGAAAGAAAGGAAAAGAACATGAAGGTTAATAACAATAAGGCTTTCAAGGATAATTGAAAAAGGAAAAAAAAAGAAAAAAAAAGAGAAAAAGAAAAGAAAAGAAGCTGGAATGACGCATGTGATGAGTACATATAGAAAGGGTTATTTGGTTAGGTGCATTGCATCCAACGTGCTATAACATATCTGTTAAACTCGGTAAACTAACAAGTTTGTTGAATTCCAGAAAAGTTTAGCAGTTGGTTTGACATAATATACTGGCCAGCCACCATTACCATACTAGATCTAAAGGGCCAATTCCAGCAAGCATGTCTAGTTCCGGTAAAAGCCTCGAGGAAGAGAAATCGGAGATACAGATCATGAAAGAAGAGGTAGATCGGTTGAAACAGCAGATAACAGAGATACATCTAGCCTGGGCTAGGGGACAGTCTTCACCAAACCTCCCTACTCTCGCATCAGCTCCAGAACACCCACCTCTTGACCCTTCGACAAGCGCCCCACTCTATCCATACTATCAAGGGGAAAACCCTTATGCCACCCAAATTCCACCATCCAAACAAAATCCTCCTCCGGTCACCCCTGTTTTTGTAGCACCCCCACCTGCTACCCTACAAAAGTCGTCCGGTGAGCCGCATGTTCAAATCCATGACAATTCTTACTATCGTACCGAGCCTACCTTTAGGGCTCCTAAACCGCATCCACACACCCCTCACTGGGATAATCCGGCAGAACCGGAAAAGCACTTCCAAAGTTCGGAACATGAGGAAGTTATTAGAAAAGTTAAAAGCCCGGAGCAGTCCTTCAGGAACATGCACGGTTTGGGCAACCAGGTCAGTGTCGCTTACAAGGATCTGTGTCCATTCCCAGATGTCCAGTTGCCAGCCGGGTTCAAAATGCCCAAGTTTGACCTATACAAGGGGCATGGTGATCCAGTAGCCCATCTTCGAGGGTTTTGTAGTAAAATGAGAGGAGCCGGAGGACGAGACGAGATTCTGATAGCTTACTTCGGTCAGAGTTTGGGGGGATCCGCACTAGAGTGGTACACTAGGCAGGATCCCAGCAGATGGTTTACATGGGATGATTTGGCTCAAGCATTCATTGGCCAGTTCCAGTACAATCTTGAAATAGTCCCGGACCGCTTATCATTGCTAAAGTTAGAGAAGAAACCCGCCGAAAGTTTTAGAGAATTTGGTTTCCGCTGGAGGGAACAGGCAACAAGGGTAGATCCGCCTATGAGAGAGAACGAGATGGTGGATTACTTCCTGCAGACACTAGAGCCAACCTATTTCGGACATCTGGTGACGTCCGTGGGTAAGTCATTCACTGAGGTGATAAAGATGGGGGCTATGATCGAGGAAGGCTTGAAAGCCAACAAGATCATGAGCTATTCAGCATTGAAAGCCACCACTCAAGCTATCCAAAGTGGTACCGAAGGAGTGCTTGGGAAAAAGAGGAAAGAAGAAATCACGGCAATCGAGTCCGGAACATGGTTCAGAAACAGAGGCCCCGCACCCCAGTATAACCCGCCACAACCTCACCACCAAAATTACTTCCACAATCCATATAACCACCCGCAACACTACTATCCAGCACCCGATCCCCATTTTACTGTCCATCATGCACAGTCATACGCCACACCTCCCGTCCATGCACCATGGCGTGCACCAAACCCGCAAAATAATTATCCACCCCCAAGAGCGTATAGAAGTCCCACGGGCGCGGGTTTTCGTCCAAACCAAGCATTCAAGAGCGACAGGGCGCCAAGGCCAAAGACTTTTACTCCCTTGGGAGAGTCTTACACCAGTTTGTTCCACCGTTTGAAGCAAGTAGGGTTGCTAAATCCGGTCGAGGCTAAGCTACCAAACCCTCTTCCAAAGAATCTGGATCATTCAATAAATTGTGCATACTGCTCAGGATGTCCGGGGCACGACACAGAAAAGTGTTGGCGGTTGAAAACAGCCATCCAGGAACTCATCGACACTCGCCGAATTGAGGTCCAGACTCCAGCGGAGCCCAACATCAACCAAAATCCACTTCCAACTCATCATGAGACCAACATGATCGAGTTGGTACGGGTAGAAGAGGGAAAGGAGAAAACCTCTCAGACTGTAATGATGATCAAGTCTAGTGGGGTAGGAATGAAAAAGGGGCCAAGCCTTGATGAGTCACTCATTTGCAGGAAGGACGTACAAGAGGGGTTCGGAAGCAGAAAAGGGAAGCGTGAACAAAGTGCCGGTGAGGCCGGGGGAAGTAAAAATAACTGTACCAGGGGTGGCAACCAAACCCATCTTGACGGTAGCAGGTGTTCGAGTGGATCCTTTCATCATCAAGCCAGCAATACAGTTGCCAATAGCTGATAGCAGAGCTATTCCATGGAATTATGATCGGGTCACGACAACCTACAAGGGAAAAGAAGTTAAAGAGGAAGTCTGCGAAGCGCAAGGGTTGACCCGTTCAGGGAGATGTTTTGCCCCAGCGGAATTGAGGAAGACCACTCTGCAACACTAAAAAAGCCGGTAACTGACGAAGAGACAGAAGAATTCTCGAAAAAGATGAAGCTGCATGATTATTCTGTCTTAGGACAGCTGAAGAAAACCCCTGCGCAAATCTCATTGCTGTCCCTGCTGATACATTCTGAAGAACATCGGCAAGCTTTGATGAAAGTTCTGAATGAGGCCCACGTACCTGATAAAATCTCGGTGAGTCATTTGGAGAAGATCACCAATAGGATCTTCGAAGCGAATCGAATCACCTTCACCGATGACGAGTTGCCTGAGGAAGGCACCGAGCACAACAGGGCTTTATATCTTACGGTGAAGTGTGAGGAGTCGGTGGTCAGCAAAGTCCTGGTCGACAATGGGTCCAGTGCGAACATTTGTCCTCTCTCTACACTACACAAGTTGAAAGTGGATATCGGCAGGATACGCAAGAACAACATATGTGTCCGAGGGTTTGATGGAGGAGGCAAGGCATCGGTCGGGGACATAGTGTTAATCTTGACAATCGGACCAATGGAGTACACCATGGAATTCCAGGTGCTGGACATGGTAGTTTCATATAACCTTCTGATAGGGCGACCGTGGATCCATGCCGCAAAAGCCGTTCCATCCAGCCTACACCAACTAGTCAAATTTGAGTGGGACCAACAGGAGATCGTAGTCCATGGAGAGAATGATCTACAACCAGGCACCATCATCCCCTTTGTTGAGGCAGAAGAGGATGTTGGGCCATGGGTATACCAGATCTGCGATGTGGTATCCGCCAACCGAGTTCCGGAAGGGGAATGCATTCCCAATGACAGAATAATTACCGCAGACGTCATGGTGGCTCATGAAATGCTGAGAAACGATTTCGTACCCGGCAAAGGTTTAGGTGCATCTCTGCAAGGAATCATACAACCGGTATTCGTGGTCGAAAATGTGGGAACCTTCGGCTTGGGATTCAAGCCAACATCAGAGGACATCCAGCGAGCCAAGAGGAATAAGCAGAAGACATGGGTGCTCCCGAAGCATGTTCCGCACCTTTCCCGATCTTTTGTCAGGTCTGGAGTAAGAGGACATCCGACGACAAAGATTCCCAGTCCTATGGTTAGGCAAGACGAAGAGTTCTTAAGAAAATTCGAGGACTTATTCGCAGATGTATGCATGCTAGAGGATGGCGAAGGATCCCGCCATACCGAGATACAGTTTGTGGGATCGAAAGCAAAATTGAATAATTGGAAGGCTACTCCTCTCCCTGTCCGGAAGGAGTCTTGGTAGTTTGTTTTGGATTGTTTTCTTTCGAAATTTTGTGTTGGGGTTGTCGCCTAAGTAAAATCCGTTTGTTTTAGTTCATTTTGATTTGAGTTTGCAAGCTTGTTTTTCCTTGTACTGTTCCCATTAATGAAATTTTGTTCCCTTCGTGTCTAATTTTGTTTATTTTCCTTCTTTTTACTTTTCTGAGCAGCTTTCTTTCAACTGATCTTAATGATATGGCGTGCTTAAAGATTAATCAACCTAGTCTAGAAAGTCAATCTGGTTTGGAAATAATAACGCATGAAATAAGAGGTGACGAGAGTGAATCGGAATACGGCGATGATGAAGCCGTAGAAGAAATCGGTGAAGAATTAAATCACTTCGAGGAAAAACCCAAACCAAATTTAAATGATACTGAGGATGTTAATCTGGGGGACACAGATGACTGTGAGCACATGATTTTTGCACCGGGTAAATAATTCCAAAATTAAAATAAATATGTTGTTGAGTGCAATTACTTGCTTTGTTTGAAATTAACTATACTTTGTGTATTTGCATAAGTAAAAATTAGAAAAAATCAAAAAAAATTAGGCTAGTTAATTACTTTGTTTAATTAGTTAGGTTTTAAGAAGAAAATTAGCAAAAATAGTGTTAAGTAGTGGAAATTAGGGAAAATAGTAGAAAATTGCCAAAAAGTACTAAATAATTAGAGTAAGTAGGAAATTAGGTTTTATAATTTTCCATAAAAGAAAAAGAAAAAAAATATAAAAGAAAATGCATAAAAATTGATTAAAATCAGAAAATACAAAAAAATTGGTTTAGGTATAAGTGATTTGGGCCAAGAAAATTGAAGGCAGTGGCCTAGTCTGCATAGGCCCAAGAGATCTGGTCCATAAGCTTTTGATCTAGCGGGATCTCAGCCGTTCATTGTATCATCCAACGGCTGAGAATATTAGCGGATTTTCTCTTTTTTGATAATTAATGCTGAGATTTGATCTTAGCCGTCCGTTTAAGATTGATCCAACGACTAAAGACTTTGGTCTCATAAGCAATCAAACGACGCCGTTTTAGTAACGCGCGTGTGAGCCGTTGATCTCCATCCAACGAACGGCCCAGATCACCTCGTATGACCAGCCTATAAAAGGCTTTGGTCTGAAGATTTTGGCCATTCTTCATATGCCCTAGAGACCAGCCGCCTCTTCTCTCCCTGCTTCGTCTCCTTCAGACCTCATCGGCCATGGAGGCCACCACATCTTACGGTGGTCTCCGGCCCCCCTCTTCATCCCCCACACCTTCTCTCCTTCATATTCACTCACCAAACATCAAAAAACCCCAAAAACCAACCCTTCTCCAGAACTCCGGTCACCGGAACTCACCACCGGTGACCACCAAACAACGAATCACCCCTCCAAACCAATGCCGTTCGAACCACCTTTACACGATCTATCCAACCATGCTAGTCACTACCCTCGAATCTACCCAAATCGTCTCGAATATCCCAAAAGGAGTCGTCGGAACCCTAACTCCGGCGACCCCCAAACTCAAACCACCCAAAGATCGTGTCTTTTACTCTCCTGAACCCCCCCTACAACTCAGAATCAAAAAAGGGCTTCATCTTTGAGCCTAAAAAGAAAACCAGAAAGAAAATTGAAAAAAAAGGAATCTGAAAAAGAAAATAAAGAAAAGGAGCGATAAAAAAGAAGAATAAGAGAATCTGAGAGAGAACAAGAAAAGGGGAGAGATTAGGAAGCTCAGGGGACAGGCCCTGCGAGCTAAGTGCCCTTTTCCCTCTCTGTGTTTAGTTTTGTTTATTTTTATGTTTCTTTTGTGTTTTTAATCATGTTTTGTTTAGTCTGATGCGTGTATTAGGGTTATTATGTGTTCTGTTTGTTTCTCATGTTCAAAAATTTGATCTTGATATCCATGTTCTCTTTTCTCTTCTGTTAGGGTTTTTATCTTGTTGGTTTTTCGATATCTCTTTTGTTTTTCTGCATGTTTAAGCTTAGTGTTGGTTGTTTGACATTCATCCTTCTTCATCTTTAATCAGATTTTTCTTTTGTTAGAATCACTGTTCTGCTCATCTGATAATCACATGAATTAGTTCTTCTTAAGTTTAGCTGGTTGATTCCCATTATCCTTCATCTGTTATATCCGAGCTTCTGGTGGAGGTTTATAGTACCTCTTTTGTTTACATATGTGTTGGATGACATGTTTAAAGATTGGGGTTTTGATCTTCTGAAATTTGAGTCTGTAACCTTGCCTCCCTTTTGTTCATGTTTCTCCATGCTTTTCTGTTCTTCATCCTCATGGTTAGCGTTTGGAAAAGTTATAGGTTTAGGGAGGGTCTAGTTGATATCATTCTTATGTTATTCTGCTATACTCCATTTCTCTTGATTGTTTTGTAAGACTTAGCTTCTATGAGTCTATGACCATGAACTTTAAGTACTTTGGGTCTTTCAATGAATCATCTAGCATAAATTGGTTGCAATTAGGTCTGCTTGATGTTAATTAACACTTTGATATATGAAATTGAGTCATGAGAGTTGATTAATTAAGATTCATCATTATCAAACCTTCCTTTTGAGTTTTAATTGACTGATGAACATTGCTTGGTTTCATATGACTATGTGTGCATTTGTATGTCAAAATGACTGAGTTTGCATTACGTTTATTGTTAGTGTGAACACTGTTAAGTGCTTATTATGCTTAGGTGAATTGGTTATAACTGCTAGTATTAGGATCCTTAGAGTGGCTAGTTTTGAAATAGGACTAAAACTGAAAATCATACAAATTAGGCTATAAGTTAAATAATTGGCCTAAGAATGGTCAACCTTGCAAAAGGTTGACCTATTCTATAAGGCCCTAACACACAGCCCACCTTAAAAGGGGCTGGTTGTGCAAAATGGCTATGTATGCAAATGCAGACTGGCCTAGGCTCTCTTTAGAGCCCTGAACATCAAAGTGGCCAAACCTGTAAAGGTTTTGGAGCCCAGCTGTTCAGTAATTGGGTTTAATACCCAAGCTAAGTCTCAACTTGAGACTGGCTAGCCTTTAAATAGCTTAATTTTAATAATAAAGCAGGCTAGTCCTGCAGTTAGCTTTAAATTGGAATAAATTGGTCTAAGTTGACTGGAATTAGTTTAAATAGGCTAGATTTGAATTAGTTCTTTAAAGTAGAAGTGGCCAGCCCTTAAATACCAATGCAAGGGCTGGCTATTAGTTAATTAAGTCCAAAGAAGCTGAAAATCTGACCTAGGTAGGCTAGTAAATCAGTAGTGCCCTTAGGGGCATAATTGGGAACCAATTTAGTAATTTGGTAAATAGTTTGAAATATATAGGGTTAAGGGAGTCATTTGTACCCATGATTTCTGCAATTTTGCAGAGATTTAAGGGTATAATGGTCTCCCTAAAAAGGAAAATCTGTAAAAATCTCAAACCCTTAGGACTGTTGAGTCTTCAGCCATTTGGTGTATTCGACATGGGCCTTCATAAGAGTTTACCTATTATTGTTAGTGTCGTTAGTGTCATAGATTTCCTCTAGTCAGCACATATCAGACTCTAGCTTTTTTAATTGTTTCAAAAACATCACCAATGGTATATTTGGACCATTTGCTTGGGCATTTAGAAACAACTTTGAGTTTCTGCTGTAATACCCAAAGATAATTGCCCTGAACGTCAATGTTCCATATTTTCTCAACTGTAGAGAGATAACCACAGTTCTGTGTGTGCTTAATGGGATTTTTATCAACAGAATAAGGAGTATAATTTCCCAGACATTGTAGGCTTTATGGGCAACTGTTGGTCCCCTTGCATTTGAATAACTTTTACCACTGGAATTCGACATTTTTTTACTCTGGCATCAGGCCATGTTTCTTTATTTGTCATAAGTTGCTAATGCCTTGGAAACCACATTCGAGAAAGATAATGCGATTGATATCTACAGTTTTATAATGTGCTTAGTGATAGTTTTCAAAAGTATGCATAGTAGAGTTAGATTTTGGCAATCATAATTAATATAGAGAATAATCTGCACACATATAATGAGATGCACTGAATGTGCGGCCACCAATATGCTGCAACACAGTATGTCTAATTCTGGTAAACTAGTTTTAACTGTAAGAAGATATTTGGCTTCTAACTTGTGAACCCAGAATTATCTAAAGACTAGCATTGTCTTCTAAAGACTATAGCATTGTCTGTTGGTTGGAGTTTTACAGTGTGATACCCTTACATAGACACTAATCCTATATTACTAACCTTGAGCTTGCATAAGAGAGTTGCATAACTGGATCATTTGCCTTATCATAAACTTGCATAACTAGATTCACAACAATTCCGTGTGTGCTTAATTTTGTTTCTTGCAATTTGATTCGTGCTTTTTCTGGCCAGTTTTTTTTATACTTATGCTAATCTTTTTTTTTCTTAACTTGACATATTTGAGATGACTATGAATCAAGTGACTACAAGAAAAAATAAAAAATAAACAAACTCACAATATCTTCCAGTTGGATCACTTTCATCGTTGGCAAAAGAGAAGTTTTCGTTGTTGACCACCAAAAGGGCTGTTCCACCTAATTTTTCAGATAGACAACCAAAGCATCCAAGGTTAGGATCTCAAGTGCAAAAACCAGTGCGTCAATTGCCACTTACCTCTCATGTACCACAAAAAGTACAACAAGTACCATTGGATTCTAGCTCTCATGTAGCAACAAAAGGGCAAGAACAAGTGCATCGAGCGACACTACACTCTACAACTTCTGCTGCACAAGCAGTACTGGAACAAGTGCAGCAAGTGTCGCAACGATCTACAGCTTCTGCTGCACAAGCAGTAATGGAACAAGTGCATCGAGCGACACTACACTCTACAACTTCTGCTGCACAAGCAGTACTGGAACAAGTGCAGCAAGTGTCGCAACGATCTACAGCTTCTGCTGCACAAGCAGTACTAGAACAAGTGCAGCAAGTGTCGCAACGATCTACAGCTTCTGCTGCACAAGCAGTAATGGAACAAGTGCAGTCAGTGTTGCAACATTCTACATCTTCTGCAGCACAAGTAGTATTGGAACAAGTGCAGCAAGTGTCTCAAAATTCTACATCTTCTACAGCAGAATTAGTATTGGAACAAGTGCCGCAAACGTTGCAACATTCTGCCACTCATGAAGTAATTGAACAATCAGACAAACGAGGCAAGAATATATAGATTTCAATCATAAATTCAATTAGCATTAATGATTTGGTAATTATCTCTTGTTCATAACTATTGCAGGCTCTTCCACAGTAAAACGAAAAAGAGGAAGGACACAGATGCCACATGTACATGGACGGAGTGAGCGCAAGTTGGTTGTTCTAAGTGATTTGAACCAACCCATTGGTCCGACTGATGAAATTGTAAAAGAGTTGGGAAGTTTTCTTGGTACATTGGCAAGAAATTCAACCTTTTGTCCTCTGAATATACATAACTGGAAGAAACTGAATACAAAAGAGGATATGTGGACATATATAAAGGTTTGAAGTTTTCATTGATTCAATTGTTAGTTGATAATATTTCATATTTTTTCTCTAACTAAACTACACCAAACTGTAGACAAAATATGACATTCATGATGATGGAAGAGAGTGGGTTTTTCAATCAATTCAAACTGCTTGGAGAAGGTATAAGTGTTGGCTGAAGAAAAAATATTACGACCCCTATGCCAATGATGAACTTCGAATGGAAAAAAAAGCCTTCATATGTTTCAGAATCTGAGTTTAAGTACCTTCTTGAATACTGGAAGTCCGACAAAGCTCAGGTAAGTTATAGACACAATAAACTTGATTTTGGACATAGAGAATGAGTAGTCCTTGTCTTCGTGTCGGACACTTTTTAGATTATCAAAATGCATAAGGCAGAAATGTATTAGATGTTTAACATAAAAGCTTACTTGTTGCAGCAAACTTCAAAAACTAATACTGAGAATCGAAAAAAGTTAAAGAATCCACACACTGCTGGAAAAACAAGTTTTGCCACAATCCGCGAGGTTTTGGTATTTTCTCTTATTCATTAATATGAACTTTTTAACCTTACTTGCTAAAATTTTTATGCTGACTTTCATGTAACTAGAAAAAAAAGAAGGAAACTTCCGAGGAACCATCAAGTAAGGACATGTTTGTGGCTACGAGATCAAGAAAACCCGGTCGAGTATACAAGGAATCATATGAAGATACAATGCGCAAAATTGTATAAAGATTTCTACTTTAAAGCTTGTCGAGATTATCTTTTTGGTCCTAATTGTTAACTCAGTTTTATTTACTTGTATTTTCTTCACTTAAATTTTATTTGTAGGCCGAAATGGAGCAAATACAAACTCAAGAAAGTGAAGATGATAACCAATCAATTGACCCATTTGCAACAGTCATGGGACCTGAACATCCAGGTCGCGTAAGGTTGTATGGTCGTGGGGTTACAAAGACTATCTTGAAACAAAAATCTGGAAATTCTGGACACTCTTCAAAGACTAGTGATGAGATAATGGAGCAAAGAATGAAGGAAATGGAAGATAGAATGCAACACAGGCTGCAGAAAAACTTTGAGGAACAACAAGAAACTTGGCGGCAACAAATTACACTTAATGTTATTGCACAACTTCAGCATATTAACCCAGATTTACGAATTGATCCTAATATGCTAGCATTCGGTGGTCGTTCACTCGGAGAAGCTTCCTCTGCACAACAAGCTAACATTCACCTAATCAATCGTCCATCTAATGGCAGTACTAATCAAGGTGTGTACTTAATTATTGCAAAATATTGCATCTATTTTTCTATTCTCTTTCTTCTTCTTCTTCTTCTTCTTCTTCTTCTTCTTCTTCTTCTTCTTCTTCTTCTTCTTCTTCTTCTTCTTCTTCTTCTTCTTCTTCTTCTTCTTCTTCTTCTTCTTCTTCTTCTTCTTCTTCTTTTTCTTCTTCTTCTTAGAGTGGCAATTGAAACAGATGGTCTTAGTTTTGAAGTACTATTTCTGAGTCATTTTCATGAATATTCAATAAGGTGGTGTAGTGCTTAATTGTTGTTTTACTATTATGTATCATTTATTTGTTGTCTGATATAATGACCTGATACCACGTACCATGTTGTCTCACAAACTAACAACTAATCAAGATTTGTTAAATTTGGATTTTACTGTTCATTGATCTGAAATGGCCAGAGTGCACATTTTACTGTTAAGAATCAGTATTATGTAGAGTTCTCTGTTTAAAAGTGAGAATAAACCTTAACCTTTAATTTGTCAGTTCTCTTCCCAACCAAAGCTATTTACTGTAGGAATCAAGAGAGAAATTAGTGAAAAAGTAAACTGTCTAACTAATTAATGATTCTTTAGATCTGTTTCTTGCTTGATATTATTGGAGCTTAATATATCCTAAGTTGCAAGATCTGTGCGCTTTAAGGAGGATTCGCAACTTTGGGACTTCAATTGACATATCATCGTACCACTGCTAGTGCTGCAATACTTATGTTTCTATTCAAATTTAAGAATCTCAGCATATGAGGCTTCAAATATACTAACTGAGAGAAAAGAAGGAAATCTAGTAAAAGAATACTCACTCGTAAAGCCATCTTCTTGAGTTTGTTCATATCACAGAATTGCTTTAGGCGCGATAAAACTGCAGAACCCAAGGGTCTGTCTGGAGCAACGTTGTCGTCCACAATCCAAGGATGACCTAAACAAAGAACAAATTAAAGAAACACTCCGAAGATGAAATTATATATTGATTTTGCAGCTTCTTTTAAAAACTTAACACACATAGAACTTGATGTGCAGTTATTCGTGCTCTAGGATCCCTGGTGAACATCTTCTTTACCAAATCTTTTGCACTATCTGAAATGTGAGGCCAAGGTTCTGATTCAAAATCTATCTTTCCTTTCAATATCTGTCGGAAGATACCATTGTCTGTCTCTGCAAGCCAAAATTTGAGAAAAGAAAATCACGGAATTTAATTAGATAGAGAGAAGTAGACAATCGGCATTTGATCTTCCTGTCTAACAAAGAAAGAAGATACAATAGAATATCTGTGGTCATATTTCGTTCAACGTTGATCTGTCTAATTCCACTGCTTTTCTGTAACAATAGAATGTGTGGTCATGACGTTTTGATTTTCGATGTGAATATGAGCAAAGGAATAGATGTCTGAATTTTATGGTTGATGTCAATTAAGTATGGCCGTTGAGAGGCTCTCAACTAGTCTTAAATACTTATGCGTGATATTGACTCATTTTTTTTTCTCGCGGACGAGCAAAAGCCTAAGTACTCGTGTATTTGAATTGTTAACTAGCATTTGAAGAGATAATGATTTTATTTATCCTCTTTTGTAGGTGGTGAAAATGAAGAAAGGGAAGATCATGCTTAAGAAGATTTTTGGATTGTTGCTGAAACTCTAAATGTTATAGGAATCTTTTGTTATCAAACAT
Organism: Nicotiana noctiflora; assembly: GCA_032618575.1. Classification (NCBI taxonomy): domain Eukaryota; kingdom Viridiplantae; phylum Streptophyta; class Magnoliopsida; order Solanales; family Solanaceae; genus Nicotiana; species Nicotiana noctiflora. Next base: position 243,717 of record JASVEL010004476.1, on the reverse strand, counting down.
TTGGAAACTTCTTTAACTTTTGGATTGTAAAACTTATGTACTCGGTTCTTAACTTTTGGATTGTAAAACTTATATGTACCGGGTTCTTAACTTTAGGATTGTAAAACTTATATGTACCGGGTTCTTTAATTTTGTACATGGGAATTATAATATTTTGCCTGTAGGTAACAAATCTGTCTCAATTAACCCTGTAATAAGCTTGTTGCAATATGACAGGTAACCGTTGCAGTAGGTAAGCTAAAACTATTGTCGTAGGTACTATAACCGTTGCAATAGATAATGCAAACCGTTGCATTAGAACATAGTAGATTGTTGCTGCTGTAAACTAACCGTAGCAATAGTTATTAAACCGTTGCAAAAAATATCATTATACTCTAACTTAACCGTTGCAATAGAAAGAGTAACCGTTACACAAGCATATATTGTAACGCGTTTGAACCGTTGTAATTGATAAAAAAACTCGTCGCAGCAGAATGAAAAATAACCGTTGCAATAGATTGAAATGGGCAACGATTATTGGAACCGTTGCAGTAACCGTTGCAAAAGAGCTATGGCAACGCGACCTAGTTAGACGGACGTAACACCGTTGCAATAGAGCAATGGCAACGGTTAACCTATGTACTGCAACGGTTTTGTTTGCGTTGCCATAAGTGTATTTTCCAGTAGTGAAAGGAATCTTTAGAACCTTCCAGCACATACTGGAAGGATTTCTGTTAACTGATTTTGGGGGTTAACTGTACATTTCATAATTTTAGAGGGGGAGAAGTGGGATTAATCCCATACTTTCTCCCCAAGTCATCAGCCCTTAGCTTCAACTATAAATACCTCTAAAAAGGGCTGATAGGGGGGTTCCAATTTTTAGCAATTTGAAATTCATTGAATACAAAAGCTTGAGAGATAAAAATAGTAATATAGCAGTGGGATTTCTGGAATTTTCGAGTTAATACTTGCTGATTTCTATTGATTCTGCTGGGTTATTCTGCTCGAGTTTAGACTGGGTTTTTTCTGTTACTTTGCTGATTCATATCTGCTTGTTGCTGTGTTATTTGGCTCGCTGCTACCCAACTCTCTATTGTTGCATTGCCTGTTTGGATCAATTGATGTGCTACTTGCTTTTTTATCCCCTAGACTCATTGGTCTTCTTCTCTTTTGATCCAGGTATACTCTTGTCCGAAAATCAAGCTGTAAAGATTTGGTTGAATGAAATGAAGATCTGAGATTTAGAATACGTTTGACATTGTATTTTTCTTAGTTATTATTCCTTGTTTCAAGTTTAAATCTATAGCAGTAGCGTAGAATGTAGTGGTATAAAAACAGATACAAAAACGATGTAATAAGTAATATGATAGTAGTGTAGTGTAGATAGCGTATCGCTTAGTTTAATTAGGTAAAGGCCTTAAAACATAAGTTAGCATATTATAAGTTTTCAAATCGCTAGTTGTTCTTCATAAAAGCCTTTCCATAAATCATAATTACCTAGATAACATCATTATGTTTGAACACAAAGAAGTCTCGAAGTAGAGATAATATTAGGAAGGATCATTTATAACTGGGTGTGTAATCTGTTAATGAGCTAAGTTTGAAGTGAAATCAGTAGTTTGATCACAAGCCACTAGATTAAAGCATTTAGGTTCCATTAATGATTGTTTAAACCAGTGATTAGCCTACTTGTAAACAAAGACTCGGAAGTGATTAAGTTTTAACAAAAGGGAAAATAAAGAGATAGTGAAAACGGTTTAAGTAGGACAGAACTGGTGATATAGCTCACAATGAAACTGGTAATATAGTAAACATCTATGATTAATAATTTAGTTTCTCTTTAGATACTGTTAATAATTAGTTAAATCACTTTACTTTAGCTTGGTTTCCTAGGTAAAAAGGCTGCGTTCCAGAATACTTCCTTAGCAAATAATTGGATATTAGTATAAATTCTTAGATATGAGCATATAGAAATAATAGTTGGTTGAGCCTTCATTGGTTATTGTTTTATATACCAATTTCCTTATCAATAATAAAAGTGACTTGATTTTGTTTCAAATGTTGAGCACCTGTTCCATTATAAATTTTATGTTATATTTTTCGTTATTACATTCTAGTTTGGGCCCTATGTATAGCGTGGGCCTGAACTCCCATTTGGACTCGTCTGATTCGCTGAATGATATCCAGAAGACCGTTTGGGCTTTAAGGCCTGGACTGGCCCTTTGTGGATTGTGTAAATGATTGAAGAGAAGACCAGGTCCAATAACAAACTCGAGGGGGCCTGGAACACTAGGTGAATACGATTAAGGAAAAAACAAATATAGAAAACGTAGCCAAATACTAGTATCCTTTAATGAAAAATTGGGACGAGCCTCGCCCGAATAACAAACACCGGGGCCCCCATTTAGTAATAAAATAATATAGTAGAATCGGAGAGGCTAATAGCGAATCCCATAGCTTCTCCCAAAGTTAAAAGCCGATAGACTATCTTAGGGCACGATTTTAATATACTTTCCTATGAACGAGTGTGCACTTGGTGCGACTCAAATCCAAATCTCGGTAAAGCTGAAATACACCAAAAGTCATAGGCGCACTGGTTGCGGTATGACTCGAGGCGTGTTTTCGCAATGCCGCAAATTCTTTAAAATAATATTTATGTAAAAAACACATTATGTTGTTAAAACCTATAATTAAGTCAAACAAGAGTCGGGAACGACAGTGGAGCGACCGTGCTAAAACCACGGAATCCGGGAGTGCCTAACACCTTCTCCCGGGTTAACAGAGTTCCTTATCCGGATCTCTGCTTCGCGGACATTTATAAGAGTCAAAATTCCTCGGATTCGGGATTAACCGGTGACTTGGGACACCATTATCATTCCCAAGTGGCGACTCGGATTAATCTCTAATAAAATCTCGAACCGATTGTCCTTTAATTGGAAAAACTCCTTCCCTTACGTTATTTTATCCGTTTCGGGTATTTGAGCGTCGGGGTATACCCTACGAGCGTAATTATATGCTATAAGTATGTTGGGGTAGTAAAAAGGGAGGTGTGACAGCTCTGGCGACTCCACTGGGGAAATCCAACCCCGAACTTCGGTTTCAGGGTTTAAGAACTCGAGCTCTTTAGAAATGCCGTTCGCGTTATTGTTTGACTTCATTATATGATTTGAACAACATGCTATGTGCTTTATCGCTTTGATATTATGTGGACTGTATATAAAAATTATGCCGAAAATCCTTCTCTTCTTCACCCCCGGGGATGTGCTTACTAGTTGAGACTCCCCTTTCTGTTAAAAGTCACCCTAAATTAAGAAAATAGAGGTCGGATAAGTTACAAAGCCGATTGACTCCGCGGGTCACCGGTACGTAGCCCCCTCCTCGATTCGAGTTGTCCGCTCGGGTACACGGTCTAGCACTCTATGAAACCATAAGATTTTTGAACATAGGTCTAGGACGATTATTTGCATCATATTTGACTTAGGGGACTCAACACGGGGGTTGGGTCCGTCTAGGACAGGTGACCCGGTATTGGAAAAGACCGAGCATGCTATGTGTTGCATTTTTATTGTCCTTGATCGTTATGCGGACCGGCGGAAATCCCGAGGACAGAAAAATTGTTGAAAAAGAAAAAAAAAAGAGAGAGGAAAATAAGAGTTATAGAAAATAGGTATTGAGAAAATTTGAAAATTTGAAAGAAAATAGGTGAAACAAGTTTTGTATAAATAATTGGTTAAATAATCTGACCGAACTACGCAGGTTTGATTCTCGCCATTAGGTGGGATACGTAGGCAACCCTTAAACGGGTCCAACCACACTTTTTTTTTAAAAAAAAAAAAAGACCAAAAAGATTTTCCTTTCAAATAATCGAGGTGATCGCTATTTTTGGAAATGGCCGAATGTTCCGAAAGAACGCCGGAAGGCTGTTTTGGCAAAAATGGCCACTTCGAAAGTCATTTTTCTTTTCTTTCCTTCAAAAAATGAAAACTTGCATTGAAAAAGATTTTCCTTTTTTTCTAAATAAATTCGCCTTAATAAATGTGCAGGACGAGCACGATGATGAATGAACATTTTTCCCTAAATAAAATCCCCTTGGAGCTAAAATTATGGTGGCAGGACATGGGATTAGATGGTCAAGACTGGGTCAAAGGTTACCTAAAAGGCCTTACGGGGTTATTAGACATGGTTCCCCGAGGAGATGTGATTAGAGCGTTGGTCACGTTTTGGGATCCGGCACACAACGTATTTCATTTCCCAGATTTTGAACTTACCCCTACTTTGGAGGAGATTGCCTTTTACATCGGGAAGACTGAGGTCCCGCTGAAAGGAAAATACCCGGTGTCTCCGAGGACGGTAACAATACATTGCTTCCTCGACTCTTTGAAAATTGCTCGGAATGTTCACAATGAAGATCTGGCCAACGGGTTTTGTTCCTTAAGCTTCATCTACAGTAGGTTTGGACACGTTGGGGGTTTCAATGACCTCACAAACAAGTTATGCTGCAAGTCCAACCGAGCGAAATGGGAGGAACACCGGAGGTTTGCATTTTTGGTGGCATTTCTCGGAGTTGTTGTATTCCCGAGAAAAGATGGACATATCAATATAAAAGTTGCCGGGGTAGCTACCACACTGATAGTACAAGATAATTGTACTCTGGCCCCAATGATCGTCGCAGACATCTACCGTGCTCTGACTTCGTGCAAAGCGGGAGCCAACTTCTTCGAAGGATGTAACTTGATCTTGCAAATCTGGCTAATTGAACATCTATGCCACCATCCTTCATTCTCGAGCTATGGTTCGGCTGAACGGACATGTTTGGAAGAGTTCGATACGAGGACAAAAGAAGTAAAGTTGCCGGAGGGAGTCCAAGGTTGGATTGTGTATCTTCGATCACTAACTGACGGTCAAATCGATTGGACGTATGACTGGTTACCTCTTGACGAGGTGATATACATGCCGACGGAGGGATCGCCATTTTTGATCATGGGTTTGAAGAGTATACAACCTTATGCCCCATACAGAGCCCTGCGACAGTTGGGTCGGTGTCAAATTATTCCGAGAGATGGGGACCTCAGTGTGCAAGCTCTGGAGATTGATCCGGACGGGCAATTTCCGGAAGCAAAAGTCCGGCAAATTTGGAATGAGTGCCAAAATTTGAAGATTGATACTTGTGTGCCGAATAGAGCAAAGGGGGAGATATCACCTGGATACTCCACATGGTACCGACGAGGGGTTGAACACGAACGTCTTTCAAAGAGGCCTCACTTGCAAGATCTGATAGAGCAATCCGAGGAGAATCAGAAATGGGTGGCCAAGGAAAAAGAATACAAGGCCAAAATCAGTCTGTTGGAGGATAAATTGAGAAATCTTCATTTCGAAAGCGGCTTACAGGCAGCATCCGATGAAGTGGAGAAGAAACAGCTGAAGAAAGAAAATGAGATATTGAAGGCTCAAATGGCTCAAATGAAAATTGCATCCGAGACCCCAGTTCGCTCAGCCCGGGATGAAAAGTTAATTGAGATTCTCCGGCGCAAAGTAAATGACTATAGCTTCGATTTGGACAAAGCTGAAAAAGAGTTAGTCACGGCTCGGAAGCAAATCGACAGAGATGCTGAGGAAAGAGCCAAGTTGGTTCGACAACTACAAGACAAGCACGACTTTGAGGTAGCTCAGCTTAGAAAGAAAATAATTTCAGCCACGGTCAAGAGTAACAAGATTATCAAAGATCTTGAAGAAGAGAGAGAGCACTTTTTACACGACTATGGCTAGATTAGAATTGGAGCTGCAACAAGTGCAAAAAGACAACCAACATACCTTGGATGCTCGCACTGAACAAATAAGCCGGTTATTACAAGAAAAGGGGGTCATCAGAGAAAAGATTGTTCGCATTGCCCAATACATCACCGGAAGACTCAACTGTGTGAAGATATGTCTCGAAGGACCTTTGTATCAGCAGTGAAGTTCTTCGTACAACAAGTCATGGCTGACCTAGATAGGCTCCAAAGGGGATTAGCATATAGGCCCGCGGCAAGGCCGAACGATGCCTCGCGGGCACTAGGTGCATTAATGTACTCATAGGGCATGCATCATCTTTTTATATTTTTTCTTTTAAAACATCACCTTGTAATCAATGTTTTGAATTATCAATGGAAAAACAAGTGTTGTTATCAATTCTTTTGCTTTATGTCATTTCCTTTAAATTCGCTAGGCAAATAAATAAGAACGTAATTATGAAAATGACAAGGAAAAAGAGATGAAAAGAAAAAGCAAGAAAGAAAAAAAAAGAGAGAAAGAAAAAGCAAGAAAAAAGAGAAAAATAAAAGAAAAAGAAAAGAAAAAGAAGAAAAAGAAAAAAAAAGAGAAAGAAATTGGAAAGAATAGAAAAAAAAGAAAAAAAGAAGTGATTGGTCCAAATGAGCAGCGGCCGGGATGATGCATAACGACTCGAGGAAATGTGTTTGTTTTTAAAGTCGTTGCATTTTATTCATGCGCTAACAACTAACGGGTGTTGATGCTTGTGAGTCCAGATTCTCTAGGCAACTGGCATTCTGGCTACCCACCCATACAACACCAGATACAAAAAGATGACGAAAGCTGTGTCCCAGGAAATTGAGGCAACTATCGTGGATCCTGCTCACGAAGAGGAGGTTGTGGATGTGGCAGGAATGAAGGAGGAAATGTACAAACTGAGGCAGCAGATGGCCGAGATGTACCAGGCCTGGTCTAGAGGTCAACCCCTACCAGCTTACCCTGCCAACCCCGCATATGTCCCTCCGGCCAACCCCAATCCTGAACCACCTACAATGAATTCATCCTCCACCTACCCCGATTACCCTCACTATTATGCCTCCACCTCCCAGGTACCACCACCTCCAGTCAAACAAGCACCACCTCACATACCCCAAGTTGCTCCCGTGTATGTGGCACCTCCACCCGCTGCTATGCACAAATCCTCTAGTGAACCGATGTTTCATATACATGATCCTCACTACTACCCTCCAGAACCAACCTTCCGACAACATGAGTCTCATGCCCCATTGATAGAAACAAGTGAAGAAAGAATTGCTAAGAGTGCCGGGCAGGAAGAGATGGCCAGAAAAGTGAAAAGTCTAGAGAATGCTTTCCGCACTATGCAAGGACTAGGAGGGCAGGTGAGTGTAGCCTACAAAGACCTATGTCTGTTCCCCGAGGTGCAGCTTCCCGTGGGATTCAAGTTGCCAAAATTCGACATGTATAGCGGACACGGAGATCCGGTAGCTCATCTCAGAGGATATTGTAGCAAAATGAGAGGTGCAGGGGGTAAAGATGAGTTATTGATGGCGTACTTCAGCCAGAGTCTGAGTGGTTCAGCTTTAGAGTGGTACACTCGACAAGACCATACAAGGTGGTTTGTATGGGATGACCTTGCTCAAGCCTTTGCAAATCACTTTCAGTACAACTTAGAGATCATACCTGACAGGCTATCCCTTACAAAAAATGGAGAAGAAGCCAGGGGAAAGCTTTAGGGAATTCGGTTTCAGATGGAGGGAGCAAGCTGCAAGAGTAGATCCACCCATGAAGGAGGGGGAGATGGTGGATTGTTTTCTACAGGCCTTGGAGCCTACATACTACGGTCATTTAGTGTCGGCGATTGGGAAGAGTTTCAATGAAGTCGTGAAAATGGGTAGCTTTGTAGAGGAAGGTTTGAAAACAAATAAAATCATGAGTTTTTCGGCCATTAAGGCCACCAATCAAGCTATACAAACTGGAAACGGGGGAGTAATGGGAAAGAAGAAGAAGGAAGAGGTAACTGTAGAGAGCAGGCCATGGAGTCGTAACCCGCATCATCACCCATCAAGACCCTACCACCAACACCCACCAAACCCATCAACCCCATATAATCCACCACCACCATCTTACCCGCCGAACCCATACAACACAACAATCCCATATAATCCACCACCACCTCCATACCCACCAACAGTCCCACACTACCACCACCCACAAGCCCAAGCCTACCCACCACCACCACCCCATGTGTGGAGAGCCCAAGCTCCATACAATGTGTACCACACCCAGAACACATACCCAACCTCTAAACCTTACAGAAACCAAAATAGGCCCAGGCATGACTCAGAGTGGAGAAACAAGGCAAGGAAAACATTCACCCCACTCGGGGAATCATATACCAACCTTTATCATAGGTTGAAAGAGTTGGGGATGCTGAGCCCGGTTGCACCTAAAGTCCCAAACCCACCCCCAAAAAACCTTGATCCTTCTGTTAGGTGTGAATATTGTTCGGGAACATTGGGCCATGATACCGAAAAATGTTGGCAGTTGAAGAATGCCATTCAAGATCTCATTGATGATAGAAGAATTGAAGTTCAGGCTCCAGAAGCTCCTAACATTACCCAGAATCCGCTGCCAAATCACCACGAGACACACATGATAGAATTGGTGCAAGGTGATAGCAGTCAAAAACCATCTCAGGCTGTGATGATGATAAAGTCGAGTGGTAAAGTAGAAAAGGAAGCTGTGAAAGAGAAAGCGATTGCTGAAAAACCAACAGGAAAGCCAATAGTGGTGGAAGGTTTGAAAGTGGTAGTACCAGGCGCAAAGACGATTGTGACTGTGAAAGGCGCAAGTACAGAGCCAGTAATTATAAGGCCGGTAGTGCAGATGCCGGTGGTGAGCACAAAGACTGTACCTTGGAACTACAACAAGGTAGCAGTGGTTTATAAAGGAAAAGAGGTGTCTGGGAAAATTAATGAAACCCATGGTCTCACCCGGTCTAGAAGATGCTTTACTCCAGAAGAATTGAGAAAAATGAAAGCAGTAAAAGAGAGCCAATTGAAGAAACCAGTGTCAGAAGAGGAAGCGGAGGAATTCCTTAAGAAGATGAAGTCACAAGAGTACTCAGTGGTTGAGCAGTTGAGGAAGACCCCTGCCCAGATCTCTTTGCTATCTTTGTTAATACACTCAGAAGAGCACAAAAGGGCTCTGATGAAGATTCTAAACGAGGCTCATGTTCCGGAAAAGATTTCAGTTTGCCACCTGGAAAAGATTACCAATAAGATTTTCGAGTCTAATAGGATCATGTTCTCTGATAAGGAGTTGCCTCTGGAGGGAACTGAGCACAATAAGGCGTTGTACCTTACGGTAAAGAGTGAAGAGTCGGTAGTGACCAGGGTATTGATAGACAACGGATCAAGCGCTAACATTTGCCCGCTGTCGACTTTGGGAAAGTTGAACATCAGTTCGGACAGAATTCGGAAGAACAGTATAAACGTGAGAGGATTTGACGGTGGGGGTAAAAACACATTGGGAGATATTATTCTGGAGGTGACCATCGGTCCTGTTGATTTTACTATGGAATTCCAGGTGCTCGACATTGCTGTATCATATAACTTGTTGTTAGGCCGACCCTGGATTCACGCGGCCAAGGCAGTACCATCGTCTTTACATCAGATGGTCAAATTCGAGTGGGAGCAACAGGAGATTGTAGTACATGGGGAAGAAAATACTTGTAATGTGGTGACACCGTTTGATGATACTGACGGGGATAGAGGTCCTTGGGTCTACCAAGTGACAGATGCTATTGTGGTAAACAGAATTGCTGAAGGGGAGAAGTTGCCAATCCCTATGATGGCACCAACCGCTGTGATGGTGGCCAAAGAGATGCTTGGAAATGGATTTGCGCCAGGTAAGGGACTGGGTAAAGTATTGCAGGGAGTTATTCAGCCGGTTCAGCTTCCAGAAAACAAAGGTACATTCCTTGCCGACATCCAGAGAGCCTCAAGAGCCAAAAAGAACTGGACTTTGACTAAACCCATACCCAAATTATCCGACACCTTCGTCAGGCATGGTACAAAATATCGGACATCTGCTGCGACAAAGTGCATCGAGACCCAACCTGATGAAGAAATACTGAGTTTTGAGAAGATGTTTTGGGAGGTGAATATGGTCGAAGTGGGGGAAGGCACAAGTAAAATGGATGTGCAGTTTGTGGGACCTGGAATCATGTTGAACAATTGGGAAGCTACTCCTTTCCCTATCAGAAAGGAGTCTTGGTAGTTAGCTCCAAAATTTCATCATTGCTTTCCCAAAAGTTGTTATTTTTATAGTTTTCCCATCCCCTTATGAAAAGAAAATCACCATGTATCCCGAACATTGTTCGTTCTTTTTATCAATGAAATGCGGTTTTCCTTTTCTTCACTTTTGCCTTATTTTTCTTTATTTTTCCTTTTGTACAGTTTTGCATATGTTGATTCTGATGCCATGTCATGCGTGAAGGATTCTAGACCTAGTTCCGACAATCACGTTACCATACAAGAAATTGAAGAAGATAGTGAGATAGAATGTGAGGATGAGGAAGCCCTGGAGGAAATAAGCAAGGACATGAAACAATATGAGGAAAAACCCAAATCGAATCTGAGTGATACAGAATCTGTAAATTTGGGGAGCGAAGACGATGTCCAGGAAACAAAGATTAGTGTACATTTGGAGGCACCCCTCAGGGATGAATTGATAAGGTTGTTACATGAGTTTAAGGACATTTTTACCTGGTCCTATGACGACATGCCTGGACTTAGCACTGATTTGGTGGTACACAAGTTGCCTATCTATTCTGAATGCCGGCCGGTGAAGCAAAAGCTGAGGAAATTCAAAACGGACATTAGTGTGAAGATAAAAAAAGAGGTGAATAAGCAGTTTGAGGCAAAGGTCATAAGAGTTACCAAGTACCCCACCTGGTTGGCAAATATTGTGCCGGTCCCGAAGAAAGATGGAAAAACCAGAGTGTGTGTGGATTACAGAGACCTCAACAAAGCCAGCCCGAAGGATGACTTCCCACTGCCAAACATCCACATATTGATCGACAATTGCGCTAAGCATGAAATCGGTTTGTTTGTAGACTGTTATGCTGGTTATCATCAGATCCTGATGGACGAAGAAGACGCCGAGAAAACTGCCTTCATTACACCTTGGGGAACGTATTGTTACAGAGTAATGCCGTTTGGATTGAAGAATGCCGGGGCAACTTACATGAGGGCGATGACCACAATGTTCCACGATATGATGCATCGAGAAATTGAAGTGTATGTGGACGATGTCATCATAAAGTCTAGAAAACAACCTGATCATGTGGGGGATTTGAGAAAGTTTTTCCAAAGACTCCGGAGGTACAATTTAAAGTCAATCCTGCGAAGTGTGCCTTTGGAGTACCCTCAGGGAAATTACTGGGGTTTATAGTGAGTCGGCGAGGTATTGAACTTGATCCATCAAAGATCAAGGCTATTCAAAGTCTACCTCCGCCAAAGAACAAGAAGGAGTTCATGAGTTTGCTAGGAAGGTTGAATTACATTAGTCGATTCATTGCTCAATTGACATCAACGTGTGAGCCGATCTTCAAGTTGTTGAAAAAAGATGCAGCAGTGAAATGGACCGACGAGTGTCAGGAAGCCTTTGACAAGATTAAGGAATATTTGGCCAATCCTCCAGTGTTAGTTCCTCCAGAACCAGGGCGACCTCTGATTTTGTATCTGACAGTGCTTGATAATTCCTTTGGTTATGTATTGGGTCAGCATGATGAGACAGGCAAGAAAGAACAAGCCATATATTACCTCAGCAAGAATTTTACATCCTATGAGGTAAAATACACTAAACTTGAAAGAACTTGTTGTGCGTTGATCTGGGTGGCTCAGAAATTGAAGCACTATTTGTCGGCATATACCACATACTTGATATCACGACTGGATCCTCTAAAGTACATATTTCAGAAGCCTATGCCCACAGGGAGACTTGCTAAATGGCAGATTCTGCTCACAGAATTTGACATTATCTATGTGACTCGTAAGGCGATGAAGGCACAAGCTATTGCAGACCACTTAGCTGAAAATCCGGTGGATGATGAGTATGAACCATTGAAGACGTAATTTCCGGATGAGGAGGCAATGATTGTCGAGGAGATGGAGAAAGATGAGAGACCAGGATGGGAAATGTAATTTGACGGAGCCGTCAACAGCAAAGGCGTTGGTATCGGAGCGGTACTCATTTCAGGTACGGGTCAGCACTATCCCGTCACAGCTCAGCTCCGATTTTTCTGCACCAACAACATGGTTGAATATGAGGCGTGCATCTTGGGATTAAGGATGGCAATTGACATGGGTATTCAAGAGATTTTGGTCATGGGTGACTCGGATCTCTTGGTACACCAAATCCAAGGGGAATGGGAGACACGAGATTTGAAATTGATACCTTACCGGTATTGTTTGCACGAGTTGTCCCGAAGATTCCAGTCTATAGAGTTCAAGCACATCCCAAGAATGCACAATGGGATCGTAGATGCTTTGGCCACAATGTCCTCTATGTTGCATCATCCTGACAAGACATATATAGATCCGCTTCAGATCCAAGTCCGTGATCAAAATGCTTATTGCTTTGCTGTGGAAGAAGAATCGGATGGAGAGCCGTGGTATCATGATATCAGGGAATACCTGAAAGCTGGCAAATACCCGGAGCAGGCCACTGGAGACCAAAAGAGAGCCATCAGGCGTTTAGCTAATGGATTTTTCCTCAGTGGAGGAGTGGTATACAAAAGAATACCAGATCTGGGCTTATTGCGATGCGTGGATGCACAACAAGCAGATGAAATCATGATTGAAGTACATGCTGGAGTATGTGGACCCCACATGAGCGGATATGTTTTAGCAAAGAAGATTTTGAGAGCTGGGTATTATTGGCTCACTATGGAGCGTGATTGTATCAGGTATGTGAAGAAATGCCATCAGTGCCAGGTACATGGGGATCTGATCCACTCCCCGCCTTATGAGTTGCATACAATGTCAGCACCTTGGCCCTTTGTTGCTTGGGGCATGGATGTCATTGGCCCAATAGATCCGGCCGCTTCTAATGGGCACAGATTCATTCTGGTTGCAATTGATTATTTCACCAAGTGGGTTGAAGCTAAGACATTCAAGGCAGTGACGAAGAAAGCGGTGGTGGATTTTGTGCACGAGAATATTATATGCCGATTTGGAATTCCCAAGGTGATTATCACGGACAATGGAGCCAATTTAAACAGTCATCTCATGGCGGAAGTTTGTGAAAGGTTTAAGATCACACACCGCAATTCCACACCTTACAGGCCAAAGGCGAATGGTGCAGTAGAGGCGGCAAATAAGAACATCAAGAAGATTCTTCGAAAAATGGTGGAGGGATCCAGGCAATGGCATGAAAAGCTACCCTTTGCTCTCATGGGTTACCGCACGACGGTGCGTACTTCTATCGGAACCACACCTTATACACTGGTGTATGGAACAGAGGCTGTTATACCCGCAGAAATAGAAATACCGTCATTACGGATCATAGCCAAAGCTGAGATAGATGACGATGAATGGGTAAAAGCCTGTTTAGAACAGTTGAGTTTGATTGATGAGAAGAGGTTGGCTGCAGTCTGCCATGGGCAGTTGTATCAGCGAAGAATGGCCAGAGCATATAATAAGAAGGTACGACCTCGAAAGTTTGAAGTCGGACAAGTGGTATTGAGGCGTATCTTACCACATTGGGCAGAGGCAAAAGGCAAGTTTGCGCCAAATTGGCAGGGGCCGTTCGTGGTATCACGGGTGTTGTCCAATGGAGCATTATATTTAACAGATGTTGAAGGAAGGTGCGTAGAGACTGCTATCAATTCAGATGCGATCAAAAGATACTATGTATGATTCCTTTTCAATTATGTGTTTTGTATTTTGTTGTGATTTTGGAATTGAAATGACGAAGGCGTTTTATTCTCTATCCAAACACTTTATCCGTTGATAACCCCTTTGAGCCTTAATGGATATATTCTTTCATATCCCTCTCTCGGAATCGCTTACAGCGCAATAAGATCAAAATTGCCAATTGCTAAAAATAATAATAATAATAATAATAAAAATGAAAAATGAAAAAATGAATGAAAGAAAAAAAGAAAAAGACAAAATCGGGAAAAAGTCAAAAAAAGAAATCCATCTAACTAATGAAGTTGGATGAACTACGTCTGACTTGATCCCGAAAGGTACGTAGGCAGCCTCTCTGAGGTTCAGTCACAATAAATAAAAAATCCAAAAAATTCCCCACATATTGAAACTGGGGCAGAAGTTATGTTTAATAATTCCGAGAGTTGTAAATATTTTTAACCCTCGTGAAATTTTGAGCCTTTATACCTTTCTTTCTTAACCCATCCAAAAGCCACGTTACAGTCCAAAGAAAGACCTTCTGATCAGTTCCGAAATGATAACGAATGCAATGAAGGAGGAGCGAAACACCGGACAACACTTGTGGTCAGAAAACAGAATACAAAAAGGAAAAATGAAAAATGAAAAAATGAGAGAGTCTCATCGGTGAAAACCTTAACCGGCACTGTGAGGCGATTGTGAGTTTGAGAGAAATAAAATGAGAGAGTCTCATCAGTGAAAACTTTAACCGGCACTGTGAGACAATTGCGAGATTGAGAGAATAAATGAGAGAGTCTTATTGGTGAAAACCTTTCGAGGCACCGTAGGGCGATCGTGAGGACCATCAGAAAAGAGAAAAGCAACAAAAATAGTATCGGTTTGGGTTGGAAACAATTCGGAGACGGAATAATGATTGGAACAAACTGGGTCAGAGTTTAAATACATGGCATGGTCAGCGGAATCAGCCAGCAAATACCCAGATAAGTTCTATCATCACTCCAAAACGCCCTTACCTTTCTTTCATTTTTCTGCATTTCATTGTTTACCCTTTTGAGAGCTAACTACCAGCTCCTGATAACGAAAGTTGAAACAACACTGGGTCAGAAAGAAGGAAGATTTGGGAAGAAAATAAAAAAGCTTGGCAAACATGGCCAAAGGAAAGAAAACAAAACAAAAATGGAAAAATGAGAAAATACAAAAAGAGTCAGCAAGGGATAAGCAGTTGGAAGTCATGCAGCATGAGAAAAGCGAAAACGAAGGAAGCAATAAGAAGCGGGGACGGCAGATGCCAGTTGCCAACAGTTTATATCTAATAAATTTTGTTTCATGCAGGAACAATTGTCACTAATCACTTTAAAGTGAATGTGACCAATGTGGAAAAATAGAAAAAACACAAAAAGAGAAAGTTCGCCGAATAAGTGGAGAAATTCACAGGCAAGAGATAATTGGTAAAAGAAAATACCAAAAAGAGGAAGGTAACATCTTTTAAAATCCACTCCCCAGTCCTCAGGCTGCGGGAATACTTTCTGCATCGCATTGCACGTTTAAATTCCGTTAGGTGCCCACCTTCAAATACGGGAATACTTTTCTGCATCGCATTGCACGTTTAAATTCTGTTAGGTGCCCACCTTCAAATACGGGAATATTTTTCTGCATCGCATTGCACGTTTAACTTCTGTTAGGTGCCCACCTTCTAATACGGGAATATTTTTATGCATCGCATTGCACGTTTAAATTCAGTTAGGTGCCCACCTTCTAATACGGGAATATTTTTCTGCATCGCATTGCACGTTTAAATTCTGTTAGGTGCCCACCTTCAAATACGGGAATATTTTTCTGCATTGCATTGCATGTTTAATTTCAGTTAGGCGCCCACCTTCAAATACGGGAATACTTTTCTGCATTGCATTGCACGTTTAAATTTTGTTAGGTGCCCACCTTCTAATACGGGAATACTTTTCTGCATCGCATTGCACGTTTAAATTCTGTTAGGTGCCCGCCTTCTAATACGGGAATACTTTTCTGCATTTGCATTGCACGTTTAAATTCTGTTAGGTGCCCACCTTCTAATACGGGAATACTTTTCCGCATCGCATTGCACGTTTAATTTAAGTTAGGTGCCCACCTTCTAATACGGGAATATTTTCTGCATCGCATTGCACGTTTAAATTCTGTTAGGTGCCCACCTTCTAATACGGGAATATTTTTCCGCATCGCATTGCACGTTTAAATTCTGTTAGGTGCCCACCTTCTAATACGGAATATTTTTCTGCATCGCATTGCACGTTTAAATTCCGTTAGGTGCCCACCTTCAAATACGGGAATATTTTTCTGCATTCGCATTGCACGTTTAAATTCTGTTAGGCGCCCACCTTCAAATACGGGAATACTTTTCTGCATCGCATTGCACGTTTAAATTCTGTTAGGTGCCCACCTTCAAATACGGGAATACTTTTCTGCATCGCATTGCACGTTTAAATTCTGTTAGGTGCCCACCTTCAAATACGGGAATACTTTTCTGCATTTGCATTGCACGTTTAATTTCGGTTAGGCGCCCACCTTCAAATACGGGAATACATTTCTGCACATCATGGTTTATGTAGCTAAAAGCCCACACTGGGGCAGAAAAAAGAAACAAAAAAGTAGTTTGTTGTTTTGTTTTGAGCAGGTTCAGCTCGAGGACAAGAAGTACCAGTGAAAATCAAAAAAACAAAAGGGGAAAACAAGAAAAATCAACAAAAAAAAGAGAGTCAACATCAAAGAAAATCAATAAAAAAGAGAGTCTGCATCACCGTAAAGGGAAGAAGAGCAAAAGCTAGATTATGAACAATTGTAATTGTAGGAACATAGCTTAGAATAACTTCTTCATTTTACATTCTCCCCCCCCCCCCTCCCGTATAATAAGGAGTAAGTCAGCAGGTCTCAACAGTGTCAATGCAACAGTAAGTCTGGTAGTTTTTAAACTGCCAGACCTTCCCGAACTACACTGACCTGATTCCTGTTTAGTCCAGGATATGTAGGCAACCTCTAAAGTAGGGTGCGGTCAAAAGGTTTTCAAAAAATGCTTTCACGGAATGTGCCGATGTGCAAAAATCTCTCATTACTGCTCACTTGTCTTTGCACTGAAACTCTTCGTGTTCCCGAGCAAAGAGGGGCAGATGTGAGCACATGATTTTTGCACCGGGTAAATAATTCCAAAATTAAAATAAATATGTTTTTGAGTGCAATTACTTGCTTTGTTTGAAATTAACTATACTTTGTGTATTTGTATAAGTAAAAATTAGAAAAAATAAAAAAAAAATTAGGCTAGTTAATTACTTTGTTTAATTAGTTAGGTTTTAAGAAGAAAATTAGCAAAAATAGTGTTAAGTAGTGGAAATTAGGGAAAAATAGTAGAAAATTGCCAAAAAGTACTAAATAATTAGAGTAAGTAGGAAATTAGGTTTTATAATTTTTCATAAAAGAAAAAGAAAAAAAATATAAAAGAAAATGCATAAAAATTGATTAAAATCAGAAAATACAAAAAAATTGGTTTAGGTATAAGTGATTTGGGCCAAGAAAATTGAAGGCAGTGGCCCAGTCTGCATAGGCCCAAGAGATCTGGTCCATAAGCTTTTGATCTAGCGGGATCTTAGCCGTCCGTTTAAGATTGATCCAACGACTAAAGACTTTGGTCTCATAAGCAATCAAACAACGCCGTTTTAGTAACGCGCGTGTGAGCCGTTGATCTCCATCCAACGAACGGCCCAGATCACCTCGTATGACCAGCCTATAAAAGGCTTTGGTCTGAACGATTTTGCCATTCTTTACTAAACCCTAGAGACCAGCCGCCTCTTCTCTCCCTGCTTCGTCTCCTTCAGACCTCGTCGGCCATGGAGGCCACCACCTCTTACGGTGGTCTCCGGCCACCCTCTTCATCTCCCACACCCTTCTCTCCTTCATATTCACTCACCAAACATCAAAAAACCCCAAAAACCAACCCTTCTCCAGAACTCCGGTCACCGGAACTCACCACCGGTGACCACCAAACAACAAATCACCCCTCCAAACCAATGCCGTTCGAACCACCTTTACACGATCTATCCAACCATGCTAGCCACTACCCTCGAATCTACCCAGATCGTCTCGAATATCCCAAAAAGAGTCGTCGGAGCCCTAACTCCGGCGACCCCCAAACTCAAACCACCCAAAGATCGTGTCTTTTACTCTCCTAAACCCCCCTACAACTCAGAATCAAAAAAGGGCTTCATCTTTGAGCCTAAAAAGAAAACCAGAAAGAAAATTGAAAAAAAAAAGGAATCTGAAAAAGAAAATAAATAAAAGGAGCGATAAAAAAGAAGAATAAGAGAATCTGAGAGAGAACAAGAAAAGGGGAGAGATTAGGAAGCTCAGGGGACAGGCCCTGCGAGCTAAGTGCCCTTTTCCCTCTCTGTGTTTAGTTTTGTTTATTTTTATGTTTCTTTTGTGTTTTTAATCATGTTTTGTTTAGTCTGATGCGTGTATTAGGGTTATTATGTGTTCTGTTTGTTTCTCGTGTTCAAAAATTTGATCTTGATATCCATGTTCTCTTTTCTCTTCTGTTAGGGTTTTTATCTTGTTGGTTTTTCGATATCTCTTTTGTTTTTCTGCATGTTTAAGCTTAGTGTTGGTTGTTTGACATTCATCCTTCTTCATCTTTAATCAGATTTTTCTTTTGTTAGAATCACTGTTCTGCTCATCTGATAATCACATGAATTAGTTCTTCTTAAGTTTAGCTGGTTGATTCCCATTATCCTTCATCTGTTATATCCGAGCTTCTGGTGGAGGTTTATAGTACCTCTTTTGTTTACATATGTGTTGGATGACATGTTTAAAGATTGGGGTTTTGATCTTCTGAAATTTGAGTCAGTAACCTTGCCTCCCTTTTGTTGCTGTTTCTCCATGCTTTTATGTTCTTCATCCTCATGGTTAGCGTTTGGAAAAGTTATAGGTTTAGGGAGGGTCTAGTTGATATCATTCTTATGTTATTCTGCTATACTCCATTTCTCTTGATTGTTTTGTAAGACTTAGCTTCTATGAGTCTATGACCATGAACTTTAAGTACTTTGGGTCTTTCAATGAATCATCTAGCATAAATTGGTTGCAATTAGGTCTGCTTGATGTTAATTAACACTTTGATATATGAAATTGAGTCATGAGAGTTGATTAATTAAGATTCATCATTATCAAACCTTCCTTCTGAGTTTTAATTGACTGGTGAACATTGCTTGGTTTCATATGACTATGTGTGCATTTGTATGTCAAAATGACTGAGTTTGCATTAGGTTTATTGTTAGTGTGAACACTGTTAAGTGCTTATTATGCTTAGGTGAATTGGTTATAGCTGCTAGTATTAGGATCCTTAGAGTGGCTAGTTTTGAAATAGGACTAAAAGTGAAAATCATACAAATTAGGCTATAAGTTAAATAATTGGCCTAAGAATGGTCAACCTTGCAAAAGGTTGACCTATTCTATAAGGCCCTAACACACAGCCCACCTTAAAAGGGGTTGGTTGTGCAAAATGGCTATGTCTTGCAAATGCAAGCTCACCAAGGCTCATTTGAGCCCTGAACATCAAAGTGGCCAGGCTTGCAAAGGTTTTGGGCCCAACTGTTCAGTAAGTGGGTTTAATACCCAAGCTAAGTCTCAACTTGAGACTGGCTAGCCTTTAAATAGTTTAATTTTAATAATAAAGCAGGCTAGTCCTGCAATTAGCTTTAAATTGGAATAAATTGGTCTTAGTTGACTGGAATTAGTTTAAATAGGCTAGATTTGAAATAGTTCTTTAAAGTAGAAGTGGCCAGCCCTTAAATACCAATGCAAGGGCTGGTTATTAGTTAAATAAGTCCAAAGAAGGTGAAAATCTGACCTAGGTAGGCTAGTAAATCAGTAGTGCCCTTAGGGGCATAATTGGGAACCAATTTAGTAATTTGGTAAATAGTTTGAAATATATAGGGTTAAGGGAGTCATTTGTACCCCTGATTTCTGCAATTTTGCAGAGATTTAAGGGTATAATGGTCTCCCTAAAAAGGGAAATCTGTAAAAATCTCAAACCCTTAGGGCTATACTAGTAAAAACCCACAAAAAGGAATCTTTAGAACCTTCCAGCACATGCTGGAAGTATTTCTATTAACTGATTTTGGGGGTTAACTGTACATTTCATAATTTTAGGAGGGGGAGAAGTGGGATTAATCCCATACTTTCTCCCCAAGTCATCAGCCCTTAGCTTCAACTATAAATACCTCTAAAAAGGGCTGATAGGGGGGTTCCAATTTTTAGCAATCTGAAATTCATTGAATACAAAAACTTGAGAGATAAAAATAGTAATATAACAGTGGGATTTCTGGAATTTTCGAGTTAATACTTGCTGATTTCTATTGATTCTGCTGGGTTATTTTGCTCGAGTTTAGACTGGGTTTTTTTTGTTACTTTGCTGATTCATATCTGCTTGTTGCTGTGTTATTTGGCTCGCTGCTACCCAACTCTCTACTGTTGCATTGCCTGTTTGGATCAATTGCTGTGCTACTTGCTTTTTTATTCCCTAGACTCATTGGTCTTCTTCTCTTTTGATCCAGGTATACTCTTGTCCGAAAATCAAGCTGTAAAGATTTGGTTGAATGAAATGAAGATCTGAGATTTAGAATACATTTGACATTGTATTTTTCTTAGTTATTATTCCTTGTTTCAAGTTTAAATCTATAGCAGTAGCGTAGAATGTAGTGGTATAAAAACAGATACAAAAACGATGTAATAAGTAATATGATAGTAGTGTAGTGTAGATAGCGTATCGCTTAGTTTAATTAGGTAAAGGCCTTAAAACATAAGTTAGCATATTATAAGTTTTCAAATCGCTAGTTGTTCTTCATAAAAGCCTTTCCATAAATCATAATCACCTAGATAACAGCATTATGTTTGAACACAAAGAAGTCTCGAAGTAGAGATAATATTAGGAAGGATCATTTATAACTGGGTGTGTAATCTGTTAATGAGCTAAGTTTGAAGTGAAATCAGTAGTTTGATCACAAGCCACTAGATTAAAACATTTAAGTTCCATTAATGATTGTTTAAACCAGTGATTAGCCTACTTGTAAACAAAGACTCAGAAGTGATTAAGTTTTAACAAAAGGGAAAATAAAGAGATAGTGAAAACGGTATAAGTAGGACAGAACTGGTGATATAGCTCATAATGAAACTGGTAATATAGTAAACATCTAAGATTAATAATTTAGTTTCTCTTTAGATACTGTAAATAATTAGTTAAATCACTTTACTTTAGCTTGGTTTCCTAGGTAAAAAGGCTGCGTTCCAGAATACTTCCTTAGCAAATAATTGGATATTAGTATAAATTCTTAGATATGAGCATATAGAAATAATAGTTGGTTGAGCCTTCATTGGTTATTGTTTTATATACCAATTTCCTTATCAATAATAAAAGTGACTTGATTTTGTTTCAAATGTTGAGCACCTGTTCCATTATAAATTTTATGTTATATTTTTCGTTATTACATTCTGGTTTGGGCCCTATGTATAGCGTGGGCCTAAACTCCCATTTGGACTCGTCTGATTCGCTGAATGATATCCAGAAGACCGTTTGGGCTTTAAGGCCTGGACTGGCCCTTTGTGGATTGTGTAAATGATTGAAGAGAAGACCAGGTCCAATAACAAACTCGAGGGGGCCTGGAACACTAGGTGAATACGATTAAGGAAAAAACAAATATAGAAAACGTAGCCAAATACTAGTATCCTTTAATAAAAAATTGGGACGAGCCTCGCCCGAATAACAAACACCGGGGCCCCCATTTAGTAATAAAATAACATAGTAGAATCGGAGAGGCTAATAGCGAATCCCATAGCTTCTCCCAAAGTTAAAAGCCGATAGACTATCTTAGGGCACGATTTTAATATACTTTCCTATGAACGAGTGTGCACTTGGTGCGACTCAAATCCAAATCTCGGTAAAGTCGAAATACACCAAAAGTCATAGGCGCACTGGTTGCGGTATGACTCGAGGCGTGTTTTCGCGATGCCGCAAATTCTTTAAAATAATATTTATGTAAAAAGCACATTATGTTGTTAAAACATATAATTAAGTCAAACAAGAGTCGGGAACGACAGTGGAGCGACCGTGCTAAAACCACAGAATCCGGGAATGCCTAACACCTTCTCCCGGGATTAACAGAGTTTCTTATCCTATTCTCTGCTTCGCAGACATTTTTAAGAGTCAAAATTCCTCGAATTCGGGATTAACCGGTGACTTGGGACACCATTATCATTCCCAAGTGGCGACTCTGATTAATCTCTAATAAAATCCCGAACCGATTGTCCTTTAATTGGAAAAACTCCTTCCCTTACATTATTTTATCCGTTTCGGGTATTTGAGCGTCGGGGTATACCCTACGAGCGTATTTATATGCTATAAGTATGTTGGGGTAGTAAAAAGGGAGGTGTGACAATGACGTCAAAGAAACCAGAATAAGTGTCCATATTGAACCCAACCTGAGAGAAGAGTTGATCAAAACACTCATGGAGTTTAAAGACATTTTCGCATGGTCGTACGACGACATGCCGGGACTCAACACTGATCTAGTGGTTCATAAATTACCCACTGATCCGGCATATCCTCCCGTCAAGCAAAAACTGCGGAAATTCAAGACGGAGATGAGTGTAAAGATCAAGGAGGAAGTAACCAAGCAGTTGCAAGCGAAAGTCATTCGTGTCACTCGATACCCTGAATGGTTGGCTAACGTAGTACCGGTGCCAAAGAAAGACGGGAAGATCAGAGTATGCGTGGACTACCGCAATCTCAACAAGGCGAGTCCTAAGGATAATTTCCCACTTCCCAATATCCATATCCCGATTGATAATTGCGCCGGACGTGAAATCGGGTCCTTTGTGGACTGCTACGCGGGATATCATCAGATCTTGATGGATGAAGAGGACGCAGAAAAGACGGCTTTCATCACACCATGGGGGACTTATTGCTACCGGGTGATGCCGTTCGGTTTGAAGAACGCAGGGGCAACATACATGAGGGCGATGACTACGGTATTCCATGACATGATACACAAGGAAATTGAAGTGTACGTGGATGATGTGATCATAAAATCTAGACGTCAAGAAGACCACGTTGCCGACCTCGGGAAGTTCTTTCAAAGACTTCGAAGATATGATATCAAGCTCAATCCGGCCAAATGCGCATTCGGAGTTCCATCAGGAAAGTTGCTAGGATTCATTGTCAGCCGACGGGGCATTGAGTTGGACCCATCCAAAATCAAGTCCATCCAGGAGTTACCCCCGCCAAAGAATAAAACAGAGGTAATGAGTTTGTTGGGAAGGTTAAATTACATCAGGTAGGTTTATTGCTCAGCTTACAGCAACCTGTGAACCCATATTCCGTCTGTTGAAGAAAGTCGTTGCGATAGAATGGATGACAGAATGTCAGTAAGTGTTTGACCAAATCAAAGGGTATCCGTCAAACCCACCCGTACTAGTTCCGCCTGAACCGGGTAGACCCCTGATTCTTTATCTAACGATCTTGGAGAATTCGTTCGGCTGCGTACTGGGGCAGCATGATCTTACTGGCAGGAAGGAACGGGCCATTTACTATCTCAGTAAGAAATTCACGGTCCACGAGGTTAAGTACACTCATTTGGAAAAGACATGTTGTGCCTTGACTTGGGTAGCCCAAAAGCTAAAACATTATTTGTCTTCTTACACCACTTACCTCATTTCGCGTTTGGATCCGTTGAAGTATATTTTCCAGAAACCTATGCCTACAGGGAGGTTAGCAAAATGGCAAATATTACTTACAGAGTTCGACATCATATATGTAACAAGAACGGCTATGAAAGCTCAAGCCCTAGCCGACCACTTAGCTGAGAATCCTGTCGATGACGGATACGAACCTTTGAGGACGTATTTTTCGGACGAAGAAGTATTCCCAACTTATTACTTTTGGTTTGTTTTAAGTATTTTTAACTTATTTAAGCACTTTTGGACTTGCCAAACACTAAAAAAACAAAAAAGAGCTTTAAAGATGATTTGACCATCTTAAAAGCCAATCCAAACACCCTCTAGGTCCAAGTGTTAGGTTGTTACGACCCCAATCCCGATCATGATGATGCCCAACACAACTGCTAGGCAAGCCCAACCATTTACACTCTCATCCCGAGCATGAAGCTCAAATCAATTACTTGAATATTATTATCAATAATAAAGTTAAATGCTTAACAGATAGATAGAAGCTAAACTGTATAATCTCCCAAAGACCTGAGGTCACGAGTCTAGAGCCTCTAAACCAAACTGGATAACAATATCTGAACGAATTACTCAAGTCTAAGTATTCTCTACCGATCATAAGCGCTCTGCGTGTTATAATTCTTTCCCGAGTAATTACGACAATTTACTAGACATACCCTGCCGAGTTACGCTTGTTGGCTTTAATTACAGCTCAATCGCACCCAAGGTTTCGTTATCCCTAAACCCATCTTTAAACCCTTGGTTATTGATTCATCGCATACGTCGGGAGTGATATTGTTCAACAACTACCTAAATATACACTCTTTCCCGAGTAATACATACTAAATAGGTACACCTAATTGAGGGCCCTTCAATCAACCACAAGAATAATATAGTTGAACAAATAGAGAAAATATTACGGCTCAGTTATATAAAAACATAACAAGAATTTATCCTACAAAAGCTTTCATCAAAACCCTAGATAATGAATTAACAATTCATAATAGTATGTAAAACTACAATACTAAAAGTTATAATCAACAATCAAAAAATAGGAAGAGGAAGGAAAAACGCGTAGAAGAATTCCTCGTCTTGCTCCTATTGTGTCTCTGCCTTCTTAGGTCGAATCTGTGTCAAAAATTGGCCTCCTTTGTCCAAAATACCATTTTTCCATGTATATATACCAAGTAGGGTCAGGCCCAAATAATTATACCTTTTCTTATACGAAAAAGGATAAGTTTCAAGGTCTGGGCGTACGCGGGAGCGGTACGGGCACGGTACTTTGCAAGTCTATTGTTTTAATCTGCGTTAGGCCCACGGTCGCAATTTCGACTGTGTTTTTCACCCTGTTTTGTTTGGAATAGGGGAAAACGTAAAAGAGGAAAGTTGTAAATGCCTATATTATTGGGTCACAGCAACAGTGCATGCTCAGATTTAAAAAGTTTGTGAATTGTGAATTTTTTGATTGCCTCCTCTTTGTAAGATTATAATAAAATAAAATTTTGCAGTAAGCATCAAAGAAATTTAATCTCAAAATTTGAAGTTAATTTTCATAAAAAGAAACATATTTTAATTGAACTGCAGACTTGTTAGTCTCAGATTGGAAACTTCAGGCCTACGACTTCAATTTTAGATATGCACCAATTGAACTTGATGAGGCCTCTAAATTTTTAATAGGGATTTTTTATATCTATATCATATAGCAAACCTTATTATTAAAAATGTTCATAGTTTGTTATTTACCCGTGTAGTCCATATTTTAACTACAAAATATATACCAATCAAAAAATAAATAGATTTTGCCATAAATGACGCGCTAAAATGAAGGCACAAGATCTGGGTGTAATTCTGTCACGGATTTTAAAATGGAAGGAGATCTCATTGATGCATAATTCTCTCATTGCTCAACGGAAAGACCTCTCTTCTCTCACTCAACAATAATTCTAAAAAAAAAACGCAAGCTACTGAATCTCCGGTAATCAAATTGCTTTTACTAATTCTACAATGCAATACAAATTGTAGAATACAGATTTATTCTTCGTCAACATGAGTACTTAAATTGTAGAAACTATATCTGTTCTTCGTCTTTTGTTTTTTAACCACACAAAATCATGTAAAAAATCTCAATAATACTGAAATCGAATGGTAATTGGGATAACTGTGGCAAATTTAGAGACTTTGAAGTTGATGCCATTGTGGTGGATGAGAATGCAGGTTTG
This sequence comes from Nicotiana noctiflora, assembly GCA_032618575.1. Lineage (NCBI taxonomy): Eukaryota > Viridiplantae > Streptophyta > Magnoliopsida > Solanales > Solanaceae > Nicotiana > Nicotiana noctiflora. The sequence goes on along the minus strand of JASVEL010004476.1, from coordinate 218,078 downwards.
TGTAGTTCGAAAATGCTTAGAATTTTAGTTTTATGATATTATCTACAAATTTACTACATATATCTACAATTTGACTACAAAGTTTTTTATTTGGTGCAGGAAAAAAATATTTTAATATACAGTATTTCCAGATTGTAGATAAATTGTAGGCAAATTGTAGTTTACTTGTAGTTTGTAGTTAATTTGTAGATAAATTGTAGATAAAAGTAGATATTTTATAGATGCTATATTTTTAATATTGTAATTTATTTTCTTTGTGTTTGTTCTGAAAATGTAGGTGAGGGCTTCAACAAATTATATACATACTGTATTGGATGGTGTGAAGAGGTAGATTGTGTGTCTAGAAAATAAAAAATATAATTGTGGCCAATTCCAACTTGAAGAACTTTCATGTGTAAATTGTTTCTAGATTGTAGTTATAATGTAGGTTTAATGTAGTTAATTTGTAGTTTTTGTTGAATTTTATAGACAAGTTGCAAATTAATTGTGGATAATACATTGCTACGATTGGAGTATTTATTTTTTATTTTTATTGTGTAATTTATATTCAACTGATAGTTATATACAAATATTACATAGAACTTGGAGGTAAACATCTAAAAATTATTTAAATAACTACAAAATTTATATACAATAACAACAAATGTAGCTTTTGAAGATTTTGTTTTTTTGGAGTATTAATTTTTTTCATGATATGAGACTTAAAACAAAATATGAAACTTGAAATATGATTTTGCGAAATCAATTGAAGAAGAAAATTGAAGAATCGTGATTAATTGAAGAAGAACGTGACTGAGAGGCGTGCATGAAGAGATTGTACGAGAATGAGGAAAAATTAAAGGAAAATCGTGGGATGGGGGATTAGCTGTAGGTAAATCATGGGGGTGGGAGGAGAGAGAGGCGAGTAAACAAAATAAAGTGAAAATATGGTCCTAAAATCACGCCTACAATAAATAAAGCATTAATTATACCCTTAATTTGAATTATGGTATATAAATTAAAAATTGGTATGCTTAAATATAATAAACACAAGCCTTAAACATGAGAGTAAATAATATTTGCTATATGATTTACATAAGTAAAAATCCCATTTTAATAACTTTATAAATTTTGACTATTCATTAAATATGGGTCCCAAAAATCGCTATTTTGGGGTCTATTTAGAAAATTAACTAATACCTATTAGTTCTAAAATTTTAAACTAAATTTCTTAACTTTACTTCAACTCGATTCATTTTTCCCCGAAAAAATTAATATGAACAACTGGAATTGAGAATGCAGTAGTTAATTCATAAATAATACTACCCTTTAAGGTGGTTGTCTGGTGTCATTTCTACCTATTTGTGCACCCAAATTGTTATCAATTGGACAATATTACCCGATACGGCCCAAATATGATTGCACTGGTAGCACATGACAACTTGATCGTGAGTCGATTTCGATCTCTAAACCCATCTTCACCCAACGCATGAAACTTTTCATTTTACAACAATGGATCAGTGCGGAGCTAATAATTGTCCGTTGTAACTCTTAAAACCAGTAGATCTTCACCGGGAAAAGGTTATCTCACACAGCTTTTCCGATCCGTCGATTTTGATCGGAATCAATCCGTAGTAGTAGAATCACATGGCAGGGGCGGCCTCCGCGCTGTTCCTCCTCGACATCAAAGGCCGAGTTCTCGTCTGGCGTGATTACCGCGGCGACGTCTCATCCGTTCAAGCCGAACGCTTCTTCACCAAGCTCATTGAAAAAGAGGTAACATTTCTGTTTATGATTTCATAATTGATGCGTTTATAAATGGCTTCATTTGAAATTGGAGTTAAATTTGACTTCAGGGGAGTGAAAATTGATAGTTTGATTTTGTAATTATGCAATTACGCTTAATAGATTAGAGAAGGAGTTAGAATTTCTTTTGATGATTTCACTTCTTTAAAATTTAGAGCTTCAAATCTTAAGCAATTTTTGTGCAAGCATAGGTTCAAGGACTTATATTTGATTCATTATTATTGTTGAATTGTTTTTGACTTATTATTGCAGCTTGAGAAGTTTATGTTTTGCTGTGTAATTTGATTGTTTATGTGATTTGATCCATTGCAGGGTGATCCTCAGGATCCTGTTGCATATGATAATGGTGTGACCTACATGTTTATACAGCATAACAATGTGTATCTCATGACTGCATCGAGACAGAACTGTAATGCGGCTAGTCTCCTTCTGTTTCTACACCGTGTTGTAGATGTAAGTTCTAATGTAGATATTTGAGGATGTGTCCTCTGACTGTGTTAATCCGAAATCAAGTACTCCCTCAGTTACAAAATAACGGCGGACTTTGAAGTAGGGTCAACCCATTCAACTTTCAGTCTCTATTTGGACATAAATTCCATTAATTTAATGTAAAATTTTCATATTATGAACTACTCCTATATAAAATATGGTATACATCAGAGTATTTTATCGTTAAAAATATTCTTAAAATGCAAGAAATTTTTTGTTTGACTCATCATAATAGTAACAGTACAGTCTAAAACGGCACAGAGGGGTAATTGTTTTCCTAGTTGGAACTTGGGAAGAGTTATCATTTTTTCTTTTACCTTTTTGGCAGGTATTCAAGCATTACTTTGAAGAGTTAGAAGAGGAATCGCTTCGCGATAATTTTGTTGTTGTGGTATGGGGAATTTTCATGTGTCTTTAAGATCAAAAGTCCGATAGGCAATTATCATCATGTTGGTTAATTTTGCCTGAGCTGATGTTTCTTGCCTTTTGCAGTATGAGCTACTTGACGAAATGATGGACTTTGGTTATCCTCAATACACTGAAGCAAAGATTCTCAGTGAGTTTATCAAAACTGATGCATATAGGATGGAGGTTACACAGAGGCCTCCAATGGCAGTTACAAATGCCGTGTCCTGGCGCAGTGAAGGGATACGCTATAAGAAAAATGAAGTAGGTTTACATGTTTATTTAAGAGGAATTCCTTTCTTCAGTGGGCTACATGGAAGTTTGTTGTTCTTTCAGGTGTTTTTGGATGTCGTAGAGAGTGTTAATATACTTGTAAACAGCAATGGGCAAATAGTGAGGTCAGATGTTGTTGGTGCACTGAAGATGAGGACATACTTGAGGTTTGGATATTCTTCCCATTTTTACTGAACCTACTATCTGGCTCATGCCTCATAAGAAAAAATGTAATAAATATTTACCTTTATTTGTTTGTTTGTTTTTTTTTTTTTTACTTTTCCTCCTATCCCTTTAGTTAAGTTAAGATTCCAAGAAATCCAACAGCATGAAATTACATTCTTTAGTTAGCGTGAGATAGTATGTTAGAAACATATTTCACTAGATTTTTGAATCATGCATTGCACGTTCCTACAGGTAGTCTGACATGTCAATGTTTGAGTCCTAGTGTTCATTAGGTGGTAAATGTTAAAATTATGTATTTAGGTGATAAAGCAGTTTGACTTTTACCTCCTTTTGTGCTAGTAATGTAAAGGTTAAAGTTTAACACAATCTTGTTTTCACTGAATGTAGCTATAAAGTGCATGCCAAGTATATTTTTTATCGGAATGTCATCAATTCTTTATACATCTCAGCCGAAAAATTTCCGTCACCAATAGAATTGCTTTCTATACAAGCTAATTCGACCATCATAATCTGCAAGCGCTCAATTATAAGTTAGAATTGCTAAAATCTTCCCGGCAAAGTTAGGCATTGTTAATGTTTCATTACATACTCATTTCTAGGCGCATGTTGAATTTTAATATGACCTCCTGAGGTTGGGTCTTGTTTGTTCTAATCTTACAACTATGTAAGATTAGAGTAGCCTAGGGGACGGGCACTAAGTAGATGTTTTGAGGACCCTCCACTTAGTTCGAGAAGTTCGCTGCTTTAATGATCACAGAGGTGTAGATGAAGGTTAGGGATGTCAAATTTTGACCATGAAAGAATAACCCATCCAACCCACCTAGACTTGGGTGGATTGGGCAGGATATTTGCTTATTGGTGGTTAATTTGGGCATAACCCAAGCTAGCCAATCTAAAAGCATTGACCAATTTCGGTTGCATATGGAGCCCAAATTGACATAAGAGAACTAATCAAAACATAGAAAATTGAGTTTTTCAAGTTTGGTATGTTACTTTCTTTGAATTTTGAAGTAGTCATGCTAAATAGAATAAAAAAACTTCTATTAATTCGAGTTGGTAATTAAACAAATTATAGAAGAACAAACAAACAATGAGAAAAACCTTTGAGTTGGCGGGTTGGGTTGTGACCCATTATTTAGTCCAAATTGGCACCCCTATTTTGACGGGTTAAACCCAACCCATTTATTGGTTCAACTTATTTTAACCCGCCAATATGTAGCCCAACCCACCCATTTGACACCCCTGATCAAGTTTACAAGGCAGAATACAATTAGACGGATTAATGAATATTCAGAGATACACCCATAGCAGCAATCAACTCTTGTGTTGCGCTTGCTATCATGCCTCCTATCCACTGATATCTATGGGGCACCATGTGGAGCCTATAATTGACATGGCCTAATAAGCATATAAATCCAGCGCTTAACTTCTTGATTGGTGGGTTGCACCATGTAAGGCTAGTTTTGATACTCCTAGTTAAATCTTGCAATTACTCAAGTGAAAGTTGAAATTAGTTCCCTCTTCCAGTTTGTCTTTTTAAATTACCCCTCCCTAGGATCTCTCCACTTTGCTCCCTTGGTGACTCGAACTCGCAACCTCAAGATTGGAGGTGGATGGGTGCTTACCACTTGCGCAACCATCTCTTGTCCTTTTTCCAATTTGTTTACTTAACCTTTTAGAAGCTAACACAAGGCCTTCAACCTCTAAGGGTATTTTCTATCGCCTTCACAGATGTTTCAAACTGATTATGATTCGTCCCAATTGTAATCATATTTGAATGCAAGCCCCTTCTCCAAACCTTTTGATTTAATATATGTGGTCTAGTTGTTGGAGTGAATTGTTCTTTGCCCTTCCCTTGATTTCTTTCAGTTTTCAGTGATCTAGTGAGCTCTTTATTCTGCATCAGTTGTAGGCTTGTAGTGTCATTACCTTATCTCCTATTTGAATGTGTGGAACATTTTTAGGAAAAGTTGAATGTCTGGGGTTTTTTCTGTGTTGATACAAAAAGCACTTATTATGTTTGGATCATTGTTCCCCATCGTTTTATAATGTAGTATATGGTATTGTACTATATAGTATTGTATCGTTTTAATGGATACAACGTTTGGATAGCCTGTATCATTTACTGTTGTTAAATAGCATCTTTATTGTTTTGTTTGACTGTATTGTACTGCTAAATTTACTAGAATACCCTCAATTATTTTTGCCCTTTCGGGTAGGGTAAGGCCTTCGTACGTATTACCTTCCCCAGACCCCACCTTGTGAGATTATACTGGGTAGTTGCTGTTGTTGTTTATATACATATAGAAAAAACAAGTGTACGAACATACTAAAAGAGGTATTCATGTGAATAACATTCTCCATTTTGTTTTCACATCCAAATGAGAAACCATTACTTGTTTTTAGTTCAAGGATGTTGATGCAATAAAACTCCTAACATTATTAAAAGACAGAAAATATTTGATAGTATAAAATTACAAAGAGCTCTAAGATAATCTACACAACAACGTTTCATGGTCTGTGTCTTGAAAGTGACAAGATGAAGCTCATAGAATATAATTAAAGATCTGTGCTTATCTGATAAAAAGTATTTTGTTGCTGGTTTGTTTTAGTAGCAGCTGAACCGGGGTTAACAAGTATTTTGTCGCTAGGTAGAGGAAGTTTGATAACAACAGGAAGAAAAGAGATGAAAACTAACCTGTAAAAATTTTGCTGGAAAGAGACGATACGTCGTTGACTAGTTGCACGGCAGAAAGAAGATGTGGACAAAGTACTTATTAGTTTGGTGAGTATACTATAAATAATAAGATAAAGGATAAAATTAAAATATAGAATAATAAGTGTGGGCATAATTGGAAAGTAAAATACGAAATAATCCCACCACCCCGATTTGGTTGTTTCATAAAATGGAGTTTTTATTGTTCCGGAATAATGGATTTAACAATACGATACAATCAGTTTTATATTAACAATCAAAATAAACATTGTATCTGGGTAACAATACAATACAACCGTAAACAACCATCCAAACAACGCGTTAGTTCCACTACGTGAAAGTCATGCTCCTCAGTCTCGTTGAGTTTGACTTGTTTGTTTTACCCTACTGTATATACAGGGACTGTTATCTGGAATGTAAGTCTTATTGTTTCTTTCTTGCAGTGGTATGCCTGAGTGTAAGCTTGGTCTTAATGATAGAATGTTGCTGGAAGCACAAGGGCGAACTACGAAGGGGAAGGCAATTGATCTAGATGATATCAAGTTTCATCAGTATGAAATTGTTCAGTTATTTCTTTTTGTGGCGTTATGATTTACTGGTCTCTCCTGTCAAAGCGAACTGTATGGATTGGTAATTGATTTACTTGTATATCGGGCTTTTCGAAAATAATGGGGCATGGGGGGTCGGGAAAAGGAATTAAGTAGTTAAGTGGTAAAAGGTCCCTTTTTTTTGGAGGAGGTTCGCCTACGTTTTTGAACCAGCAAACCCGGACCTCCCATACAATTAGTCAAATGAATTTGATCGAACATCCTGACCAGTATCTGATAGTAACATATGTTGCTCGGACTCTGTAAAATATGCCGCACCCGTATCGGATCCTTCAAAAATGCATTACTTTTGGAGGATGCGACAGTCGCTCCGGTCAGCATACTTGAACAGTGTCAACATTGATAGTAACCCATTTATCTCTCTTATTGCCCTTCTCTTTCTATTCTACTAATTTTCCTTTTAATACAGGTGTGTTCGCTTGACCCGATTCGAAAATGATCGCACTATATCATTCATACCTCCAGATGGAGCTTTTGATCTTATGACCTACAGACTCGGTACTCAGGTAAATCATGAGCTTACTGCATCTCTAAAACTTTTAGTTCACTTGTGGAAGTCAACAACAACAATAACAACCCAGCATAATCCCACTTAGTGGGGTCTGGGGAGGGTAGTGTGTACGTAAACCTTACCCCTACCCTAGGGTAGAGAGGCTGTTTCCAAACGTGGAAGTCCTTAAGCAAAATAGTTTAAACCATTGGTGGTACTTGTTCTCAGGTTAAGCCTCTCATATGGGTAGAAGCTCAAGTGGAAAGACATTCTCGGAGCCGTATGGAAATTGTGGTTAAAGCACGGAGCCAGTTCAAGGAACGAAGGTATGTGTATCAAGTATACGTGTAAAATATTCAACTGATTAGATGCATCATTTACTCTGTACTATGGATGGCATGCATTATTTTACAACTAAGCTTTCCATGTCTAGTTATGAGTTTCTTCAATAATTTCAGTACTGCAACTAATGTGGAAATTGAGTTACCCGTGGCAACGGATGCTACAAATCCAAATGTCCGAACATCAATGGGGTCATCTACTTATGCACCTGAAAAAGATGCTTTGATTTGGAAAATAAAATCTTTTCCAGGTGGTAAGGTTAGTATAGACTTGATTGTAGTTGAAGATTAACTCATAGTTTTAGTATAGACTTGATTGTAGTTGAAGATTAACTCATAGTTTTACTTTTCTCTTTGTTCTCTCGTTGGGCTTGCCTATACGTGCTTTCATTTCTTTTTCAGGAATATATGTTGAGAGCAGAGTTTACTCTTCCCAGTATTACAGCAGAAGAATCAGCTCCTGAGAGAAAAGCTCCCATACGTGTGAAATTTGAAATACCTTATTTTACAGTTTCTGGCATACAGGTAAGCCCTTAAAGGCATTAGTAGTACTTAAGTTTCAGAAAGCCCTAAAGTATTGGCTGTACTTAAGTCGTAGACTTCCAAATCTTTTTTCTCCTTGATCTCTGTAATATCTAGGCCCATCTGATAACCTTGCTTAGTCTATCATATTGAGCGAGCACTATTAGTCTCGGATACAGCTGTTAACTTTACATACATTAGGATTTAGAACCGGCAATTACTTTAGGAGTTGACACATCAAATGGTATTCGGAATTAGGGGTTATTGTACATGTCAAGGCATATAGGGGACAATGAGGTGATGCTGATGGTTGAGTTCTGCTGTAGAAGCACATTGGAAGAAATTTAGAAGAACTGCCAAAACGTAAAACAAAGCTGCCCATTTAGTTATACTCCTTCAAGTTATTTTCCTCGCTAGTGGCTACTGGTGGTGCTTGACAGACTGCGATAAGAAAAGAGAGGCAGGACGAGGGTTCTGTGCTGGAAGATGGGGCGATAGATAGCTGATTGTATTCTCTTTATGCACAGTAACTGCAGATACTACAGTCTAATTACTTATGGGTAATCGTGGTCTGTTTTCTGGTACAGGTATAGGCTGTAATACTGCGGTTCACCACCTAAATAATAATGATTAAAGTGTGTGAGAATGCACGGGAGAAAAATCTATTATTGATATTTTAACAATGATACAATGAGCCCTATATATAATACATATTCTACTCCTACTACATATCAAACTAGGACATATTATAAACATACTATATATGGAATTAAGACATATTTACACAAGTATCTAACACTCCCCCTCAAGCTGGTGCATACAGATCATATGTACCGAGCTTGTTACATATGTAGTTAATACGAGGACTAGTGAGACACTTAGTGAAAATATCTGCAAGCTGATCATTCGACTTCACAAACTTTGTAGCAATATCTCCGAGAGTATCTTTTCTCTAATAAAGTGACAGTCAATCTCAATGTGTTTAGTTCTCTCATGGAACACTGGATTTGACGCAATATGAAGAGCAACTTGATTATCACAAACAAGTCCCATCTAACTAATCTCACCAAATTTCAACTCCTTGAGCAACTGTTTGATCCAAATTAACTCACATGTCGCCATAGCCATCGCTCGATATTCTGCTTCTGCACTAGACCGAGCAACCACATTCTGTTTCTTGCTCTTCCAGGACACTAAATTTCCTCCTACCAAGACACAATACCCAGTCGTAGAACGTCTATCAGAAGGTGATCCTGCCCAATCAGCATCTAAGTCAGTGTTAAAAATAGCGTGAAGCGAGGAAAAACGACAACCCCCATTTCACGAAAAGCGAGAAGCGAAGCGCCCGCTTTTTTTAAGTGAAGCGGAATTTAAAAAAAATTAAAATAAATACGGCATAGATAACACATGTAATTGTAAGCAAATGTTCAATACCTCAATTAAAAAACTAAAGAGTAGCATCAAATTGGGCAGAAACTGGACAGAATTTGGGCAGAAACTGGACAAAATTTGGGCAGAAACTGGACAGAATTTGGGCAGAACTATTTTGAAAAAAATTCGCCAGCATTTCGGCACTTTTTGGATGTTTAGAAAGAAAAAGAAGAAGAAGAAAGAATGAAAATAAAAAGTGCAAAAGCAAAACATACCTGTTGAAACTTGAAAGCTGTTGGTGTAGTGTTGAAGTAGAAAAGAAGAACCCTAGTTTGCTTGAAGAAATCGCTTGTTTAGAACCCTAAACTAGCTGCTGAAGAAGTCGAAGAAACTACTAGGTCTGGAACAGAAGTCAACAATTTTATTTTTTAATTGAAAAAAGACTTTAGGTCTTTTAATTCAAAAAAGCGACCGCTTCTTTCGCTTCGTTCCGCTTCACCGCTTCTCGCTTTTTAAAGAGAAGCGGGCGCTTTTCTTTACCCGAGCCGCTTTTAATTAGAGTAGCGCCGAGCCTTCCGCTCCGCTTCGCTTCTCGCTTAAAGCAAGGAAGCGGGCACTTTTCTGAACCCTGATCTGAGTATCCAATGATCTGCAAGAATATCTAAAGCATACTTTTGTTGTGAGATCACAACACCTGAGCTAGATTGAGCAACCTCAATACCCAGAAAATACTTTAGTTTGCCCAGATCCTTAGTCTGAAAGTGTTGCAAGAGATGTTGTTTTAATTTAGTAATACCATCCTGGTCATTACCGGTAATAACAATGTCATCACAATAGACCACCAGATAAATACAGAGACTCAAGGCAGAATCCCCCTGAGCAACAAACCTAGGTGGTTGCTCCATATAAACTTTATCCTCAAGGTCACCGTGTAAAAAAGCATTCTTAATGACCAGCTGATAGAGGGGCCAATGGAGAAAAACAGCTATGGATAGTAAAAGGCGGACCGATGCTATCTTAGCCATATGAGAGAAGGTATCACTGTAATCGAGCCCAAATATATGAGTATATCCCTTGGCAATAAGACGAGCCTTAATACGATCAACCTTACCATCCGAACCAACCTTGATTGCATACACCCAACGACAACCAACAGTAGATTTTCCTGAAGGAAAAGGGACGAGCTTCCAAGTACCACTCGTATGTAAAGCAGACATCTCGTCAATCATAGCCTGTCGCCATCCTGGATGAGACAATGCTTCACCTGTTGACTTAGGGATGGAAACAGAGGACAAAGAAGATAGAAAAGCATAATAACGTGATGACAAACGATGATAACTCAAACCGACATAATGGGGATTAGGATAAAGGGTGGTCCGTATACCTTTCCGAAGTGCGATCGGTTGATTAAGAGGAGACAAGTCCGCAGTATTAGCAGGGTCAGGTGCAGGACGTGAATCAGCTGGGCCTGATGCTGGGCGCGAACGACGATGATATGTCAAAATGTGGTGTTCTGTGTCAGGGAGTCTAGGAGAATCCACACAAGACTCCTCAACGGCCGGAATGGATAGAGGAGCCATAGGAGACTCGTGTAAGACTTCTTTGGCGGAAGGAGAAGGAGGAGCTATAGTAGGTTCCTTAAAGGTCGGTATAGGTAAGATCGCAGATATATCACGGGGGTCAGAATGGTCAGAAGAGGTAAAGAAAGGTTTAAACTCAAAAAATGTGACGTCAAAGGACATAAGGTACCTATGAAGATCAAGTGAGTAACAACGATATCCCTTCTGAACACGAGAATAACCAAGAAAGACACATTTGAGAGCACGAGGAGTTAACTTATCTTTTCCGGGGGCTAAGTTATGAACGAAACAAGTGCTCCCAAAAACACGAGGAGAACAGAGTATATGGGTGATTGGGGAAACAATACTGCATACGGTATCTGATTCTGGATGGGAGAGGAAGGCATCCGATTAACTAAATAACAAGCTGTGAGAACTGCATCGCCCCAAAAACGCAGCGGAACATGAGATTCAATGAGAAGTGTGCGAGCAGTCTCAATGATATGCCTATTCTTTCTCTCTGCAACCCCATTTTGCTGAGGGGTATACGGACAAGAGGTATGATGAATAATTCCTTGAGAAGTCATAAATTGCTGAAATAGAGTGGATAAATATTCTAAGGCATTATCACTACGAAAATTGCGAATAGAGACACCAAATTGATTTTTAATTTTAGCACAAAAATTCTGGAATATAGAAAACAACTCAGAACGATCTTTCATTAAGAAAATCCAAGTACATCTTGAATGATCATCAATGAAACTAACAAAATAACGAAATCCTAAGGTTGAACCGACTCTACTAGGACCCCGTATATCAGAATGAACTAAAGAAAAAATAGACTCTGCGTGACTCTCAATACTACGAGGATAGGAGGCTCGAGTATGTTTCCCGAGCTGACATGACTCACACTCTAATGTGCATAAACTAGACAAACTAGGCACCATCTTCTGAAGCTTGGATAAGCTTGGATGTCCTAAACGTCCGTGAATTAGGTCCGGAGGATCTGTAACTAGACATGCCTTGGAGGATTTGAGGGAGTTAAGGTAGTAAAGCCCTTCTGATTCAAGTCCTGTTCCAATCGCCTGCCCTGTACTGCGGTCCTGCATAATAAAAGAATTATCAATAAAATATATACTACAGTGAAGGGCACGAGTCAAACGACTAACAGATGCAAGATTAAAAGGACAGCCAGGGACATAACGAACGGAATCTAGAGTGACAGAGGGTAGGGGATTCGCTTGTCCAACTCCTTTTGCTTTGGTTTGAGACCCATTGGCTAAAGTAACAGAGGGAAGAGACTGTGAATATGCAATATTTGACAAAAGTGATTTATTACCAGATGATCAGAAGCGACTGAGTCCACAACCCATTGTTCAGAAGGACAAGACTGGGAAACACAAGCAAAGGAATTACCGGCAACAGAAGTATTAGTCTGAGCAACAGAAGCTACTTGTGGAAATGTCTGCTTACTTGCTCGATATCGAAGGAACTCATTATACTCCCCTTCAGATAAAGAAAATCCCTGGTTACCTGTAGTCTCAGTCTGAGCAACATAAGCATTTTTGGGTGGACGACCATGTAGAGAATAGCATACATCACGAGTGTGTCCAAGTTTATGACAATAAGAGCACTTGGGTCTAGATCTTCCAAAACGACCTCCTCCTCGTCTATTCTCCATAGTATGAGATGCCCGATTGTCCACTGATTGGGATACGAGGATAGATGAGTCAAGTGTCTGCGGTGAGTTTACTGGGTGGCTAGGTGCTGCAGCAAGGCGAAGTAATCGAGAGAGTAATTCATCAACTGTGGGGACGGTTGGACTAGCCAAAATCTGGTCACGTACTGAATCAAGGTCATTAGGAAGTCCAGCGAGTGTAAGAACTAGAAACATTTTCTGTCGTTGCTCTTGTTGTTTTTCAATACTAGCAGAAACTGGCATCAACGTCTCAAATTCTTCCATGACTGCCTGAACTTGTCCGAAGTAAGTAGACATATCTAATTCTTGTTTCTTCAAGTTTGTCATTCGCGATATTACATCATAGAAACGAAATATGTCATTAGTGTAGAGATTACGAGCCTTTTCCCAAACTAAATAACATGTTTGGAATGGACGGAACAAGGGCATCAACTTGGAATCAATAGATCGCCACAGGATACTACATAACTGAGCATCGACCTTCTCCCACTGTGTTTTGGCCTTTTCATCACCTTCGCCAGCCTTTTTTGCTAAATGATCTTGAACTCCTTGACCTTTACACCACAACTCGACAGATGAAGCCCAATCTAAGTAATTTGAACCTCCCATTAAAGGTTCTGAGGTAATCATAACACCGGAACTGCCAGAACCCGGGTTTCTAGACCCGAAAGCATCGACTCCCAAAGACATGGTTGGATTATCACCAAATAACAAAAAAGAATCAACTGAAAATTCTCTGAAAGGGTAATGTTCTGCGAAAAAATATCCCTGAAGAACCAACAATTAAAGAAAAACCTGAAGAACCAGCAATTGAAGGAAAACTTGAGAAACTGGCAGTTGAAGATAAACTTGAGGAACTAGCAGTTGAACAGAACCCTGAGGAAACAGCAGTTGAACAGAACCCTGAGGAACCACCAGTTGAAGAAAAACTTGAGGAACCAACACTGTGTTTGCCGGAAAAGTCAAGTGTAGTCGCAGGAAAAACTCAAAGTGGTCGGAATTAAAAAATAAAAATATGGATATGCTCGGAATTGGAAGGCGATCCGACTGCCCTGAAGGAACAAAGTCAAAATCTGACCGGAAGGAGGGTCACGCGCCGGCGCGTGGGTGTCAGGCGCTCGCCGGAAAATACCTTCTGTCGGCGCGTTTGAGCTGTTCTGCCGGAGTAATTTCACTAGTTTTGGTCGCCGGAAGCTGATCTACCGCGTGGTGGTGTTAGTTTTTGCACAACACCGATAGAAGGTGACTATCGCCGGAAAATTGCACGGCGAGGAGGTTTTTTTTTTTTCTTCCCGGAAGTCGCTGGAATAATGCACAGCGATAGGTTTCTCACTAATGCTCTAATACCATGTGAGAATGCACGGGAGAAAAATCTATTATTGATATTTTAACAATGATACAATGAGCCCTATATATAATACATATTCTACTCCTACTACATATCAAACTAGGACATATTATAAACCTACCATATATGAGATTAGGATATATTTACACAAGTATCTAACAAAGCGGAGACAAGTTTATAAGATATGTGTGATGATCCACCACATCATCATGCCACATAAGCTCCATTTGGCATATATTAATGCCATGTGGAAGCTTACATAAGAAGAAGGCTAGTATTTTTGAGAAGATTCTAGATAAGTATGTATATTTTCTTAGGAATAACCTAGATCTTTATGAATTTATTAGGAAAGTCCTTGGAATCTTCTAGGCTTGTAGAGAATTCTAGAGAATTGACCTATTTGTAAATATGAAAGGACTTGTAGAACAATTATTATTTACATACTAGCCCCTAGATGATTCGTATAAATAGGGGGCATTCATTTGTAATTCATCAACCAAGAAAACAATTCAAGTTCTCTCTAATACAAAGCTTCCTTTAAAAATTCTCTTGTGTTCTTTCTTCCATTCTCTTAGCGATCTTGAGTATAGTAAGGCCGACTTGGCCTAGCAAGAACGTGAGCAAGTTGTGCAAGATCATGAGCGAGTTGTCAAGTGCCGCGCGTGTACTTAGTTAACAACTAAGGACGTGACAACGTGGTATCAGAGCGAAGGTTTCAACTAAGGGAATGGCGAATGACGGAGAAATTAACGCTGCCAACACCCAAGCCAACGTCATCCAGGATGCTGCTGGCAAGAGCGGCCGTGGAAAAAAGAGGAATGCCACCAACAAGAGCCAGGAGGTACCACCCGAGGTTGTGTCAAACAAAGGGCTTACATCCCAAGAATCATCTGCCACTGAGGCGAGCGAGGATGAAGTAGAGGTCCTGCCCGAGGACATCTCGCTCGGTAAAGAGTGGGTGATAAAGATGAACGCGGGGATGGATGTCGTGGAGATCTTTGGCCAACGCTTGGGGAAGGTGGAAGGCACCCTTAGCGTTCTTGAGGGGACACACTTTTGAAGAGATTGAGAGTATCCGAAATGACTTGGAGGGACGTACACAGACCGAGATGGAACTAAGGCAAACCATCACTGCCTTAGCGTGAAGACTCATGGAGGCTTTGAGTACTATCGATGCTATGAAGGCAAAGATAGATTCACTCGAGGAGCATGTCAATGCTGGCGTGACCGAGGCAGCCAGCAATGTTGTGGTAACGAGAGAGACCAAGATCGATGCTCCCAAACCACCGGTGTTCAAAGGTGTTCGTGATGCACAAGAAATGGAAAATTTCCTTCGGCACTTAGAGAACTACTTCAGACACGGCAAAGTGAAGGACGACGAGGCAAAAATCAACACTGCGGTATTGTACCTCTCAGAGACTGCCATGCTTGGGTGGAGAAGGAAGATGTCGGACGTGGATAAAGGTCTACATACTATTAGCACATGGGATCAATTCAAAGCCGAGTTCAAGCGGCAATTCTTTCCAAACAATGTTTTGTACGAGGCAAGGCGCAAGCTTAGGGAATTGAAGCAAACAGGGAGCATACGTAACTATGTCAAGGAGTTCACTACCCTTATGCTTCAAATCCCCAACCTAACCAATGATGACTTGTTGTTCCACTTCATGGACGGGTTGCAAAATTGGGCTAAGCAAGAGTTACAACGCCGGCAAGTCACCGATATAGACCAAGCCATAGTAGAGGCCGGATCATTGATGGATTTCAGGCATGACAAGCACGACAAAGGCAATGGCAAGGAGTCAAAAGTTAACAATGTCAAAGGTAGGGGAGATCGTGGCAAAGGCAAGGAGATACATCAACAATACTCCAAGACTCAAGATTCCAAAAAGTCGAGTGGTACCGCCCGTGCTAGAGGAGCTCAGGAAACAATTGAAAGAGTTGCTGGATGCTGGTCACATTCGCCCATCAAAGGCACCTTTCGGCGCACCAGTATTGTTCCAGAAGAAGAAGGATGGATCGTTGCGCTTGTGCATAGACTACCGAGCACTTAATAAGCTTACAGTGAAGAATAAGTACCCGATCCCACTCATTGATGACTTGTTCGATAGACTTGGGCAAGCCAAATACTTTACCAAGGTGGATCTTCGAAAGGGCTACTACCAGGTTCGCATTGCTGAAGGGGATGAGCCGAAGACAGCATGTGTGACAAGATATGGAGCCTTTGAGTGGTTGGTGATGCCCTTCGGCTTAACCAATGCACCGGCCACATTTTTCACCCTTATGAACAAGATTTTTCATCCCTACCTTGATCAGTTTGTGGTAGTCTACCTAGATGACATAGTCATCTACAGCAACACCTTGGAGGACCACATGGAGCACTTAAGGAAAGTTTTTCAAGTCTTGCGGGAGAACGAGCTATACATCAAGAGGGAGAAGTGCGAGTTTGCACAATCAAATGTGCACTTCTTGGGCCATATGATTAGCAATGGCGAGCTACGCATGGACGAGGCTAAGGTACGTGCTATCCAGGAGTGGGAGGCACTTACAAAGGTAACTGAGTTGAGATCCTTCCTTGGCCTTGTTAACTACTATCGTCGGTTCATCATTGGCTACTCAGCAAAGGCCGCACCATTGACGGAGTTGCTAAGGAAGAACAATCTGTGGGTTTGGACGGGGCAATGTCAAAAGGCGTTTGAAGGCCTTAAGGCGGCGGTAACATAGGAGCCAGTCTTGGCATTACCTAACTTTGCCAAGACATTTGAGGTGCACACAGATGCCTCAGACTTCGCTATTGGGGGTGTCCTTATGCAGGATAAGCATCCCATAGCATTTGAGAGTTGCAAGTTAAATGAGACGGAGCGGCGTTACACGGTGCAAGAGAAGGAAATGACTGCAATTGTGCATTGCCTTCGTACATGGAGACATTATCTGCTCGGGTCGAGGTTCGTGGTCAAGACCGACAATGTGGCTACTAGCTACTTTCGGACGCAGAAGAAGCTCACACCAAAATAGGCTAGGTTGCAGGATTTCTTAACCGAGTTTGATTATGCGATAGAGTATAAGCTGGGCAAAGGTAATGTTGTAGCTGATGCCTTGAGCCGGAAAGCCGAGCTTGTTGCCATCACTTCAGCAACTTGGGATATTCGTGAGGCTATAAAAGAAGGCATGCAACATAATCCAGCAGCCAAACAACTTATCGAGTTAGCCAAGCAGGGCAAGACGAGACGTTTTTGGGTTGAAGACGGCCTATTACTTACCACGGGTCGGCGGGTTTACGTGCCTAAGTTTGGGGACATCAGACGGCGGATCATAAAGGAGAGTCATGATACAATGTGGGCTGGTCATCCAGGCCAACGTCGCACTAGGGCCTTGGTTGAGTCAGTCTACTATTGGCCACGCATGCGAGATGACATAGAGTGCTATGTGCAGACTTGTCTTGTCTGTCAACAGGACAAGGTTGAACAAAAACAACCCGGAGGACTTTTGGAGCCATTACCAGTTGCAGAGCGTCCATGGGAGAGCGTGACTATGGACTTTATCACTTGCCTACCGAAGTCCGACGGTTATGGTACTATTATGGTGGTCGTGGATAGATTTTCCAAATATGCTACCTTCATGCCCGCCTCACCGGGTTGCACAGCTAAGGAAGCCGCCAAGCTATTCTTTAAAAACGTGGTGAAGTATTGGGGCTTACCAAGGCATATCATCAGTGATCGAGACCCCCGCTTCACTGGGAACTTTTGGAGAGAGTTGTTCGACATACTAGGCACGGAACTACACTTTTCTACTAGTTTCCACCCACGGACGGATGGACAAACGGAACGGGTCAATGCCTTACTAGAATGCTACTTGAGGCATTATGTAAGTGCGCATCAGAAAGATTGGGCAAGGCTCCTAGACATCGCCCAATTCTCTTATAACTTACAGCGGAGTGAGTCCACGGGGCGGACACCATTTGAGCTGGCCACAGGCCAACAACCACAAACTCCACATTCATTACCAGCCGCTTTCGAAGGAAAGAGTTTGGGGGCTTATCATATGGCCAAAGGATGGGAGGAGCAGCTCGACACTGCTAAGTCCTACTTGGATAAGGCGACTAAGAAGATGAAGAAGTTTGCGGACCGTAAACGGCGTCCCACAGACTATAGAGTTGGGGACATGATCATGGTGAAGTTTAACCCAAGACAGTTCAAGGCACTACGGGGCATGCATCAGAATTTAATTCGCAAGTATGAAGGGCCATTTAAAATTGTCGCCAAGGTAGGCAAGATCTCATACAAGCTTGACATGCCATCATATCTTAAGATCTACCCTGTCTTCCATGCCAGCATGCTTAAGCCATATCATGAAGATAAGGATGATCCGAGTAGGGGCCAATCAAGTCGAGCGCCAATGACTATTACTGCCTCGCATGATCGAGAGATTGAGGCTATCATAGATTACCAAGCCAGGCGAAAACAAGGGCAAAAAGCGACCGCTATGTTCCTCGTCCATTGGAAAGGTCAATCACCGGAGGAGGCCACGTGGGAACGATATGAGGATTTGTGGCAATTCAAAGATAAGATCCGAGAGTTTATGCAGCAGCATTGCGCCGCGGTCGTCGCAATACTAGGTGGGGGAGAGAGTGATGATCCACCACATCATCATGCCACATAGGCTCCATTTGGCATATATTAATGCCATGTGGAAGCTTACATAAGAAGAAGGCTAGTATTTTTGAGAAGATTCTAGATAAGTATGGATATTTTCTTAGGAATAACCTAGATCTTTATGAATTTATTAGGAAAGTCCTTGGAATCTTCTAGGCTTGTAGAGAATTCTAGAGGATGGACCTATTTGTAAATATGAAAGGACTTGTAGAACAATTATTATTTACATACTAGCCCCTAGTGATTCGTATAAATAGGGGGCATTCATTTGTAATTCATCAACCAAGAAAACAATTCAAGTTCTCTCTAATACAAAGCTTCCTTTAAAAATTCTCTTGTGTTCTTTCTTCCATTCTCTTAGCGATCTTGAGTATAGTAAGGCTGACTTGGCCTAGCAAGAACGTGAACAAGTTGTGCAAGATCGTGAGCGAGTTGTCAAGTGCCGCACGTGTACTTAGTTAACAACTAAGGACGTGACATATGGCTCCAATAGTACTGACTAATATGTGGATTCCAATTAAGCACTTAGTCTTCCCCACATGCCTTCCTAGGGAACCGGAAGTAACAATCTCCAGTGGTCGAACTTTTTAAGATCTAATCTGGCTCTGCTGTTTAGTGATTGAACCTGTCATCCATAAAATATCTTGCCTTCTATGACTTATCTCCTTTGTTCAGTGTTTGGAGAGTCTTTTACATGGCAACTCAAGTATAATTTTGTTTTTATCTGTGATTTAATCTGATATGGTGTGTTCTTAATGTTGTAATGATATGGATTGTTCAATGCATGTTAGGTTCGCTACTTGAAGATTATTGAGAAAAGTGGCTATCAGGCTCTTCCATGGGTGAGATATATTACGATGGCTGGTGAATACGAGTTACGACTAATATAAAAGGTCAAGCTGAGATCATGTTTCCAGCCGATTGAGTTCGTTAGCAGGCCACAGGTAATCCACAAGTTCTAAAATTTTGAGCTGCTTCGTGGAACGCAACTGCTCATTTTCAGACTGGGTTTTAAGGAAATTCCTGGGCCAATTTTGTTGTTAATTGTAATTGACTCTGTTATATGTGATGGTGTTCATTTGCTTGTATCATAAAATGCTTATGATTAGTTGCGTATCAAGTATTTTTTCCAGGCGGATTCCCAACTTCCAACTGCTTGTATGGCCAAATATTCATGTTTTAACTTTGTTTAAAGCACCTTCGCTTCGAGCATTGGATAAACAATTAATGTGAACAATATTTATTGGCCTTATTGTGATAGATCGTGGTGGGATTTTTTAAAATGTCTTCGAAAGATGATAGCTCAATAATATTTGCTTGTAAAAAAGTCGTTGAGTAACTGGAGTTGCTTAGTTTATAAAAAAGCTTGGATCACGTTACGGATCATGAACCTTATGCTCTTTATTTCTTGAATGGTGAATAGAAGGAATCTTCATTGTCATGGCTGTTGAATTAGTTGGAGTAGAGTGGTAGGGATCATTACGATCAGTCCTTGGGACAAATAACATACAAGCAATTCTAAAGCAGTGAAGAACCGTAAATTTAAAAGAGAAAACACTAAAGCGGAACCGTAAATTGATAGATCAAATACAATAACAACTACCCAGTATAGTTTCACAAAGTGGGGTCTGGAGAGGGTAATATATACAACAGGCCTTACCTCTACCCGAAAGGGTAGAGAGGCTGTTTCCAATCGACTCTCGGCTTAGGAGAGAAAGAAAAGGAAAGGGAAAAAGAAAAACAAAAAGAGCATTAGTGACTCCAGTAGAAATCTCATAAATAATTATCTAAATATAAAATCATAAATTAAATGACATGCGATAATATCGACCAGTAACTACCATAAGGGGGCACAATACAATACGCAAATCATCTATGTGGAGTCCTACCAAAGCACACCTAGCCCCAGGAATAAAGACGAAAGGTACTAGAAGCCCATATCCTACAACCCTGATACTAGACCTCCAGACTCTCCTATCAAGGGTCATGTCCTCGGAGATCCGCATTCTTGCCATGTCCTGCCTAATTATATCTCCCCAATACTTCTTAGGCCTTCCTCTGCCTCGACTCGAGCCAACCACCGCCAGCCGCTCACAACTCCTCACCGGGGCATCATGGCTTCTCCTCCGCACATGCCCGAACTACCTGATCGTCGCTTCCCGCTTCTTCTCCTCCACTAGGGCCACCCGCACCTTCTACCGAATAACTTCATTCTTAATCTTGTCTAACCTGGTGTGCCCGCACATCCACTTGAGCATCCTCATCTCCGCAACTTCACTCTTTGGACATGCGAGTTCGTAACCGTCTAACACTCTACCCCATACAACATGACAGGTCTAACCATAACTATATAAAACTTCCCCTTAAGTCTCTGTGGCACTTTTTTGTCACACAAGACTCCTGATGCAAGTCTCCATTTCGTCCACCCCGCCCTTATACGATGGGTGACATCCTCGTCGATCTCTCTGTCCCCCTAAATCATCGACCCAAGATATTTGAAACTGTCCCTCTTGGAGATAACCCGGGATCCAAGCTTCACGTCTCCGCCTCTTCGCTCGACTCTGCGCTAAACTTGCACTCCAGATATTCTGTCTTGGACATGCTTAGTTTGAAATCCTTAGACTCGAGAGTCTGTCTCCAGACTCCACCTCTCGTTAACACCGGTCCTCCAGACCTCCTACTTTTCGTTAACAACGTGAAAATATCTGACTCAAAATCAACCATTTTATGGTCTGGTGACTCTGAATATGCCTAGAAAACATAGACGTGTCCAAGTTTTCTATGATTTGTGTCACGACCCCAAACCCGATCATGATGGCGCCCAGCACATTGCTAGGCAAGCCCAACCAATCATACTCACATTACGAGCAACAAGCTCAAATTCTTTATTTAAAATCATTAACAACGAAGAAAATCCGAAATTATAGCAGTTATATAGAAAACAACCCAATAACGACCAGTACAGAACAACCTCCCACATATCTGGGGTCACGAGTCAAGAGCCTCTACTAGAATAGCGTAATAGTACTGAAATATATCATAGTCTGAGTACGTAGAAATGTCAAAACACAGAAATAATGGATGAGTTGGGTCCTACGGATGCTAGGCAGCTACCTCGACAAGCTCCTGATAATAACTCTCAATAGCAGCTAAAAGCAGCTCTGCCCTGAAGTACCTGGATCTGCACACATGGTGTAGGGAGTAAAGTGAGTACTTCCAACCCAGTGGTAATAGACATGTATAATGATATTGAAGGCAAGAAATCCCAATATACTACACAGTAAAGCTACGACAGTGTTTCTATTCATTTTAACATTGTAAATCTCAAGAAGCAGTAACAGATAGAGTAGATAAGTATAAATGCATGAATGCAATGTAAATTCACATGAACGCTGCGGTGCGCAGCCCGATCCATTTGGGTACCCGCGCTCACTGTGGGGGTTCAGACTCCGGAGGGGCTCCTAGAGCCCAAGCGCACATCATAGTAACATATGCTGCAGCTTGCAGCCCGATCCACTATCAGTCCAACTATATGCATGCAAGCCTCACAGACACAAATAACTTACCATTTTTAGTTACATTTATAAGTAATTATAGAATTAGGTGTTCAAATTCTCAAAATTTATTAGTCATATCTAGACAGTGATTAGCTCAGGACTGATATCACAAAAACATGCTATAAATCATAGAAACAGTGACAAAAATCCTCACGGGATCCAAATAACCGGCACGTAGCCCAAATATATCCATAACCATCCAAGTAGGAGGTTTATCGGCTCATTTATAGCCAACAACATAGTACAGTACCACTCGGATGGACTAAGCCATAGTCCCCAATCACAATCGATCCCGAACTCACCGTAAAGTATGTGTCTCGCCTCAATATAGCGTCACAATGTGATATACCGGGGTTTCAAACCCTCAGGTCATCATCCACATCTATTACTTACCTCGAACCGGCCACGAGACTAGTCCGATATGCCTTTCCCTCTTGAATCAACCTCCACGGCCACGATGCTTGAAATGCCGACGTTGAAGTTGTATTCTGACAAGCGGGGTGCCTCTATCGGCCATGTGTGCCTATCGAATTCGGCTCTTCTCATGAGCCCCCAAGGATTCTGACATCGATCCATCCTTCGGTCATTTCGGGGTATGTTGCGCCTTGGGGCGTTTCTTCTATTTTTAGTGTATGGTTGACATCTTTCGTTATTTGGATGCTTTACTAGAAGCCTGCTAGGATATACCAATCCCGAGGGGGCTCCTAGTTGGTCATCCTCTACCTTGATTTTTTATTGGTATCGATTGTGAACATTCGACCAAGTTACAACGAGATATTCAACTAAGTTTTGCTTCAGCAGCTTCGAAGCTACCGAGTCTTCGCTCGTTCAAGACTTGAGTGAAGCCTGCACTTCCTAGTCATCGAAGACAGGTGGTAGCTCCATTCGTTCCATTTGAAAGTAAGATATGAACTCTCGCAGCATGTCGTTCTCTTTTTGCTTGACTTTGAAGACATCGGATTTCTTTGTAGCTACCTTGATGGCACCGGTATGCACTTTTATGAAGGACTTTGCCAGCATGGCAACCAAGTCTATCGAGTTTCGGGCTAGGTTGTGCTACCACATCATCGCCTCTTTTGAAAGCGTTTCTCCGAACTTCTTTAGTAAGACAGATTCGATCTCGTCGTTGCCCTTCACTGCTCAAGTATAAGCAGTGACGTACTCGTTGGGGTTCGTGGTTCCGTTGTACTTCGGAAGGTCGGGCATTCTGAACTTCTTCGGAATGGGTTTTGGAGCCTCTTCATATGGGAACAACTTTTGTACGAACCTCTTCGAATCTACATCCTTCAGGATCGGGGGTGGGCCCGGAATTTGATCGACCCTAGAATTGTGGGTCTCTACTTTCTTGTCATTGGCTTCTATCTTCTTCTCGCCAGACTCGATCCTCTTTGTGAGGTCCTTGAGCATCTTTATGATGGTGAGATCTGCTACCGACCATTGTTGCTTGATCTTTCTGGTACATGCTCGGCTTGGGGAGCCGTTTCTGGTGCTACCGAGCTGGGAGTTTTCTGGTGGCTTTGCAATTGAGAAATCGCCAGTTGTTGTGCTTGTAACATTTCGAAGATGACGTGAAGGCTAAACCCATGTTCTTCCTGAGCCGGAGTTTTTTGGGCATCCTGTTGGTTTTCTTGATGTATACTCCTGTTGGTGCGGGAGCTTATCTCGACATGTTGAGCATTGCGCGAGACCACGTCCACAGGAATTGGTTCTGGTGCATTCTCAGGGTTTCTTGGTGGTACACCAACACCTGGAACATCTACACCATTTTCTCCATGGACCTCAAGACCGTTGTTTTCATGTGCGTTTACTGAGTTAGACATTTTGACCTGAATTCAAAGATCTTGGACAAGAAAAAGTATGAAAGATAACTTGCGTTATGTAATAAACCAGCAAGAAAACAATCATTATTACTTTTAGCCCCCGGTGGACGCCAAACTGTTTAACTCATAAATGGTAATAACAATTAGATTTAATTTTGTGGTTCTAAAAATACGTGATCTATTTTTATACTAGTAGTTAAGAAATAGATGCTAAGTGAAAGATTAGTAAATGAGACTAGAGCTTGTAGATAGTGTATAATCAAACCAAATGGCTAGAAATCGGGGCCTCGAGCTGGCGTATACGGAGCCTCGAGGTCGAGTCAGTTGCCCGGCTAAGGGCAATCGATGAAGGATTAACAGATATGATAAATTTGATGGTGGCTCTTTATGACCAATAATGAGCAATAAATAAAGAACAATCAACAAAATGTAATAAATATAAATAAGACAATAAAATGTAAGCAATAGAATCAAATAGAGAGTATGTTTGAGTTAGAGAGCAGAGAATGTTCTTGTATTGAATGTAGTGTGTTGTATAGTGACTTCCTACAAAGTGATGGGGTCCCCTTTATATATGAGGGTGAAACCCAACATAGTACAAATGCATTTGTTACAAAGAAATATAGCTGGCACAACTACCTAGCAGTCTTGTACAAACTGGTATTGTTCTTGTAGATGTTGTTAGTTCGGACCACGTGCCTAGTGAACTTCCCATTTATCCATGATAACTGTGAACTTGTGCCTTCGAGTTTGAAACCCCGAACTGTGCCCCCGAGCCTGTGAGGTCTTTCGAGGAGAAGCTATGGAAGGACATAATGATAGTAAAATCGGGCTCTCCGATTTTAACCGTATACAAACTCTTATTTACATAAATCTAATTATTTTAACCAAAGATTTTTTTTTATTTTTTTTTATTTTGTCAATCAAAATGTTCAAATCGAAAATCTTCGCAAAAGCGTCTCGGGGACCTGCCTTTATCGTAGCAAGAATCTGTGAAATATCTCCATCGTTTAGACACGATACACTACACCATGATCATCTTAATGAGTGTCTCTTCACTTTTTATGGACGAAAGAAGTAGGCGGAATACTCACATATGCCAATTGGACAGGTAATTACAACCAACATTTCTTGTACTAGTTTAATACTAACCTAACATATCTATTGGTATTATACTGTCTCTCCATCTACATTATAGATAAGTGGGAAGGATATTTTATGTGTTTATTTCAGGAGTAGAGGTAGGTTTATAATTAATTACCTATGCATTAGTCTTGTTAATCATTACATTAAGAAAGTTTAAACATTCACTACAAGTCATGATGACTGATACCATGCGATACAATATTGATCAATAGAATATTAGTATTAAAGCATGGCTCACTAAGAGGAGCTGCCTTTTATAATATGTCTTAATTACATTTTATTTCCTCCACCAAGGTGATTGTTTGGAACTTTTGTTCACACCCACTTTAAATTTTCTTTATTTTTCTCTTTTGACAACTCTTTTGGCATTAATCACCATTTGTTTTAATACAAAAATTAATTTAAATGGTTATTTATTTAACTATTTAAAATAAAATAACCAATCGACGTATAATATATGTATAACTGTGTATAATTTATATATATCGGTTAAGAAAGCAAATAGTAAATCTGGCTGAAGATTTTTTGTAATGATCCGTTTAATATAAACATTCAGGAAGGACTTCTACTCTTTAATAATATCCAAGTTTCATTGCTGTAAAAAAGAAATACAATATAAAGTCTAACTATCACGAACTGGCCATGGTAGTTAGAATATAATTTGCTAAAGACTGATATATAAAATCAGCTAATTGAATTTTCATATATAGGAAGTCTTAATTAATTTCCATTTGTAAGTCCTTGAATAGACATAAGCCTCTGCAAAAAAATGTTGAAATCTTCATCCCTACTCAGCATACTTATCCTAACACATTTTGGATCACTCCCAAATTTTCTTCCACTCCTTGTTTGAATATTGTGTCCTTTAAGAAGTTTCTCAAGGTCATCTTCACTTCCTTTGCACATTAGCCATGCAAATGCTGTTTCAAAAAGACCCAATATAAAGTCTCAAATTAAAAATAGCCATTTTAATTCCAACAATCCAAAATATTTTTTTTATTTATCTTTTACATGAGTTTATGTTGTGTACAATAATCATGATAATATTTTACATTATAAGTTAAGTTGGCCTGCAATAACATGTAGCCTTTCAAATTGGTAATTTCGAAAATAGGGTAATAAACATGTTATAATTGATAAAATTGCAGTACAAGGGCAGCCACATGCACTACTCTTATGGTTCGGCCCTTCTCCGGTTCTCCTGTTATGCGCGTGAGATCCGGAGAAGGGCCGGACCATAAGAGTCTATCGTACGCAGCCTTACCCTAGAGGCTGTTTTCTATGGCTCGAACTCATGACCTCTTGGTCACATGGCAATAACTTTACCAGCTACCACAAGGGTCTATCGTACGCAACCTTACCCTGGAGGCTGTTTTCGCGGCTCGACCTCTTGGTCACATGGCAACAACTTTACCAGCTATCACAAGGGTCTATCGTACGCAACCTTACCCTAGAGGCTGTTTTCGCGGCTCGAACCCATGACCTCCTAGTCACATGGCAGCAACTTTAATAGCTACGTCAAGGCTCCCCTTCAGATAATATAATTTTTTTTTTGCTATTAAAAAATATAACTTAAATACTTTTTGACATTACCAGGGTGTGATTCATAGAAGTCTCTTGTGAAGTGGCAATACTGAAGTGGATATTTCTGGAGAGTGAAAAGGTGACTGCCCTTAACAACTTCTCTCAACTGTTGCCATCTTTTGGTCATGTGAGATTGACTATACTCAAAGAAGTTTTCCAATGTGGGATCCAAACTACTATCAGAAATCACTCCAAGAATCTTTGCAGCTCTCAATTGAGCTTCCTTTGATACCCCAATTGTGCTAATCTCCATGAACTTTGTCATCTTTCTTGCCACCTCTTTGTCCCTAACAAGAGCCCAACTGCATATCAAATAAAATGAGAACATGTTAGTCATACATTCAAATTTGTAGAATTTAAAATTTTATATCCAATTCCAAGTGTTTTAGAGCCAGTAAACTGATCCAAAGTAGCCGATACAACAACCAGGGGCGGAGGGAAGGTGGCGCAAGGGTGTTCACCCGAACACCCTTCGCCGAAAAATTACAATGTATATATAAGGTAAAATTTATTTTTTTATCTCTATATATTAAGTTTTGAACACCCTTGACACTAGACAAATGTTTGGTTTAGTGGTCAAGGGTGTTCAAAATGTGCATAAAATCACAGGTTTGGTACCCGTGAGCTACAATCGAATTTTTTTTGAACACCCTTAATATATATCTTGCCTCCGCCACTGACAACAACAACAACAATCCAACATAATGCACTTAGTGGGGCCTGGAGAGGGTAGTGTATACACAGACCTTACCCCTACCTTGGGGTAGAAAGGTTGTTTCCAAATAGAAAGGTTGTTTCCAAATAGAAACCCGGCATCCTTCCCTCCAAAAACTTCTCACCTTGTTCTTGGGGAGACTCGAACCCACAACCTCTTAGTTGGAAGTGGAGGTTGCTTACCAAAGTAGCCGATAAACATTGATAAATGTTGAAAAACACTCTTCTATGCTCGAAAATTAACTATTATAAGTAAGCAGTTATGAGTTTGAATGAAAAATAGTTGATAACTACTTTTTCTTATTAAAAAATAACAAAAACATCCTTAAAGTTATTTACATACAACGACGACAACAACAACGAACCATAGTTTTGTTTGGAACAAGTATTTCGAAAATTTTTGTATGATATTAGGGATAAAATAGTAAAGAAAAATTTTGTTCCTAAGTAAAAGTACTTTAAATACTTATGGCTTTTAGCTGATTTTGGCGTATTATAAACACTTTTAGTATTTTACCAAAGGTTTATAAATTTCGTAATACTCTTTAATTTTGTTATTATCACCTAAATTGTAATGATTTAAAAATTTTAAAAACATACCCAATTCTGGATCCAGCATGGCCAGTGCATTTAGAAACTGTAAAGAGCATAACATCATATTTGGCTGGAGAGGTAATAGCAGTGTACTGTGGCCAGTAATAAGCTAAATCATGAATTAATATCCCTTGATCTCCATTAACAACAGGCTCTCGAGTAACCCCATCTGGATTATTTGGAGATGTAATGAACTCAATATATGGTCCATCTTTCTCAAAATTTCTTGCATCTCCTGCCCATTTGTATAGCCCTGAGCGCACAAAATCAGTCACTTCTGGATATGACTGCAGGCCAATACCAACAAGAAAATTGTTAATATCAAGAAAACCTCATTTTTAAAAAAGATTAATCACGTGTTTAAGAATTATTATGATAACGAATGGAGTATGTATCATGTTATAATGGATCTTAGTTATACCTAAAACCATGTGATTAATTATTAAAAAACAAGTACTAATATAGTAACATGTTTGTAAATCTTTGCATGACCATGTTCCTATGTTTCTTAAAGCTACATTATAAGCAATCAACATGGTCACAGCGATAGACATGGTTTGTTAGTGGTGTACATAAGTGAAGCATTATTATTAAATTTCTTGTTTCGTTGACTTTTAATTTGTTAATTAAAGATTCTACATTAGAGATGTTAAAATAATATCCAAAGTCAAAATGGATCATTAGCCTTGATGATAACACATATGGCTGAAATTTTTGGGTTATCAAGAAGCAAAACATTTGAATAACAATAGTATAAAGGGTATTCAATACTTAATACAAATTTGTAAAAGATAATATATGTGATTAAATAGCAGTACCGAATAGAAAGGTGCAGCTGAAACAACACTGATTGGTTCAGGTTGATCTGTAGGAGAAAGAGCATAGAGTGCAGCCTGAATAAGTTGGCTTGATCCTGTCCCAACGACGACGTAATGATCATCTACAATTGCATTTCCAACCACATTGTGTAGCCTCTTGATCTCTTCTTCTAGTTTTGGCTCAAGGAACCAGCACAAATTCTTGGCATTAGCAAAATAACTCAATGACTGATAACCACTGAATGTAATGTCACACCTGTTGCCCATCTTTCGCCAATATGATTCATACATTACTGGATCACCACTATACACAACAAATGAAAGACCAAATTAGTATATTCGTGAGAATTTGAGGATTTCAGTATTTCTGGGACACATCTATAAAAAAAAATTTTTAAAAAAAAATTGCTAACACAATCCCCAAAGCTAGTTTATGAGGTGAGTATCACATAAGAAAATTCAAAAAAAAAAATGTAGATATTAAGGAATTGAACCTGTAACCTTAGAAAGGTTTTGAACCCCTCGACTACTAAGCTACACTTTTGGTCTGTATTAAGCGGGTTCAAAACTTAGTAATATATAGAGGTAAAAAACAAATTTTGCCTTATATACCGTGTAATTGTTTGGTGAAGGGGGTTCAGGTGAACCCCTTCTGCCCCCTAAATCCGCCCCTGGTTGGATATCTTCTTCTTTTCTTTTTTTTTTTCAAAATAATTTAGCACACTCGCGAACGGGAGAAGAAATTTAAAAATGGCCTTAAACAAGGCCATTTGTGCAAATGCCCTCATCCTCGGAGGCGGAGCTAGAGTTTCGGGACGAGGTTCAGCCGATCGAACCCAGTAGTGTTGGTTCGAACTTTGTATTTGTTTTAAAAAATTCATTGAATATATATAAATTATTAATTTAGAACGCATTAACTTAAAACGATTTAGAATCCTGAACTCATAAGTTTGAAATCCTGGCTTCGCCTCTGCTCATTCAGACACCCATGTTTAAGTTGATTATTTGGAGCGTGAACAATATAAAAAAATAGGGAGAATGGGGTGGGACATTGTAACAACAATGAATTGGAGAAAAAACACTTACTGATCAAGATTGATAACAGTGTCCCAGTTGATGAGAGTGCCATTTTCTCTTGTTTCAGGAATTGCAGAAGGGGCTGAAGAAGACTTGATAAGACAACCCTCTGTGCCACACATCTTCTTTTCTTTCTAAAACCTTTGATCAATCAAAAAAAAAAATAAGGTATTGGTATTTAGGATATGTTTATAATTGGAGAAGACAGAATTTTGTACTACTCATGCCTTGCATGCTGCACTATATATAGGGGAGGAGGCAAAGGCTAATGCACAAAAGTCTCTTAATTAATAGATAGAATTTTAAATGGATTCTCTTACGCTAAATTATCCATAAAAAGTCTTCTAATTAATAGGCTGAATCTTAGATGGATTCCCTTAATAAGTGTAATTATGTCTTTTCTAATCTTTATTTTTCCATACTTTGAATGGTAAAAATCAGTTGACAGCAGATAATCTTGCAATTTTGTCCGTATAGTAAGGAGATTAAATCTCTTGATCTAAACAAAGGAAATTGCATTTTTCACGCATATGGAATTTTTTTTTTGTGTTTATCCAGATTGATTAAAGGGAATTTTTTTGTGTTTATCCATTTTGATAAAAAATACTACAAGTCAACAACTAATTTGTATTTATTATAATAAAAGAAAAAACAGATAGGGAAAAAATTGAAGAGAGTACGTACAAAGGTAAAATATAAAAATGAAAAACAAAATAATATGGTCAGTTCTTTTTTATTTTTTCGTCTCTTTAAGTGTTTTCATTAAATTAGAAGAACTGCATCACTGCATGTGATATTAAGTTTGACTGTTGGTATAAAAGAGAATCGAACTCTATAAAATAATATGAAACTTAAACTGAGTTTTCTCTGTAGGAATCTTTTTGGTTTCTGTTTGGATTGTTGGGTCGTTATGTTGCTGCCTCTTGGTCGGCGCTTTAATTGTGTATGTTGGAATAGTCAGTCATATAAATTTAGATCACAAAATAGTGTCTTTTAATTAGCCTGGTGTTCGACTAACTTATGCGAATCTCAACTATTTTATTAATTATTTGCTACCTCTCAATACTACATATACTAAGTAAATGTACAGAAAAAGAGAAAAGAAATGTTGTACTACTAAATTTTTATTTTATTTTATTAAAAAAGTCCTTTTTAGATAGGACTGGGGAGGGTAGTGTGTACGCAGACCTTACCCCTAATCCTTGGGCTGTTTCCAAATAGAAACCTGACATCCTTCCCTCCAAGAATTTCCCACATTGCTCTTGGGGAGACTCGAACTCACAACCTCTCGGGTGGAAGTGGGGGTTGCTTACCATTAGAGCAACCCCTCTTGTTAACTTACACATTAACAATTTTATCAAAGAGATTTTTTCTTTCCTGTACCATATATGAAATTTTATTTCAAAAAATGTGCATAGTTTCTAATTTACCTGCCGTGTTCATATTTTTTCTACAGCTAGTATACCAATCATTAAATACTAATTAATAGTAGTTGAATCTTCCTAATTTGTCGAGCTAAAATTGAGGAACAAAATATTCTAAAATGAGCATAAATCAGATCAAATCATATTCTTCCAGATATTCTTGCGCGCTACAATTATAACAACAACAACAACAACAACAACAACAACAACCCAGTATAATCCCACAAGTGGGGTCTGGGGAGGGTAATATGTACGCATGCCTTACCCTTACCCGGGGGCAGAGAGGCTGTTTCCAGGAGACCCTCGGCTCAAGACATCAACAAAAGACGATAAATTAGTACTATCAATAGACTCATATTAAAATAACATAAAATAACAACATAACACAAAATAATAAAGTAGCAGCGGTATAAGAAATATAAGAAATACGAAATAGATGAAATGTATACTAATATCCAATAAATAACTCCATGTACTGATCCGTAACCTCCTACGATTACCTCCTAACTAGCTAATATCACTCTAGTGCGCTGTGGAATTATCCACAACTTCCCCTAACCTACAACTTTAATGTTCGACTTCCACAATCCCCTATCAAGGGCCATGTCCTCAATAATCCTAAGACGCGCTAAGTCCTGCCTTATCACCTCTCCCCAATACTTCTTAGGTCTTTCTCTACCTCTTCTCATGCCCACCACAACCAATCACTCACACCTTCTCACCGGTGCATCAATGCTCCTCCTCTGAATGTACCCGGACCATCTGAGTCTTGCATCCCGCATCTTGTCCTCTATGGGGGCCACACCCACCTTCTCTCTAATATCTTCATTCCTAATCTTATCCATCCTTGTATGCCCGCACATCCACCTCAACATCCTCATCTCTCCTACTTTCATCTTCTGGGTGTGTGAGTTATTACCGGCCAACACTCGGTCCCATACAACATTGCAGGCCTAATCATTACTTTATAAAACTTACCTTTTAGTAAAGGTGGAACTTTCTTGTCACACAGGACTCCCGTCGCTAACCTCCACTTCATCCAACCCACCCCTATACGATGTGTAACATCCTCGTCGATCTCCCCGATCCCCTGAATAACTGACCCTAGGTACTTGAAACTACTCTTCTTAGGGATGATTTGAGAGTCAAGTCTCACTTCCACTCCCGTTTCCGTCGGCCCCGCCCCAAACTTGCACTCGAGGTATTCCGTCTTTGTCCTGCTCAACCTCAATCCTTTAGACTCAAGGGCATTCCTCCAAACCTCTAGCCTTTCGTTTACCTCGCGTCGTGTTTCATCAATTAGGACTATATCATCGGCAAATAGCATGCACCATGGAACCTCCCCTTGAATATGATGTGTTATGGCATCCATCACCAGGGCAAATAGGAAAGGGCTGAGTGCCGACCCTTGGTGCAACCCCGTAACAACTGAAAAATGCTCGGAATCGCCTCCTATTGTCCTAACCCGAGTCTTAGCTCCTTCATACATGTCTCTAATCACCCTAATGTAGGCTACCGGAACCCCTTTAACCTCTAAGCAGCTCCATAAGACCTCCCTAGGAACCCTGTCATACGCTTTCTCTAGATCAATAAACACCATGTGAAGATCCTTCTTCTTATCCCTGTATTGTTCTGCCATCCTCCTAATAAGATGGATAGCTTCTGTGGTAGATCGCCCCGGCATAAATCCGAACTGGTTGTCCGAGATAGACACCATCCTTCGCACTCTCATCTCTACCACTCTCTCCCAGATTTTCATGGTATGACTTAGTAATTTGATACCTCTATAGTTGTTACAGCTCTGGATATCGCCTTTGTTCTTATACAACGGAACCATTGTACTACACCTCCACTCTTCAGGCATCCTATTAGTCTTGAATATCACATTATACCACCCAGTAAGCCATTCCAATCCTGCTCTACCCACACACCTCCAAAGTTCAACTGGAATTTCGTCTGGCCCGGTAGCTTTACCCCCTCATCTTACGCATTGCCTCGATGACCTCATCGACTTCAATGTCCCTACAATAACTTAATTCATGGGGAATGTCGGTGCTCCGCAATCCACCTAGTACAATTCCCTGATCCCCTTCTTCATTTAGGAGTTTATCAAAGTAGGTCTGCCATCTCCTCTTAATGTGGTCATCCCCCATCAGAACTTTGCCGTCCTCATCTTTTATGCACCTCACCTGGTCCAGATCCCGAGCCGCCCTCTCTCTTAGCTTAGCGAGGCGGAATAACTTCTTTTCCCCGCCTTTGCTACCTAGTTCCTCATACAAACGAGCAAAAGCCGCCGTCTTAGCCTCCGTTACTGCCATTTTCGCCTCCTTTCTAGCTACCTTATACCTCTCCATGTTCGCCCTCTTCTCCTCCTCGCCAGTGCTCCCTACTAATTGCATGTAAGCTGCCTTCTTCGCTTCCACTTTACCTTGGACAGTAGTATTCCACCACCAGTCTCCTTTATGGCCACCGGTGTGGCCAGAAGATAACCCCAACACATCTCTCGCCGCCTTCCTTATACAATCAGCCGTCGTCGACCACATAGTGTTTGCTTCCCCACTACTTCCCTAGGCTCCCATTTCCGATAACTTTCCTTCCAACTCTTGAGCTTTATCCTCAGTCAAGGCGCCCCACTTAATTCTCTGGCGGCCTCATATTGATCTTTTCTTCCTCCTTATCATAATGCCAAAGTCCATTACCAAAAGCCTATGCTGTGTTGCAAGGGTCTCACCCGGGATAACTTTGCAATCCAAGCACCACCTCCTATCACCTCTGCTGAGGAGTAGATAGTCAATCTGAGTCTTCGCCACCGAACTTTGGTAAGTAACCAAATGCTCCTCCCGCTTCGGAAAACTTGAGTTCGCAATCGCTAAGTCGAATGCCTTGGCAAAGTCCAACAACGAAGTGCCCCCTCCATTTCGCTCCCCGAAACCAAAGCCGCCATGAACCTCCGAATAACCACCTGTAGACGACCCAATATGACCATTAAAATCTCCTCCTATGAATAACCTCTCGGAGGGCGGGATACTACGAACAATGTCGTCCAACCCCTCCCAAAAGCGCCTTTTAATATCCTCATCCAAGCCTACTTGCGGCGCGTATGCACTAACAACATTTAAAGTACACTCGCCCACCACCAATTTAATAGTCATTAGTCTATCATTCACCCGCCTGACCTCTACCACTGACTCTCTAAGATGGCTGTCTACCAAGATCCCCACTCTATTTTTACCCATCATGACTCCAGAGTACCACAACTTATACCCATCCGCATTTATCGACCTCGTTCCAACCCACCTAGTCTCTTGGACACACGCTATATTAATCTTCCTCTTTTGAAGGATCTTCGCCAACTCAATAGACTTACTCGTTAGTGAACCTATGTTCCATGTCCCGATTCTCAACCTATATGCTCCTTTGCCCCCTATACCTCCCCTACCTCCAGTCCCACTCCCTGAAACCATCCCCACACTCTGCCCCAAACGCGGACATGCCCTTAATCTACCATTCCAGACTGCAGCCAGTACTCCTACGACAAATCCAAAGTATACTCTCTAGTGCTCAACGGACAATGAGTGAAACTACAAGGAAAAACGTAACTACATGTACCCTAGCTGAATGATAGAACAATTGGGAGCTAAAGTAACAACAATTTAGCTAACACCGGAGGGGAAACAGTAGAACGGGAGGTACCAAGTCCCGAGTACCAAACCTGTGCCGAATTGTTGCACTCGATGTAGTTGGACGCTTAACCGCCGCTACCCACCACTCGTTGTTGACGTTCGTCCCGGTTGCTCTTCTTTGCTAGTGCTCGTCGGCCCACTTGTCTCCGACAACTTCGAAAATTTCCTTGAAAAACACAGCAAATATCCCGATCCAAAAACAAAAACAAAAGGGTTGTCACCGCTACCACTGGTGAAGCCCTGACAGTAGTAATGGAAATGAAGCTAGGCAGGGAAGCACCACGGCCCCAGGAATATAATTGGACGGTGGTGATTGATTCGGAAGAATCGGTGATTTCAGATTTCCAAAGAAGAGGAACTTTGGACGGAGTAGAAAGATAAGAAAAAGAAAGGTAACGGCGCCGGACCAAATCTTGAGTGTAGATCTGAAAATCTTGTGGGTGTAGATCTCAGATCCAAAATAGAGTCAGTAGTCCGGTTGAAGATCAAACAATCAATCAAAACAAAATTCCTTTGTTAAATCAAAATTAGCAAATAATTAATAAAATCAGCAGCACAAAAGCAAAGAAGGAAAAAAAATTAATAGAAAACAAATTAAACGAAGTACAAAAATGAATAGAAAAATCGCACCTTAACAGAAGAAAGATAAAAATACTCACAGATCTGAGAGAAAATTTTCGGCAAGGACAACTTCACCGGAGCGGCGAATCAATCGGCGATCACTACAGAAATTATACAAAGTGTATAATTTCCGCGCTGTTGCGAGAACAAAGCGTCCGAGAAATCGTGAGTCTTGGCTACAAAGAGAGGCGAAACCGACGTCGAAAAGAGAAGGGTTTGAGGAAAAAAGAACCGGCGCGCTACAATTATGAAAGTAAATATTCTTTCAGATATTTTCCACCATTGAATAGCCATTAAAAAGTTTAAAAGGTTTGAATTCAAATTTGGGTTTTCAAACATTATTGTTTGTTTGGATTAGTGTTGTTGAAAATAATCGGAAATATGGTTTGGAGTTTATATCTCAATTTTGAGGGGTATTTGTGAAGATTAGACTTGGTTTTGACTGAAATTCAAATTGAAACTCGAAGAAGAAGGCATATTGCAGAAATTGTAGATTATTTGTGTATATGCTTTATTTTCTGTTTTCACAAAAAAAACGGCTAAAACTTCTGCAAATCTTCTGAAAAAATATAATTATGTCAAAAATCACAATTATGCTACAATTGAATGGGAATTGGGATATACAAATTTAATGTATCCATTTTGTAGATAAATTGTAAATTATTTATATTCTAATTGTTGGTGATTTATTTTTTGTTTTCACAAATAAAAAACGACTAAAACTTCTACAAATCTTTTGCAAAAAACACAATTATGTCAAAAATGCCAATTATGCTACAATTGAAATGAGAACTGGGATATTGAAATTCAATGTATCCAGTTTGTAGATATTTTGTAGATTATTTGTATTCTGATTTTCACAAATCCAAAACGACTAAAACTTCTACAAAATCTTCTACAAAAAATATTCTACAATTTATTTACAATTTCTGCAATATGTCTTCTTCTTCTTTTTCGATTTTCAATCTGAATTTCAGTCAAAACCAAGTCTAATCTTCACCAAAACCCCACAAAATTGAAATATAAACTCCAAAACATATTCCCAATTATTTACAACAACGCCCATTCAAAACAAATAATAATTTTTAAAAATTCAAATTTGAATTCAAAGCTACAAGCTTTTTAATGGTTGTCAATAGTGGAATTGCTGTTCTCTTGTCTCTTTGAAGGTTTGTTCTTCTTCATTGAGAAAATTTGAAGCTGAAGGTAAATGTGTGTATGAACTTTGAAGATTTGACTTCAATTTTGATGAACTTTGTTGTTCTTTATTGATGAAGTTTGTCACACCTCCTTTTTGGCGCGCACGCGAGGGCGCGAGGGAGTTTTTCCAATTAAAGGACAATCGAGACAGGATCAATTTATTAAATTCGGAGTCGCCACTTGGGAAAAATAATGGTGTCCCAAGTCACCGGTTTAATCCCGAACCGAGGAAATTTATGACTCTGTAATACAGTCTGCGAAACTAGAAATCCGGATAAGGAATTCTGTTAACCCGGGAGAAGGTGTTAGGCACTCCCGGATTCCGTGGTTTTAGCACGGTCGCTCAATTGCAATTTTTGTTTATATCTGATTCTTTTACATATTTTAACTATATGCTTTTAATGCTCCGCTCTTATTTTTAGAAGAATTGCGACGTTACGAAAACACATTTCGAGCCGCACCGTAACCAGTACGCCTGCGATTCTAATGTATTTCAGTTTCGCCGAGAGTAAGATTTGGGTCACATAAATGCACACCCGTGTTTAGGAAAGTAATTTAGTTACAAATCGTGCCTAACGAGTCTATCGTATTTATTAATTTTGGGAAAAGACCGTGAATTTTGCTAAACGGTCTTCCCGAGTCTAAGATTTTTATAACAATTAATTTGAGGGCCCCGCAATTGTGTATTCCATGCGGCGAGGCTCATCTCACTTTTATTAAAGGTCATACCTAAGTAGCTAAATTTTCTATTAATTATTTGTCCCCAAAAGTGCATAATTAATTTGCATTATTAATTACCATTATTAGAAAATCTTTTGTGGAATTCGAGCATCAAACTCAGGTCCACATTTGAACAAGAGGAAAACCTCCTAATTCAAATATGCTACCTAGCTCGGAAGGCCCAAAACTACGTCTATTAATAAGAATAGAATGATTGTAGTTGCACGAACGCCCACTCCAAATTAATTTAGGATCATAGTCATGTTACACGAACGTATACGCAACCACAATCGTGGATCAAAGACGAGTCTAAAAGCATATAACAGATTCATGAATTAATTTATCATATAACAGTTGAGAACAACTAGGACGTTTTTTTACCACTCAAAATCTAAAGTGATTATATTTGCACTAACATTTAAGTTGCAGTGATGTTTTTGATACTTTTCAAGTAGTGATTATAATTTCAAACAAACAAATTAACAATAGCTTAACTCCTATCTCACATTATCAAACCAACGAATCACTGCAAAACATAGAGAACGAACACAAATGAAACAAGAATCAAATAGCAAATCATGTTTAAATCCATTTTGACATTGAATAACAGGGATAAAGAGTTAGACAAACAAACAACCATGTATCATTTGAAACTGAGTGGGATAGAAGAGGTGACCTTAGAGATATATTTCCGAAATGAAATCTGAAAGCGTTTAACAAAACCTCCACAGAACCGCGACAGAATTCAACAACGGACCTCGAATCAACACCTCGGATTTGCTAACGAACAACTCGAAACAAGACTGCCAACCACCTCGACGATAAGCTTCTCTCGCAACGCCCTTGACGGGCTGTTTGGGGTGTTACAGGATGGACGCCGGGCTGTGGGGATTGGTCAGCGACGATGGTGGTTGCTGGCTCTTTCTGCTGGTTTGTTCA
Organism: Nicotiana noctiflora; assembly: GCA_032618575.1. Lineage (NCBI taxonomy): Eukaryota > Viridiplantae > Streptophyta > Magnoliopsida > Solanales > Solanaceae > Nicotiana > Nicotiana noctiflora. The sequence goes on along the minus strand of JASVEL010004476.1, from coordinate 179,740 downwards.
AGGTTCAGGTGCGACGAGAGGGGCTGTCCACTGCTGGTTATAAGGGAGGTGAGGCGCTGGACGAAAATGGAGGTTCCTGCGACGTGCTGGACGTGACCTGCTTCAGGCGTTCATGGAGTTCGACGGAAGGCAGGCTAGAAGCGATGCATTGGTCGACTGGTTGGGGACGACAGGACTGGTTGATGGGTTGGAGAAGAAGATGGCGAGGTTGCTGCTAGTTTGTGCGATGGACTGGAGTGGCTGGACCTCGACTGGACAGGTTTAGCATGGGGTTGATATCTGTGGTTGTCGACGAGTGCTTCACGAATCGCGTCACTGGTAGTGAGCGTTTTTTTTCTCTCGTTATTTTTCGTCTTCTAAAATCCCCTCTGCTTTGGTTTTTTTCTTCATGAAGAAGACAACCAAAACCGTCCACTCCCTCTGACCGTGAACCCCCCCTTTAACGTTTTTTGCCTCCCTTTTATTAAGTAGGAGTATTTGTTTTATGTTAACCTCCAGTCCCCCACCAAAGAGTGTTCCCCTTTTCTTTAAATTGTATGCCTTTCTCTGCCCGTTGGAATTCTGAAGATTCCCACGTGAGAGACCAAGAATCATGGGTCTCCACGTGGGTTTCAAGGATTATGGGCTTCGTCTCGTGCTCCGTCCGTGTCCCCCACGTGTGGTGGGCTCGGATTTTTATGGGCTAAGTCCGAAAATTATAAAACCGGGTAGTTTGAACCCGAGTATTATTCTTTGCCCGGAACCGAGAATGAGAACACGGTGTTATTAATTAATCCTACGTAAGCAAAATAACTATAAGACTCATAATTAAAACAAAACTATTTTTTATATATTTTTTCGAGATTAAAGTAACCCCAAAATGTTGATAAAACTATTTATTTATTTATTTTCATAATTTTCGTTTTTTAATAAAGCTAATAATATAAAGTAATATTTTTGTATTTTTTCACGTTTAAAATGACTACGAAACATTAATAAAACTATATTTTTTGTTATTTTTTATTTTAAGGTAAAAATAAAGTAAAAGAGTCAAAATTAGCTAAAATAACTATATTAAAACTAAACTAAATATTTTATGCTAAAAATATAAAAAATCTCGGGGAGGGTCAAAAATCACGTGTTTACAGCTGCCCCTCTTTGACTGAAAACACAAAGAGTTTTTCAGACAAAGAACGACTAGACAGGTGTTTTTTGACCCGACTCTTATTCGGAGGGACTAAACTAAAAGAAGAGGATGTGACCGAGCCCTTGTATCTGAGCTGCCTACATATCCTTGGCTATAAAGGAATCAGGCCACGTGTAGTTCAGAAGTGAGTGAGGAAGGGGTATACCGAGGTGGAGAGCCAGTCGAGGTGTCGTTCCGTCGAGGTTTCGTTCCATCGAGGTTCCGGTCCGTGGTCCTGCTATTACATCAAAAATCCAACATGAAAAAGACTAATTAGGCCTATCAGCTACTAGTTACAAGATTCCTATCTATAAATCTTTCGAAGCTTGATCTTGAGTATTGGTTGGTGCTTCATGCGGACCCTACATTTGAACCTTGATACTTTCTAGTTGTAGGTGCTAGTTCAATCTTCTTCAGCTTTCTGGATCAGGACCAGACTTGCAGTTCTTGTGTCATTGACCATGTCTTGGACAACTTTCATCAGCTTCTGCATTTTGGATTGGCTTCTTACCCTTTTTTCATTGTGACTAACTTCTGTTGATCATCTCGGACTGTTGACTCGCATTCTGGTCGCAAGCTTCTTTTGTTGCTAACTTGCATTGCACTCCGAAGTGAATTCCCTTACTTGTGATCTTCGAACTATTCTCCTTCGAAGTCTGAATCTATCTTTTCTGATCCTTGTTGCCTTCCTTCTGATTCATGCTGGGGATTTTCGTTACACTCTGTCACTTTTCGATTGTTCACTATCCTTATCAAATCTTGGAAACTGAGACGTCGTTCTGCTTTTCTGGCGGGCTTCTGACTTTAACGACAAACTCTAATCATAAATCGCCATTCCATTCTTCAGGCGGGCTCCCTGACTTCAATCATCAACTTTGAAAATAAATCGCCATTCCATTCTTCAAGTGGGCACCCGATTACCAAAACTTGAAATGTATAGATCGAATGATTACCATCTCAGGAGAAAGATTCATCGGACTGAGATTTTGATATCTTAGGAGAAAGATTCATCAGACTAAGATTTCGACGCTAGGAGATAATTCTTCAGACTAGGTCTAAATTGTTGTGATCTCAGGAGAAAGATTCATCAGACTGAGATTTTGATATCTTAGGAGAAAAATTCATCTGACTAAGATTTTGACGCTAGGAGATAATTCCTCAGACTAGGTCTAAATTGATGTCTTACTCAGGAGGAAGATTCATCAGACCGAGATTTTGATATCTTAGGAGAAAGATTCATCGGACTAAGATTTCAACGCTAGGAGATAATTCCTTAGACTAGGTCTAAATTGTTGCGATCTTAGGAGAAAGATTCATCAGACTGAGATTTTGATATCTTAGGAGAAAGATTCATCAGACTAAGATTTTGACGCTAGGAGATAATTCCTCAGACTAGGTCTAAATTGTTGTGATCTCAGGAGAAAGATTCATCGGACTGAGATTTTGATATCTTAGGAGAAAGATTCATCAGACTAAGATTTTGACGCTAGGAGATAATTCCTCAGACTAGGTCTAAATTGATGCCTTACTTGAAATCTTCCAATTGTTGCTTCCTTCTTCTTGTTGCTTTCATCTAAAACCTCTAATTGTTGTTTTTCACTTCCTATTAAATTATCTTTAACTATAACTTCAAAAACTAAATCGCCACTCCATTCTTCGGGCGGGCTCCCTGACTTCAACTACAACTCCAAACTAAATCGCCACTCCATTCTTCAGGCGGGCTCCCTGACTTCAACTACAACTCAAAACTAAATCGCCACTCCATTCTTCAGGCGGGCTCCCTGACCTCAACTACAACTTCAAAATTAAATCGCCACTCCATTCTTCAGGCGGGCTTCCTGACTTCAACTATAACTTCAAAACTAACTCGCCACTCCATTCTTCAGGCGGGCTCCCTGACTTCAACTATAACTCCAAAAACTCAATCGCCACTCAATTCTTCAGGCGGGCTCCCTGACTTCAACTACAACTCAAAACTAAATCGCAACTCCATTCTCCAGGCGGGCTCCCTGACTTCAACTACAACTCAAAACTAAATCGCCACTCCTTCTTCAGGCGGGCTCCCTGACTTCAACTACAGCTTCAAAATAAATCGCCACTCCATTCTTCAGGCGGGCTCCCTGACTTCAACTACGACTCACCAAATTCATCCCATCCTTATCGCCTTCCTTTGTTTCTTGTACCGTTTTCTTTTTCCTGCATCGTCTCTTGGGCCATCCTTTCTTCTGAATTACCTTGTTTCGGAATTACTTTCCTCCTGGGTCATGTTATTTTCTCTTGACTGCTGGTGATATCTTTGGAATTGATTACTCACCTGCTGGGGATAATGCTGCTGGGGGAATCTTCTCTATTTCCTCCTTTTCTACTTCCTTCAAAACCTATCTCACGAAATCGCTGGGGATTGAAATGTCATCAGCTGGGGATTACCCTGTCTGGGGATCCCTTTTCCTTCTTCCTCTTTCCAAACCTCCTTCGGAGCTCGCGCTTCGCTCCCTTGAAAACTTGTAGGATATAATGCTGCCGGGGAAATCTCGAAATTAGTGTTTCATTTTTCCGAGAACTGCTGGGGTGATACCGGCCTCTTGCCTTTCTGAACGCAAGCTTCCTCGTTTTGTCTTGTCTGCTGGGGGTATAATTTCCTCTATCACCGCTTGTTGTTTTCTTTCTTTCAAAGTTGCTGGGGATAACCGGGTTCAAAGATCATTTCCTCGCGTTATCCGGCTTCTTTCCCCAACCGGGTATTTGGTTTCGAGAAAATTTTCGCAACGGGAGAAAATTTTCTGCCCCAGTTTGAGAATCTTCTTCGTGGCATGCTTTTCTGCCAACAACCCCTCTTCTTCCTGTTTCAAATCAAAGAAAAATTAGTTAGTTTTAAAATGTGGTGGCTGGTTGTGGTGCTCCTGCCGGGGATGGTTCTCCTGTTCTTTCCCTGCTCTGCGTTTCATTGTCAAAACTTGCTGGGGATGTTATTATTTGATGATATTCATGTTGGGGATAGCTTTCTCCTTTCTTGCTTCCCCGCCTTCCTTGACGACTCTTTATTCGCGAACCTTTCCACGTGGTTTTCCACTGACCACCCGAATTCCTATAATAGTGACCCTTCGTGAAGACCTTGCATGTTTTACTGGTGAACCATTTTCTTTGTTCACCCTTGTCACTGAAAATACCTTTCTGCTGGGGATATCTCCCCTTCTTTGGCGGCATATCTAAGGAATGGGCATTTCCCGACCTTTGAGTCTCATTGGCCTTGGCCTCGAGGTCATTAACCTTCATTGAGATCTCCTTTTTCACACCGATCCACCCCTTTGTCGATTTCCTATTGCTGGGGAATATCCTTCTGGACACTGGCTTTGCGCTTAAGCCCTCCTCACTTATACCACTTGGGTGTACCAATCAAATTCCATCTTGCATAATTGGAAAGCTGGTGGAAAATTTTGAAGTCATTTCTTACAAACAGACTCTATTGGGGAATTTTTTATGAAAGGAGAAAGATAAAAGGAAACAGAATAAAAGACAAAAACGAGGATGACTCTCCAAAAAGAAAAATTATAAAATAACCCTATCAAACGTGGATACCAACTCTAATGGACATGACATGCACATATAGCCTATCCTCCGTCGTTAAACCGCCTTTTGTAATCTTCTCCTGGGGCTTCCTATCTGATTTCCAACCTTCGTTCGACTTGTAGTGCCCGAGGGGTTTTCACTACCAAGCCTCTCTCATTTTGGTTTTCTCTCAGCTTTCATCGCCTTATGGTGCCTGTGAAGGTTTTCACCGCTAAGACTCTCTCATTTGTGTTACTTTTCCGCTGGGGATTGGTGGTGCTACTGCTAAGATTCTCTCATATTTCTTCTGCTACAGATCAGAGTCTTTTTCTGCTGGGAATCAGAGTGTCATATTCTGATGAGACTCTCGTGTTTGTTTGTCTTGGCCTATTTTGAAGACTGATCGGAAGGTCTTTCTTTGGACCGTAATGTGGGATTCGGATAAGGATAGAATGAAAGGGTATTAAAGGCTCAAACAAATCAATTTTGGGTTCAAAATTTACAACCTTCGGACCTAACTTTATTTATAATCAACACAATTTTTCTTTGCCCCAGTTTTTTTTTTTTTACTTGGGGAATTTTTATTACTTTATTTACACTATGACCGAGCTGTGAAGCGCCTACGTATCCTCTTTGAGGAATCAGGTCAAACGTAGTTCCCAATTCCTTGTTTTTCTAGTTTTTCTTTTTCATTTTTCATTCTTTTTTTTTCCTTTCTTTTTGGTTGTTTTCGTTGTTTTCTTTTTCTCTTTTTCTTTCTTTATCTTCCCCATTTGTGTTTCTAACTTTGGTACCGATTCCGAAGGAGGGGTATGAAAGAAATCAAAATAAGGCTCGAAGGGTTGACGATGGATAAAGTGTTTTGATAGCAGAACAAAATGCCTTCGTCATTCCAATCTTCAAAACATGCCAAGCGTAAACAACACAATTAATATTCGTCATATCTTTAAAGCATTGTTGGGCAACACTCTCATTTTCATTATTATGAACGACCCCATGTCAATTTTGGCCGACTTGCCTTTAACGGTTTCCTTTTACTTGCCCCAGTTTCTCATGACTCGGGCTTCGAATAATCTCAAACCGTTCTTATATAATTTAAATATCTCGATCACCTCCCAATGGTTTTGTGATTAACTTTTAAGATCGGGCCAGAACTATGCGCGCACGTCATGTCACTAGAGCTAGCAGAAAAAGAACTATAGGAAGGAGAGGACTAAATAAGAGAAAATGTCTAGAAATAATATAAAATAGGTCATTGCATTAACCGATAAAACAACGGCTCGAACAACCAAAAAACAAAACTGGGGTACAATACTTAGAACGAACCTAGACCCATTTAGATGAGACACTATGATCAAAAGAAAAATACAAGGATAAAAGGTTTGAGCCACAAAACAACATTCGGATTCCCATTCTGAAATAACTCGGACAAATAGAAATGACAACAAAATAAGCCACCACAAATGACCCTCCAATTGATAAGCCTGACATTTAGCCACGAATTTGATTATCAGAACCACTATGGCCTTCTCTCATTTCAGTCGGCAAATTCCCGAGTGGATTCTGATATTCCGTGCCACCAGGCATCACCGCCAGAAAGTGTGTATCATCAGGTGCAGGTAATGGATTCAGCGCGATATTCTGGGTGTCACCGTTATGAATCACAATCAATCTTTCTTGGATCATCCTTTCTATTTCCCTTTTCAAATCCCGACAACTTTCCATGTTGTGCCCCCGGGCATGGGAATGGTATTCACACCTTTTAGATGGGTCAAAGCTCCTTGCACGTGGGTCCACATGATTTGGAGGGATGGGTGAAATCATGTCCTGTTGCTTTAACTTCTCAAATAAGCTTTCATAGGAAACTCCTATTGGTGTGAAATTATCCTTCAACTTCGGTTCCCTTCTATGCCCTTGGTTTGGAAGTGGGTTATAAGGTATTTGGAAATTTTGCAGAGGCTGATAGAGATTTTGTGATGCTCGTGCTCGCTTTCTTGGATGATTTGATGGCTGAATAACATACTGGGGTGGATCAACTGGGTATGGTGGGTTCGGAGGTGGATAGTAATGCTCAGGGGAATTATGGAAAACTTGTCGAGACATCGCATACCGTCGAGGTACTCTTCTGGAACCTTTTCTTGACCTTGATATCATCATGACTTCTTCATCCCTCTCATTCGTGTCACTAGATTCAAATTGGACAGCCTGAGCTGCAGCCTTGAGAGCCGCTTGACTTATAATTCTGCCTGTCTTGAGACCGTTCTCTACCATTTCTCCCATTTTGACTACATCCAAGAAGGATTGACCAACCGCAGACATCATGTTCCGAAAATAATCCGGCTCTTGAGCCTGAAGGAAGACAGTGATTAACTCATGGTCATCCATGGGTGGCTCAGCACGAGCCGCTTGCTCTCTCCATTTAAGGGCATATTCCCTGAAACTTTCACTTGATTTCTTCTTCAGATTTGAAAGGAAAATGCGGTCTGGGGCAATGTCAATGTTGTATTGGAATTGTTTGACAAAGGCTTGTGCCATGTCGTTCCAGACGTGCCAGCGAGATGCATCTTGATCCCAAAACCATTCAGAGGCTACTCCTGTAAGGCTTTCCCCAAAGTAAGCTATTAACAATTCTTCATTTCTTCCCAGACTCCTTAGTTGATTGCAATACCTTTTCAAATGGGCTATGGGATGTCCATGTCCATCGTACTTTTCAAATTTGGGAATCTTGAAACCAGGTGGCAAGTGGACATCGGGAAACAAGCATAGATCTTTGAAAGCAACACTCTTTTGACCTGCCAACCCGTGCGTGTTTTTCAACCGCTGTTCTAAGCTTTTCAATCTTTGGGTTATTTCTTCCTGTACCTTCTTTCGGGTAGGCTTCTCAATGTTTGCGGGAAGGTCGTGAGAGTGGTACTGTTCTTGCTGTATAGCAAATTGTGACTCATGAGAAAGTTGTCCCTGGCCATTGGACCATGCTTGACGCATTTTGGTCATTTGTTGTTTCACTGTTCTATTTTCCTCAACCACGGCAGACCCTTGTTGAACTTTCTGACCCTGAGTCTCTTGAGCACTTGTAACAACTCCGATGTCGGTTATAATTTTCCTTGAATCTTGCTTTCCAATTTACCACAACCAACCACCTCAACTTTCTGGATTAACAAAACGAAACCACCGGGTTAGCGTTAAGGTATTCCGCTTATTGATTTCCTTTGTTTTTCTACTATTTTCTTTTCTTTTTCCTTTTTGTGGTTTTTTTCATTTTTTTTTTCTTTTTTTCTTTTTGTAGTTTTTTCATTTTTTTTTATGGATATGGTCGAATCCTATGTGGATTGCCTACGTATCATGACCCCGCATGAATCAGACCGAGCGTAGTTCTTGCAAATTAATGCAAGAAATAAAGATATGTTTATTTGATTATTATTATTTTTTTTTTGAATAAAAATTGTACAAGCCGACTCCAACTACAAAATTATGTAGGAGATTTCTACAAGAATAAGAATATTTTTGGTGTCACTTATGACTATTTCTACAAAATTGGCCACATAATGGCTTTTTTGACAAAATGACTATTTTTGCAAATTTTATTTAAGAAAGATAAACTTGAAAATTTTTCCATCCTGTGGCTCATGGGGCATCGTTCGGCATCGCCATAACCAACACAAGACTGAGAAGTTTCTAATGTCAATTGACTATTTTTACAAAATTGGCCATGTAATGGCTTATTTGACAAAGCGGCTATTTTTGCAAAATTTTATTTAAGAGGCTACAAATTCGAAACTTTTCATCTTAAGGCTCATGGGGCATCGTTCAGCACCGACACAGGCCAACACAAGACTGAGAAAGTTTAAATGCCAAATGTGGCTATTTCAGCAAAACCATATTGTCGTTTTTTTTTTTTTTTTTTTTTTTAATCCTGTGGCTCATGGGGTATCGTTCGGCATCGCCATAAACCAACACAAAACTATTTTTCATAAATTGGCCATATATTGGCTTATTTAGACAAAGTGGCTCTTTTTGCAAAATTTTATTTAAGAAGATGCAAATTCAAAATTTTATCCTGGGGCCTATGGGGCATCGTTCAGCACCGACACAGGCCAACACAAGACTGAGGAAGTTAAAAATGCAAAAATATGGCTATTTCAGCAAAATTCCGGCCATGTAATGGCTTATTTGATAAAATGGATATTTTTTTGAAAAGTTGAGTGATGACTCAAACTTAATTTTTGCGGATACAGCCTTTCAACGTTTCCGCGAGGGAATATTTCAAGGTTGTGTCCAAAATTATTTACAAATGACTCCAAGTGGTTATTTTTGCAAAAACGGCCTTCCGGTGTCTTTTGAGGGACATTCGGCATATTTTGAGCAAGAATAGCATCACCCGACTTATTTATAACAAAATCAAAAATTTGATATTTTTTTTTGGTTATTTTTGCAAAAGGGGTGTGAACCCGGACTTGATTTTGCGGCTATGGCCTTGCAACATTTCCACAAGGAATATTTCAAGGCAGTGGCTGCAAAATATTAAAAATGATTCAAAGTGGCTATTTTTGCAAAAACAGCCTTCCGGTGTCTTTTGAGGGACATTCGGCATATTTTGAGCAAGAATAGCATCACCCGACTTATTTATAACAAAATCAAAAATTTGATATTTTTTTGGTTATTTTTGCAAAAGGGGTGTGAACCCGGACTTGATTTTGCGGCTATGGCCTTGCAACATTTCCACAAGGAATATTTCAAGGCAGTGGCTGCAAAATATTAAAAATGATTCAAAGTGGCTATTTTTGCAAAAACAGCCTTCCGGCGTCCTTTCAGAACATTCGGCTATTTGCAAAAATGGCATCACTTTGATTTTATTGACAAAATTAAACAAAAAAAAAAAAAAAAAAAAAAAAAAAAAAATTTTGATTTTTAAAAGGGGTGGTAACCCAAACTTGATTTTGCGGCTACGACCTTTCAACATTTCCGCGAGGGAATATTTCAAGGTTGTGCCCAAAAATTATTTATAAAAATTCAAAATGGCTATTTTTGCAAAAACAGCCTTCCGGCGTCCTTTCGGAACATTCGGCTATTTGCAAAAACGGCATCACTTTGATTTTATTGACAAAATTAAACACATATATTTTTTTTTTATTTTTTGAAGGGGTGGTTGGACCCGATGAGGGTTGCCTACGTATCCCACCTAATGGGGAGAATCAAACCGGCGTAGTTCGGTCAGGTTATTTTATGACCAATTATTTCAACAAAATTGCTCTTCCTATTTTTCAAATTTTCGCTAGCATTTCATCAATATTTTTGATATTTTTCTATTCCGAAATTCTATTTTTTTTTCAGGAATTTAACCGATCATCATAATAATACATGATAAATAAATGCAACATATAATATGCTTGGTCTTTAATTACCGGGTCACCTGTCCTAGACGGACCCAACCCCTGTGTTGAGTCCCCTAAGTCAAATGCAACGTGATGCAAATAAGCGTTTCCTACTAGGGATCCGGCATGAAGTCATGTTATTCTAAGTTCAAAACCTTGGTACATGATCTAGACTGTGTACCCGAGCGGACAACTCGAGTTGAGGAAGGAGCTCCTTTCCGGGAACCAAAAGGCCAACCGGCTTAGAAACTTTCCGAGCCTCTTCATTATTTCGGGGTATGACACTAACAGAATAAGGAGTCTCAACCAGTGAGCACATCCCCGGGGGTGAGAAGTGAAGGGTTTTCGGCACAATTTTATATGCAGTTCACGCAATATCAAAACGGTAAACATACAGCAGTTTGTATATACGGTACAACTAGTATCAAAGCGGTAGACATATAGCACATTAATTAAACATATAATAAAATCAGATATAGACAAAAACAACAATTTAACTGAGCTCGAATTCTTAAACCCTGAACCGAAGTTCTGGGTTTAAAAGTCCCCAGTGGAGTCGCCAGAGCTGTCACACCTCCTTTTTGGCGCGCACGCGAGGGCGCGAGGGAGTTTTTCCAATTAAAGGACAATCGAGACAGGATCAATTTATTAAATTCGGAGTCGCCACTTGGGAAAAATAATGGTGTCCCAAGTCACCGGTTTAATCCCGAACCGAGGAAATTTATGACTCTGTAATACAGTCTGCGAAACTAGAAATCCGGATAAGGAATTCTGTTAACCCGGGAGAAGGTGTTAGGCACTCCCGGATTCCGTGGTTTTAGCACGGTCGCTCAATTGCAATTTTTGTTTATATCTGATTCTTTTACATATTTTAACTATATGCTTTTAATGCTCCGCTCTTATTTTTAGAAGAATTGCGACGTTACGAAAACACATTTCGAGCCGCACCGTAACCAGTACGCCTGCGATTCTAATGTATTTCAGTTTCGCCGAGAGTAAGATTTGGGTCACATAAATGCACACCCGTGTTTAGGAAAGTAATTTAGTTACAAATCGTGCCTAACGAGTCTATCGTATTTATTAATTTTGGGAAAAGACCGTGAATTTTGCTAAACGGTCTTCCCGAGTCTAAGATTTTTATAACAATTAATTTGAGGGCCCCGCAATTGTGTATTCCATGCGGCGAGGCTCATCTCACTTTTATTAAAGGTCATACCTAAGTAGCTAAATTTTCTATTAATTATTTGTCCCCAAAAGTGCATAATTAATTTGCATTATTAATTACCATTATTAGAAAATCTTTTGTGGAATTCGAGCATCAAACTCAGGTCCACATTTGAACAAGAGGAAAACCTCCTAATTCAAATATGCTACCTAGCTCGGAAGGCCCAAAACTACGTCTATTAATAAGAATAGAATGATTGTAGTTGCACGAACGCCCACTCCAAATTAATTTAGGATCATAGTCATGTTACACGAACGTATACGCAACCACAATCGTGGATCAAAGACGAGTCTAAAAGCATATAACAGATTCATGAATTAATTTATCATATAACAGTTGAGAACAACTAGGACGTTTTTTACCACTCAAAATCTAAAGTGATTATATTTGCACTAACATTTAAGTTGCAGTGATGTTTTTGATACTTTTCAAGTAGTGATTATAATTTCAAACAAACAAATTAACAATAGCTTAACTCCTATCTCACATTATCAAACCAACGAATCACTGCAAAACATAGAGAACGAACACAAATGAAACAAGAATCAAATAGCAAATCATGTTTAAATCCATTTTGACATTGAATAACAGGGATAAAGAGTTAGACAAACAAACAACCATGTATCATTTGAAACTGAGTGGGATAGAAGAGGTGACCTTAGAGATATATTTCCGAAATGAAATCTGAAAGCGTTTAACAAAACCTCCACAGAACCGCGACAGAATTCAACAACGGACCTCGAATCAACACCTCGGATTTGCTAACGAACAACTCGAAACAAGACTGCCAACCACCTCGACGATAAGCTTCTCTCGCAACGCCCTTGACGGGCTGTTTGGGGTGTTACAGGATGGACGCCGGGCTGTGGGGATTGGTCAGCGACGATGGTGGTTGCTGGCTCTTTCTGCTGGTTTGTTCAAGGTTCAGGTGCGACGAGAGGGGCTGTCCACTGCTGGTTATAAGGGAGGTGAGGCGCTGGACGAAAATGGAGGTTCCTGCGACGTGCTGGACGTGACCTGCTTCAGGCGTTCATGGAGTTCGACGGAAGGCAGGCTAGAAGCGATGCATTGGTCGACTGGTTGGGGACGACAGGACTGGTTGATGGGTTGGAGAAGAAGATGGCGAGGTTGCTGCTAGTTTGTGCGATGGACTGGAGTGGCTGGACCTCGACTGGACAGGTTTAGCATGGGGTTGATATCTGTGGTTGTCGACGAGTGCTTCACGAATCGCGTCACTGGTAGTGAGCGTTTTTTTTCTCTCGTTATTTTTCGTCTTCTAAAATCCCCTCTGCTTTGGTTTTTTTCTTCATGAAGAAGACAACCAAAACCGTCCACTCCCTCTGACCGTGAACCCCCCCTTTAACGTTTTTTGCCTCCCTTTTATTAAGTAGGAGTATTTGTTTTATGTTAACCTCCAGTCCCCCACCAAAGAGTGTTCCCCTTTTCTTTAAATTGTATGCCTTTCTCTGCCCGTTGGAATTCTGAAGATTCCCACGTGAGAGACCAAGAATCATGGGTCTCCACGTGGGTTTCAAGGATTATGGGCTTCGTCTCGTGCTCCGTCCGTGTCCCCCACGTGTGGTGGGCTCGGATTTTTATGGGCTAAGTCCGAAAATTATAAAACCGGGTAGTTTGAACCCGAGTATTATTCTTTGCCCGGAACCAAGAATGAGAACACGGTGTTATTAATTAATCCTACGTAAGCAAAATAACTATAAGACTCATAATTAAAACAAAACTATTTTTTATATATTTTTTCGAGATTAAAGTAACCCCAAAATGTTGATAAAACTATTTATTTATTTATTTTCATAATTTTCGTTTTTTAATAAAGCTAATAATATAAAGTAATATTTTTGTATTTTTTCACGTTTAAAATGACTACGAAACATTAATAAAACTATATTTTTTGTTATTTTTTATTTTAAGGTAAAAATAAAGTAAAAGAGTCAAAATTAGCTAAAATAACTATATTAAAACTAAACTAAATATTTTATGCTAAAAATATAAAAAATCTCGGGGAGGGTCAAAAATCACGTGTTTACAAAGTTCAATTGGAGTAAAATGGGAACCAACTTTATTGAAGGGTTTCTTTAATTTTCTGTGAATTTAGAGGGAGAATTGGTTTCAGAAGATGAAAAATTGTAAAAAGAATTTGGGTTGGATTGAGGGGTTAGGAGAGAGAAACGTGCAGATTCCTTTAATTAAAGAGTAAAAAATATACAATTATTTATACCCTTAATTAATTATGGTATAGAATTGGTAATTTAGTATACTAAGTGTAATTTAGTCAAACCTTAAACATCGAGTGTAAGGTTTCCTATGTGGCACAGGAATGTAAAAATCTCTTTTATCAATTATCTATTACCCTATCTAATGATACATACACTAAGTAAGTTTGTTGAACATGCATTAAGCATATGATTTTGTCTTTATCTAGAATCGTTATCCTATTTCCGATGATTTCCATTAACTTCATTAACTGTTACGCCATCATCATTTTTATCTCCTTCAAAAAAACCCAAACTCAATATCCGGCCAAAAGAAGGGCTTACTCAGTGTGTATCAATTGTTCTAAAATTAGAGTTGTTAGAATAGTTATGTGAATGTATGTAATTAGTCCTAGTCCCTTATGTAATAGGAGTAGGTTATGTATTATGTATACATATAAATAGGGCTTATTATAACATAGAATATTAACTAATAATTATTTTTTCCGGTACTTTCCCATATGGTATCAGAGCAATAGTGAGAAATTTATCGATGTGCATCATTCTAGCGACTTCCGGGAAGAAAGAACTCGTCGCCGTGTAATTTTTGGCGACTTAGGAGGATGTTCGCAACAAAATTATTTTTTCTTGGTGTTGTGCAAAATCCAACACCCCGCAAGGTCCCTAAGACAGAGGTGACCAAACCCTAAAGCCATCCCACCCTCACACGCTGATCAGATGAGGGTTTCCGTCGGCGCGTCTGTCCCATGCACCGGCGTGTGTACCTGTCTCCGGTCATTTTTTGGCCGGCCTTCTTCAGGACAGCCTAATCGCGAGGCTTTTCTGAGCCTACCCATCAAGGTTACATCAGATTCAGATGATTTTTTTTATTTTCCGGCGAGCTACCTGTGAGCAGTAACAGTGAAACAATGATTTCCAGACAATTTTTTGATTTTTTCTAGCGTGAACATTATAGTGTCATTCTTATTAAAAGCCTTAAACCTTCGTTGTATCCAATGTATTGAATCCAATCCAAATGGTTTCTTTACCGGATTATATTGAGTTCCTTCAGTAAAAGCACGTAAACAGACATTTTCAAGATTAGCCTCTGTTGTTCCAACAAATAGTAGCATGACTTGTGTCTCCCAATCTTCAACTTCTGAGTCTTGGGTCATTGATTCCGGTGCAGCTGATCATATTTCTGGTAACAAATCTCTTTTTACTAGTATTTTATATTCTCAATCTCATTGGAGTTATAGTTGGTGGAACTGGACTAGGTGGTGGCACTGGACTCGGTGGTGGCACTGGAGCTATAATTGGTAGAACTACAATAGGTGGTGGTACTGTCTCATCCCAGGTGGCGACATGCTATGATTGGCGAGATGTCTACTTTACATACGAGTGGTACTTGGGAGCTTGTTCTTCTTCATTCTGGTAAATCAACTGTTGGTTGTTATAGGGTGTATGTAGTCAAAGTTGGTCCAGATGACTAGCTTGATCGACTTAGGGCTTGTCTTATTGCCAAAGGGTATACTTAGGTATTAGGACTCGATTACAATGACATTTTCTCTCCCATGGCTAAGATAGCATCAGTCTGCCTATTTCTATCCATAGCTACTATTCATTATTGGCCTCTCTATCAGTTGGACATTAAAAATGCTTTTCTTCACGGTGACCTTGAGGATGAGGTTTACATAGAGCAACCACCTAGTTTTGTTACTCAAAGGGAGTCTAGTGGCCTTGTATGTCGATTGCGCTGATCCCTCTATGATCTAATTCAGGAGCATGGCGTGACTTGTAGTGAAGCTAGTCACTCTGTATTTTATCGATATTTTGCTTCAAATCTCTATACTTATTTGGTCATTTATGTTGACAATATTATTATTACCGGCAATGATCAGGATGATATTAGTAAGTTGAAGCAAAATCTCTTTCAGCACTTTCAGACTAAGGATCTGGGCAGATTAAATAATTTTTCGGAGGAAGCTCAGCCTAGCTCGGGTATTGTGATCTCACAATGGAAATATCCATTAGATATTCTTGAGAAGACAGAAATGACAGGTTGTAGACCTGTTGACACTCCAATGGATCCAAATTCTAAACTTTTTCCAGGACATGGGGGGCCTCTTAGCATTCCTACAAAATATAGGCGGTTGGTTGGAAAATTAAATTACCTCACAGTGACTAGACCTGACATTTCCTTTCCTATGAGTGTTGTGAATCAGTTTATGGATTCTCCCTGTAATAGTCATTGGGATGTCGTTGTCGACATTCTTCGGTTTATAAAATCAGCTCCAAGCAAAGGCTTATTGTTTGAGGATCGAGACCATGAGCAGATCGTTGGATACTCAGATGTTGATTGGGCATGATAACATTTTGATAGACGTTCTACGTCTGGATATTGTGTCTTGGTAGGAAATTTGGTGTCTTGGAAGAGCAATGGCTATGGCGACATGCGAGCTAATTTGGTTCAAACAGTTACTCAAGGAGTTGAAATTTGGTGAAATTAGTTAGATGAAACTTATGTGTGATAATAAAGCTACTCTTCATATTGCATGAATTCCAACTTTCCATGAGAGAACTAAATGTATGGGGTCGAATCGGACGTAACTGATGAAAGCCGAGTACGCCTCCTTTCACGGCCACTAAAGCTAAATATACTTCCATTCACGCCCATACAACGTGAGGGAGTATGCCTCTAACAATAAAAGTATAATGTCAAACTCGCCCGTATGAGTACTCCGCCCCCCTCCGCCCGTTTATATTTTTGGAATGACAGTGGTCGTTGAATAGATGATATTTTGACGAGGGAGCCTTCCTTCTATATAAGGAAAGGACTCCCTCATTTGTAGGGCAAGTGTTATTTTCATTAATAATACAACTTCTGACTATTTCTCTTACTATCATCATCTCTCTATTATTTCTCTCTCAGTGATTCGTATCGACAATCCATTTAATCTCGTTACAATCTCATCAGAATAAATAACCTACGAACCATAGATCTATCTTTGGGTTTATTATCGTTGATTCCGATTTACCTCTTCATAATCTTTGATTGTCCCTAACTTATAAAGCAATCGATAGTTTTTAGGTAAAACAATATGGCGCCGTCTGTGGGGATTTCGAGAATCAAACCTGTAGTATACACCCGAAGGATCAGATTACCAGATAAAACCCCGAAATTGCCGAAAACAACAACCGGTTCAAAGCTAGAATGGAAGTCACCACCAACCTCCTGAGTTCCCTGAAGGAGGTCGGTGGTAACGCTACCATCAACACCACCCCTGATACTGCACCAGAGATAGAAGCATCACCTTCCCCATCAGGGAACCTTGCAACCTTGCAGGAAAAGGACACCTCCACATCCGCTACAAAAGAAGTACCCCCAACAGCCAGGAAGTTATCGGAAGAATGGTTGACAAGCACCCTGAGCAGCCTAGTGGAAAAACCACCACAGAGTCATGAAAAAGCAGCACCAACGACCAGTATCACCGCCACAACGGACGAGCAAGAGGAAACGTGGACCAACAACCAACCTGTCAAAACGCAAATGCATGACGACGTACTAACGTTCATTTTGAGAAAAATGGAAGAAATGGAGAGCGAAAACAAGGCCCTCCGCGACCAAATGAAGGAGCATCAGGATAGGGTCGACAAGATCCCCGGAGCGCCCAAACTGCTACCCAAACGTGACGTAGGGAGGTTCATAGAACAACCCTACTCCGAGGAGACCGCCCCTTATACCATCTCGAAAACTTTCAAGATGCCTCATTATGTGAGAGTGTACAATGGGACCACCGACCCCGAAGATCATCTCGTCCATTACATCACCGCCGTGAAAGGTAACGACCTGTCAAAGGAACAAGTATCATTTGTGCTGCTGAAGAAGTTCGGCGAGATGCTGACCGGAGGAGCCCTGACATGTTATTCTCAATTGCCCGCAAAACCAATCTCAACCTTCAAAGAAATGGCAGACAAACTTGTCACTGCACACGCCGGCGCGAAGAAGGCAGAAGCACGGGTAAACGACATCTTCGCCGTCATACAAACCACAGGCGATGGCCTCAGGGACTTCCTCCCCAGATTCAACAGGGTGAGGATGAGCCTACCAAATGTATCAGAGGGCATGGCGGTAGCCGCTTTTCAGAACGGACTCAGCAGGGACGGTTCTAGAGCAACCAAGAAACTACAAAGCCGACTAATGAAATACCCCCCCATAACTTGGGACGAGATCCATAACGACTACTACACCGAGGTACGAGCAAACGAATATGGCCTCAATGGGCCGACTCGAAGACTAAGAAGCCAGACACAAGGAGTGATCGACATTACGAGGGACGTCGGGAACTCCCCCCTCGCCCCAATAAAGAACGACATCAGCCCTATATAAGGTCCCTTCTTCCGCCCCCTCGTCATGCAGATGTACTACAACGTCATCTCACCCCGCTCATAAACGAAAGAGGTACACCCCCTTTACTTTCATCACATAAATTTTGTGTCTCTCCTTCAGAGATTGTGTACGCACTGGAAAAGCTTGGCACAAAGGTGCAGTGGCCTCAAAAAATGAAATCGGACCCTGCCACGAGGAAACCAAACGTCCTGTGTGAATTCCACCAAGAACGGGGGCACATGACCAAGGATTGCATAGGTCTATGACAGGAAGTCATTAGGATGCTAAACCAAGGATACCTGAAGGAGCTACTCAACGACAAGGGAAAGGCCAATTTCGCACGCGGACGAGAGCAGTCCCGCGGACCACCAAAGCCACCCTCCCCGATGCGGACTGTAAACATGATCGTTGGAGACGGCCCCGACGTCGCTATCAACCATGTCAAATTCTCCAACACACACAGACTAAAAAGGACCATCTCTCACGAATAGTACGATGACGTCGAAGGGAGTATCACCTTCGATAAGTTTGATGCTGACGGTTTGTGTTTTCCCCATTATGATGATTTAGTTATCACTTTACATATTATTGATACAGATGTCAGGAGAGTCATGATCGATGACAGAAGCAGCGCCTGCATCATCCATCCGAGAGTCCTCTCGTAGATGGGACTTAAGGACAGGATAACACCCTGTTGTATAACTCTAACTGGTTTTAACAATGCAGTAGAACGTACATCAGGAGAAGTGACTTTACCCTTCCTCGCGGGGTGAGTCACATTGGAGACCTCTTTCAACGTAATGAACCAAGAGACGACATACAATGTCATCATTGGACATCCATGGATACACGCCATGCGAGCGGTCCCCTCAAGCTTATACCAAGTGGTGAAGTTCCCTACCCCATGGGGGATATTCAGCATCAAAGGAGAACCACGCACAACAAAAGAATTTTATAAGATAACGCAAGATTGAACCCACACCCGACAGCTGAATGAGGCAAGTGCGGAGGCATAGCAATCAGCCGTGTCGGGGACCAAAACGGACCCGACGATCGACGCCATCAGAGACCTTGACATTGTGGAAGCCTGTAAGGCCACAATCGAGGACCTCGATCCGGTTAAGCTAGATCGTCGCAACCCCGAAAGGAAAGCATACCTCGGCCACAGGCTCACCAACCCAAGTAAGTACCATGAATTTTTGACTAACCATGCAGATACATTTGGTTTTTCCCATGCAGACATGCCAGGAATCTCGCCAGACATCGCCACCCACAAGCTCAATGTCGACCCGCTACATCCGCCGGTACGATAGATCAGGAGAAAGTTCAATTCCACGATCAATGAGGCAGTCCGCGAGGAAGTAGACAAACTATTCGCTAACGGCTCTATCAAAGAGTCAAAATACCAACAGTGGGTCGCCAATGTAGTGATGGTCAAAAAGAAGAACGAAAAATAGAGAATGTGTGTAGACTTCACCGACCTGAACAAGGCGTGCCCCAAAGATTCCTTCCCCCTCCCGCACATCGACCAACTGATCGATACCACCGCCGGGTATGAACTACTAAGCTTCTTGAACGCATATTCCGGTTATAACCAAATCTTAATGGCCGAAGAAGATTAATAAATAACCACGTTCATCATACACCAAGGTACCTACTGCTACAAGGTGATGCCATTTGGGCTCAAGAACGTAGGGGCCACATATCAAAGACATGTCACTAAGATGTTCAAGAAACAACTCGGGAAAACCATGGAGGTTTACATCGACGACATGCTAGTGAAGTACGCCAAAAAGGAAGACCACATCGACTATTTGCGTGAGGCCTTCGAAATACTGAAAAAATATGGGATGAAACTGACCCGAGAAATGTGCCTTTGGCGTGACGTTAGGAACGTTTTTAGATTTTCTCGTATCCCAAAGGGGGATCGAAGTCAATCCTGACCAAATCAAGGCAATCGCTTCAAGACCCAAAATGCTCAACAGTAAGAAACAGGTCCAAAAATTGACAGGTCGGATAGCCATTATCTCCTATTTCATCTCCCGATCCTCGCACAGGTGCCACAAAATCTTTAGCGTGCTAAGAAAATATAACGGATTCCACTGGAATGACGAATGCATCAAAGCCCTGCAAGGGCTAAAAACGTATCTATCATCGCCACCGCTACTGTCAAAAGCGAAACCAGGTGAGCCTCTATTGAAGTACCTAGCCGTGTTGGAAGTCGCGGTCAGCGCAGTATTGGTTCGCTAAGAAAAAGGTACACAATCACCTATCTATTACATTAGCAAAACCCTAGTAGACACCGAAACACAATACCCACACATCGAAAAATTGGCTCTAGCACTGGTCACAGATTCCAGAAAACTGAGGCCCTATTTCCAATGCCATCCCATCAAAGTGGTGACGATTTTTCCCGTGAGAAGCATCTTGCACAAGCCCGAACTATCAGGCCGGCTCGCCAGATGTGCCATAGAGCTCAACGAGAACGATATCACATATATTCCCAGGACCGCCATCAAGTCGCAAGTCCTCGCCGACTTCGTGGCCGATTTCAGTGTCAAAATATCGCTAGAGGCAAAAAATGGAAGCCCTCCATGCCACCTCGAGTACCGACCCCTGGACCCTCTACACTGATCGGGTCGCAAATGCCTCGGGATCTGGACTGGGACTCGTCCTCGAAGTCCCTACAGGCAAAATCATTCGACATACCATACGATGCCCCGAGATGACTAACAATGAGGCCGAATATGAAGTCGTCATTGCAGGTATAAAATTAGCCATTAGGTACGGAGCTCGCCGACTTGCCCTGCACTGCGACTCGCAACTCGTGGTAAATCAAGTCATTGGGACTTATCAGATCAAGAAAGAAATGCTGCAAAAATATCAAGCGGAAATCCACAAGCTAATGGAACAGCTCGACGAGTGTCACTTCGAATAGATTCTTAGAGCACATAACGCCGAAGCAGACGGACTGGCCAAACTGGTTGTGGCCGCTACAAGCCTAAACAAAGAAAGCACTGTCACCCTCCTTCACTCACCAATCGATCATATTGAGGTACTCTCCCTACATCTAACTTGGGACTGGCGCAACCAATTTTATCGTTTTTGCAGGATGGAAATTTACCACCCGATAAAAAGGAAGCAAAAAAGCTTCGCATGCAGGCCGCAAGGTACTTCATGATAAACAATGACATCTACAAGAGGACATTTGGAGGACCCCTGGCCAAGTGCCTAGGCCCCAAGCAAACAACGTCGGTACTAGAGGAGGTTCCCGAAGGCCATTGTGGCGCTCATACAGGCAACCGAGCACTCGTGCGATGCCTGGTACGGGCTTGATAGTACTGACCCACCATGAAAAAAGACGCGGCGGAATACGTTCGCCAGTGCGAGAAGTGCCAAAAGTTTGCCCCTTCGATACACCAATCGGGGGAACCCCTCCATTCAGTCACTTTGCCATGGCCCTTCATCAAATGGGGAGTGGACATAATCGAACCACTATCCGTCGGACGAGTAAATGTACGCTTTTTACTAGTTTTAACTGACTATTTCTCCAAGTGGGTGGAAGCAGGTGCCTACGCCCAGATTCGTGATCAAGAAGTCATCGCCTTCATCTGGAAAAAAATTATATGTCGCTTCGGCATTTCCAAAGAAAAAACCTACAACAACGGACGATAGTTTGTAGGGCAAAAAACAACTGACTTCTTCGACAAATGGCGTATCAAAAGAATACTCTCAACGCCATATCATCCCGCCGCCAATGATCAGGCAGAGTCATCCAACAAAACCATACTGAATATATTGAAAAAGAAGCTTGAAGATGCTAAAGGACTATGGCCCGAGTTATTACTGGAAGCACTATGGGCACATAGGACTACCCCCAAATCCTCCACAGGAGAAACTCCTTAATCACTAGTCTACGAAATTGATACCGTCATACCAGTCGAAGTCGGTGAGCCAAGTATGAGGTACTCATATACGAGCGGAGAGGAGAATGACGCAAATCAACTCCAAGACCTTGATGAAGCTGAAGAAAGTAGAGAAATGGCCCACATTAGGATGGTGTCCCAAAAATAGCAGATCGAAAGATACTGCAACAGGAGAGCAAAAATCCGACCGCTCAAAGTAGGCCACTACGTGCTAAAAGCCAAGACACTAGCATCCAAAGATCCTAACGAAGGAAAGTTGGGAACCAATTGGGACGGACCCTACAAAATCACCGCAGCAGCAGACAAGGGTTCCTTCCGACTAGAGACCAGGAACGGGAAGACGCTCCAAAACAACTGGAACATATCCCACCTCAAGTACTTCCATTTCTAGAAAGAGTATCCCCCAAGTCGTACTCTTTTTCCCTCATCCAATTTTTGTCCCAATTGAGTTTTCTCGGCGAGGTTTTTAACAAGGCGATGAAGAAGACACTCGGGAGTGCCTAGGAGCTTAATCTGATATACCAAGCGTACCGACGATCGGCACGAATGACATATCACAGGGATTAGGGCTACGGCCATCTCAAATGTATGAAAGGCTACGGCCATCTCCAATGTATGAAAGGCTATGGCCATCTCCAATATATGAAAGGTTATGGCCATCTCCAATGTATGAAAGGCTACAGCCATCTCCAATGTATGAAAGGCTACATCCATCTCCTATGTACGAAAGGCTACGATCATTTTCGATAAACAAAAGGCCACGGCCGCCCATAAACGCAAAAGGCTAAGGCTCTAATAGCGTATGAGAAGACTATGTTCATCTTCGATAAACAAAAGCCGCGGCCGTCCATAAACGCAAAAAGCTAAGGCCCTAATAGCGTATGAGAAGACTACGGTCATGTCCGATAAATAAAAGGCCACGGCCGTTCATAAACGCAAAAGGCTAAGGCCCTAATAGCGTATGAGAAGACTACGATCATCTCCGATAAACAAAGGGCCACGGTCGTCCATAAACACAAAAGGCTAAGGCCCTAATAGCGTATGAGAAGACTACGATCATCTCCGATAAACAAAAGCCCACGTCCGTCCATAAATGCAAAAGGCTAAGGCCCTAACAGCGTATAAGAAGACCACGATCATTTCCGATAAACAAAAGCCACGGCCGTCCATAAATGTAAAAGGCTAAGGCCCTAATAGCATATGAGAAAACTATGGTCATCTCCGACAAACAAAAGGCTATGGCCATCCATAAACACAAGAGGCCACGGCCACCCTTGAATGCGTAAACGGCCAAGGCCAATGTCGAAACAACCAACTCAACTCGACCCGATATTATCGGAGCCAAGGCAAAAATAATAGCTGCCTAAAAACACATAAGCAGCTGGGACCAGAGTCAATTCGACCTAACTACGATAAATTAACTCAATAAACGATGACGCTATGCAACAAGTACGCAAAACGGAAATTGCCAATGAAGATATAAAAACACAACAATTCGCATGTATCATTACAAATCATTAACATATTACAACGTCTCTTCGATTACAAAATCAGAGTAAAGAGTTTAACCTAACTACCCTAGCCTCCGCCACCCCCCACTGCACCGGCCGCGCTGTCATCACCGCCATCGGTCCGGAACGCCAAATAAATTCAGGACCACGTACCCAATTAATTCACATCCGCAAAAGTATAGCCCGCTGGGTCCGAGGAGTCAGGGTTGTACCCACAATCTTCGTGCGCAACCCTAACCATGTGACGCTGATCTTCAACCTCTGCCTTGGTGGCTCTACCGACGGCCCGGAGTTCCTCGAATACATTCCGCCTCGCCTCGGCATACACCCAAGTGTTGTGAGCTTCGCGCGACACATCGCCAGCAGGATCGGCCGCCTCCGCCTGATGAGGAGTGGCCACCTCAGCTGTTTTAGCCCCGAGTTTGGAAATTAGGGTGCCAACTATGGCACGCAACTCAGCTGCCTCCGCCATCGCCACACGACCCACTTCCGACTCTTCCTCCTTCTGTTGAAGGAGACTCTCCAGCTTAGTGTTTCGAGCCAGCGCAGCCATTAGGTCTGTATCTACCTTTTCTAGCTGAACTGTGCGCTCCCGCAGTTGACCATCCGCTAGCTCCAGCCCCTCACGGAAAACTTGAAATTACGGGTCCTGGGTTTAAAGGTCCGCCAGTGTCTTGTGTTTACCGCGATCCTCCCTGTACTTCTTCGTCGCCTTCCTAAGGGCGATGCTCTTTTTCCGCTCACGCCGGCCTCGCTCCACTTCTAAAATGAGGTTATGAGAGAAAAACAAAGAAGAAAAACAAAATTCAGAACAACACATGCCTCAGGGCTTATGATAGAACAACGAAAAACAACGACAAAATCTTGCTTGCAAAGCAGCGTCAGCAACTCAACGAGATAAGTCCCTGTCGCTTACGTCCCTTAAAGATTCAGTCTCAACAACCGCGTATAATAAGGACATGTCTACCGCGGCCTGCTCACGGTCTAGCAACAGGTTGTATCCCGTGGGGATCATAAGCTAACGGGTAGGTCCCATCGTCGCCATATCCACCCGAGCGTAGTCCTCTCGCGGCACGTCTGCAGAGGCAAGAACTTGTTCAGGAGCTGCTCATTCCTCGTCAGCAGCCAGCTCGGCGACAGCTGGTGTGCTACCATCCTCAACGTAACGAGAATTAGTATCGCCCGCAACTTCCCTCAAGAGGGCCGCCCTCTCTGGTCGAATCGCGTCGCCTATAAAGACAGACCTCAATTCAGGGCGGTGAGTAACTACCTTCCTCTGCTCCACGACCATGCTACCAAGAAGTAATCGGCGCCTTTTTCACTCTGGTGGCTCATCGCCTTCGAAAGCCTCCTCTTCAACAAAAAGAGATGGAGGCTACGAGCCCTCTCCAATCGTCGGTTCAACTACCGACTCAACTATGGGACGAGAAGTCCTAGGAACGTCCTCCGGAGCGGGCTCCCGAATCACGGCCACGCCTTCAGAGCGAACAGCATCGGAAGCATCCTCACTAGACGCCCCCATATACGTATGATAGCCCTCAGGTCGATGGCCTCAGGAACGTCCCCACTTACATGAGCTACATGCTCGAAGCCAGAATCCGCCGATGAGGAAGCGACAACTTGACGTCTCCTCCTCCGTGGTACACTCCGGGCTGCCAACACAATTAACCAAGGAAAGACGCGTCAGAAAATACAGCATAAAAAACATTGTCGCCAAACCTAAAACCAATGCAATACCTGGAAGGACATATCTCGTGGTGACTGCCACCCACGTCTTGCATACTTTAGCGAACGGGATCAACCGTCCCACCCATGCTCTAAAATCCGACATTGACTGAGGCGTGTGCACCCTTGCTGCAGAGATAAAAAATGTAAAAAGGCGATGAAAGTCAAGCAAGCATAAATAACTAAGTGCAAGAAACGACACCTACGTTCGGTATTCCACGCTTCATGGAATCCAGTGGGGTTCGACACCAAGTCTAAGGTTCGAATAAAGAAAAACTTCAACCAAAACTGGCGATTGGGCTTGTCGTCCGTCTCAACGACCAAGCCCTTCGTCCCACTATTCTTCAATTGTAGCATCGTCCCCCTCATAAATCCGGGACTGAACAGTTGCAGCAAATGATATACTGTGACGTCCAGTCCGGCCCTCTCGGTGTAAGTCGTTAGAATACGACATATTTTCCATGTGTAGGGAGTCAGTTGGGCCGGACACACGTTGTAAAATCTGCATAGTTCCTCCGCCAACGGATAGATAGGGAGGTCGCACCCTATTATGAAGGGGTACTCGTAGAAAGCACATAACCCCATTCTGTGTACATTGGAAAAATCCCCCTCGACCGTTTGCATGACTGTCGTCTCCGGAATCTGACAAGAAACACGGAGATCATCCAAATGTGACTCGATAAATTTAGACATCTCCAATGCCGGGGCAGCGCCCTTTGAGGGAAAGTCCCTTCGAACGTATAGTTTACCGGGAAGTACGTTATCTACAGATAGAGGAACGAGGGGCTTGCGGGATTTCTTCCCACCTTCCGAAGGTGGAGGGACCTTGGAAGTGACCTCATCCCCATTTGACCCACAACGACGACTAGCTTTAGCCATTATCAGCTTTTTGATCAAAGTTAAAGTACGTCGACAAGCTCTGAAAATCAAAATGTAAAATCACTATAAAAAATAACGAAAGTACAAAGAACTTTTTGTAGAGATCTGAAGAATGGAAAAACTTGAAATCCCTCCCTATTTATAGCGGACCAGTACACATGATTCGAAGAGATTAGTGTCAGAAAAGGAGGCAGGAAATCGAAATGTCAAATCATCTCCTGACCTACCTCGGGAGCAGTTGTAATTATGACTCATGTCGTCAGCAAACGACGGTTCAAAAAATAAGCCACGTGTACATATACGGATAGCTCCGAGACGAGTCGATCTTTTCCACCCATTATAGATGTATGTCGAATACATCTCCAACAGGCGGAGGGACTAACTGTATGGGGTCGAATCGGATGTAACTGATGAAAGTTGAGTACACCTCCTTTCACGGCAACTAAAGCCAAATATACCTCCCTTCACGCCCATACAACGTGAGGGAGTACGCCTCTAACAATAAAGGCGTAATGGCAAACTCGCCCGTATGAGTACTCCTTCCCCCTCCGCCCGTTTATATTTCTGGAACGACAGTGGTCCTTAAATAGATGATATTTTGACGAGGGAGCCTTCCTTCTATCTAAGGAAAGGCCTCCCTTGTTTGTAGGGCAAATGTTATTTTCATTAATAATACAACTTCTGACTATCTCTCTTGCTATCATCCTCTCTCTATTATTTCTCTATCAATGATTCGTATCGATAATCCACTTAATCTCGTTACAATCTCATCAGAATAAATAACTTACGAACCATAGATCTATCCTTGGGTTTATTATCGTTGATTTTGATTTACCTCTTCGTAATCTTTGATTGTCCCTAACTTATAAAGCAATCGATAGCTTTTAGGTCAAACACTAAACACATTGAGATTGATTGTCACTTTGTTAGAGAAAATATACTCTCGGAAGATATTTATACAAAGTTTGTGAAGTCGAATGATCAGCTTGCAGATATTTTCACCAAGTCCCTCACTGGTCCTCGTATTAACTACATATGTAACAAGCTCGATATATATAATTTATATGCACCAGCTTGAGGGTGAGTGTTAGAATAGTTATGTGATTGTATGTAATTAGACCTAGTCCGTTATGTAATAGGAGTAGGTTATGTGTTATGTATACGTATAAATAGAACTTATTGTAACATAGAATATTAATTAATAATATTTTCTCTCGTGCTTTCTCACAAGATCAATAAATGGAGAGAAAGATCGTGTATACTGTATACATTGTTTTTCTTGCATTTATGCAAATGAAATTATTTCTACGCCTCAAGCGAGTGACCTACTAGCTACCAAGGAAGCAGCGCTACTGTTGCCCTAAGGTTCCCCTCAAATTCAATGACTGGAAAAAAAAGTATAAAATTATTTGTATCAGACTTTTATAGTGAGTTGTGGTCGGATGGTTTGATTCTGCAAAAAAAGAATAGCATGTGCAATTGAATGATAATACATGTGCTGCCCATGATAATGCATGTGTAAAGGCCAGGCCTAAAGCAATGCTCTACCACAACTCCAAGCAAAACATAAGGTCTCCATCTGCACAAGTTCATGCAATTCTAAGCAAGAGAACTAATATACTTATTTTCTTTGGCCAGACTTACTAAACAACATCAAATACACAGATTGTCGCGGTGTTTCCTTTTACTATTTCATTCTTATCAAGTTTTCTATACAAAGCCCGAGTTTTATGCATCAGCATTGCAAGATTGGAAACAGGCAACTGGCTACTCATTTGCATTGCACTAAAATAATCCAGGCTCTAATGATTCCAGCTCTATTATAACCCCCCCCCCTCCCCCCTCTTGGTTAGAATCAAAATAAACCTGTCAGTTGGAAGATAACAAAGCAACCCGTGAATCACAATAAATTAGACCACATAAGAGAAATATACCTACAGAGGTACAACAATTTAACAAGGTTTCATCAATTAACTTACATTATTTGACAGGGGAAAAAATCCGCTATTTAAAAAACAACGTAGAAATAATACTCCCCACCAACCCTAAAAGAACTCAAAAGCTCTTTTTCTCCATCCCCTTCCCCTCAACCAGCTATATGAATCCTCCGTACAACACCAATAACGTCTTAGCCCAATTAAGTTGGAATCAACTATATGAATCCTCAGTGTCCATATTGCTCAATTTAACCCTTAATGCTTCTACTCAGGAAAGAAAAGAAGAGTGAAAGTCTTCAACCAATAACAAATACCAGTTCCACAGAGAGCTCGCTGTGTAGTGGCCAAATCTTGATTTCAGTAAAGCTTCAGAAGCAACACAATAACAACTTAACTGCATAACAATCAGTTTTTACTAACATTTGAAAACCTAATGCAGAAGTGGATTGCATTTGCTCAAATATGTGAAGATTTGAGATATTGCAGATCATCAAATAGTTAAAGCAGAAACCTCTACTATATTCTATGAAATTCTATATGTTTTTTATATTACAAGGGACCAGTGTACCATGTCTCCTTAATTCACATTTTCCTCTGAAAGCCTACACACTAGAGTGGTGGTAATCATTACATACAGTAGAAGAAGAATGGGATTCTGAGCTATTCACATTTACATTTCAAGGGAAAAATAAAATTTTGACTGAAGAAAAACAACAAAGCAGAAGAGTGTGTGATGTCGTTGCAGTTTTCCTTCTCTTTAACGTCTATTCTCTTTATAGCTTATAGCGCATAGGTGAGGTCAACATATTATTAACTATGAAACTATATGGTCTGGCATCGTCGGATTTTTTCTGAACACATGCTTCCTGCAGCGCTCAAATATGCTGTCATAGATCAAATCAAATTGAACTCCAGCTCGTTCGCGATTCACAATGAAAAGAATGTGATCACCTTCAACAATCTTATAGTACCTGATTCCAGAAAAAGAAAAAGAAATATCAATACTAAAGCAGCCCTGAAATACCGTCGTTTTATTCAATAACTACACATAGATTTCCAATCTCACTCTATAGCAATCTCAAGTATCCTATATACAACAACAACAACAACAACAACCCAGTATAATCCCACTTAGTGGGGTCTGGGAAGGGTAGTGTGTACGCAGACCTTACCCCTACCCTGGGGTAGAGAGGCTGTTTCCAAATAGACCCCCGGCATCCTTCCCTCCAAGAACTTCCCACCTTGCTCTTGGGGAGACTCGAACTCACAACCTCTCGGTTGGAAGTGGAGGTTGCTTACCATCAGAGCAACCCCTCAAGTATCCTATATGTAGCAGACAAATATGCAGTATATCCAATAGTTGCAAATGTTAAAAGTCAAACATTTTCCATATATCAAAGTGAATAGGCATAAATACTACAACAACACCAACAACAATCCAGTGAAATCCCACAAGTGGGGTCTGGGGAGGGTAGTGTGTAGGCAGACCTTACCCCTAACCTGCGGGGTTAAAGAGGCTGTAATAGGCATAAATACTAAGAACATAAAAGACATAATTTCCAAGATATTGTGTTTAAGGGAGTAAAATGGGAATCATAACAGAGAAATTGAGATAATAGAGCAACAAGAGGTGCAGAAGTCCAATGACAAGAAGCAGAAAGCAAATACAGAGGATTCATCTTTTTGGAAGATGAAAAAGAAGATCATTTCCAGTTGCAAGTCAAGGAGCAATTCTTTAATCGCACACCCCTGCTAGATTTTCTAAAGTTCCTCTAACAAGAAAAGGCTGCATCTTCTAGCACAGGTTGTCACCAATTTTAACACATCCACTTCAAGCGGACAAAGAGATATGGATGTCCAGTCAAATCTATCATCAATATAAGGGAATATAACAACCCCTTAAACAATGATATATGAAAATACTGGTTTGTAAATTGGACTCGCTTCAGAATAATAAGTTACTATCAAATCCTAATGATAAATAAAATATTAGATTAGATCACACTTAGGTTTAGAAACTTCTTAATACTTAAAACTAAGAAGCCATGACCAATAATAAGTGGTGGTTCTTTATGAGAAAAGAGTTCAATTCAGTGAAAAACTCAAAACCAGACAGGAATGAGAAAATAAGTATGATGGAAGTGTCGCTGAAAACTGCTTTACCAGAATGGCAACTTGGCAAAAGAAATATAATAGCAGAAGCTCAAGATTAGTGGCCTACCAAATGCCAGGTCGCAAAGGCTGGCAATCAGAATCTTTAACAACCAGTTGACTTGGGTGCTCAACTGGGAAGCGAGGGTGTGTCATAGATATAGTGTTGAGTGCACCATCATTGTCCCACCAATCTTCGTCCCTGCAAGAATTAGATGTAAGATGATGGAATTACGTATGGTTTGTATAAGAACTGTTATTTAGCAGTTCGACTCTGTTTGGATACATGATAATTGCTTTAAGAAGTAACTAGAAGGATAAAATCTATTGGTTTGGTGGTTTTGAATCTTTCTGAGATAATAATTTGCAAGCCAAAACTCCTCATAAGATGATTGTAATTAGAGGTGGCAAAATGGTTCAAAGAAAACAGTTAACCATATTATCCACTAAAAAATGAATTGGATAATGAACTTTTTAAAAACGGGTCAAATATAGATAAGAAACATATTATCCATTTAGAAAATCGATAACGATGGGTCTAAATTTTACATTTGTAAAGCCTCAAACTGGGGGTTCCTCAAGTTAAGGAGACATAAAAATTCTCCCAAAAGTAATCATATACAAGAAGTCATGGATAATATGGGTAACTCATATTATCCGTCGGTTAACCTATTTTTTATCCGTATTAAGTATGGGTCGGGTCGGATAATTGGTCCATTTTTTCATTAAATGTTTTTACCCGAACCATATCCGACCCGACCTTCCCGTTTGCCACTCCTAGTCGAATAGTTCAACTACGAAATTGCTATACAATGCTTTGAGGTGAAACTAAAACTGGGAGGATAAGGAATCCACTCAAAGTGGATTTCCAAATACTTAATTTGAAACTGGCGTTAGTGCAATGCATATTACTCATGAATGTAAATCCAAGGAATTTTTGCATGCATCAATTCCATGGAGCCTATAGCCAAGTTTCATAGCCTAGTCCGGACAATACAAATACTGTTGCACAAAGAGCAAAAACCTCAAAACAGAGAATTAAGTGGCATAACAACAACACTAATAGTTTGTTTGACCAAGCTTCCGAAATCTGCTTATTTTGAGAAGTGTTTTTTAAATAAAAGTACTTTTGAAAAATAGCAAATTGTGTTTGGCTAATCAATTTGAGAAGAAATTTTGCCAATATTATAAGAGCAGCTATTTGTGCTCGGCCAAGATTCCAAAAGTGCTTTTGGGGAAAAGCTACTATTATTAGCTTCTGAAATTCAGCATCTGATACTACTCAAAAGAATTTATTTTTTTCCTAAAAACTTGCCCTAACAGGCTATTACTTGCAGTAGATACCTCGCTGGGAATCTTTGCAACATTGTAACTGCCGATATATTTGAATCAAAATAATAAGGAGAAAACAAAAGACACACCTATATCCCTTATATGGGGGAGGGACATCCGGAGGATGCCGCCATAGGCTCATTTGCAGGACTCTGATGAACAGCAGCGGATGTATCCCAAGTATGCCAGAAGGGACTGTTAGACCCATGACTTTCGCCGTACGCTTGGTAGCATAGCTGAAGTAGTATGTATTAGGAAACGTATGCAAGTGGCTGTTCAACTTGATCGACCCCTGGAGGGTAAGATCAGGAAGTATCCAATCCCCTGAAGCAAATGGACCAGCATTTCCTAAAAGGCAATCAAGAAGACCCCATATTCCAATTTTTCTCCAGGATATGTTGAAGTGGTCAAACCCAAAGTTGTAATAGTTCTTTAGCCAGGGAATGTCAATCCAATCGTAAATTAGTACTCCAATGCGACAAAGTTGGAGCAAAGACACAGGCCTCAAGGACTTCCCATCGTCAGGTCTGTAAATGAAATCAGTTGATTCAGTACATAAAGATCGCGATTTGAGCAACCCATAAGAAATCTTGGGTAAACATTAAACTTATAAGAAAAGACTACAAACTGATAACAGCAATTCAAAAGCAGATTTTAGAGAAATAATAAAGTTAAAACCTTCATATGATCATTATTGAATACCAGTATGAAATTAATGGTTGAATGAATTGAAGGCCCCTCAAGTGGCATCTGAACATAGCATCTACTTAAAGCTCGATCATTACTAAAGATTAAGCCAATAGCGCAATTGATATAATGAACAGCCATGATAGCACTTACATAGTTGTCTATAGGACAATAACAGATTATATATAGTTGAACAGGAAATAAGATTTTCTCTTTAGGATAAGTGAACTACAGATAATAAGATATTAGAAACCTACTGCATTCCATCAAAATAGGTTCTTGTTGTCCCGTTGAATGCTCCAGACAACGATGTGATACTTAAGACCCAGTTCTCGGACGTGTTTTCAAATCCCTTAAATGCCTACAATCACAATAAGCTTTACATTAACAACAAACTTCTTTTAAATCTGACAATCCATGAATTAATTAGAAGCAGACTCACCTTATCAGCCAGCATTTGTTGCAATACTCGAACAACCTGTGCTCCAGCTGAATGCCCAACAAAATGAATAGGGTGATCTTCATCCCATTCTGGGTAATGCCCTGCTTACAAGAAAGGCTAAATTAACCATTCATAAATTCACAAAAACATCAAAACGCAACGAAAATAAATAGAGGAGGCAACAAAGTTCCAAGGTTGTTCATTAGTACCATGAATTTACAAACATTGAAATTACAAAAAGCTAAACAATGAGGGAAAAATGATTCTAACCTTGTTCATAAATTCGTCCGAATTGGGAATGTCCACAGGCCTTACTATGTTCTTCCCCATAATCAACCTGCCCTCCTTTCAAATAATAAAACAACTCACGAGCCCTGAAACCTAAAATCCATCAAATGTTGCCCAAAAAAAGACATGTACAGCAGAACAAAACAACATTACAGCAACAAAGAACATAAATAACAAGAATTTGAAGCAGCATCAACCCACCTGTCATATATGCTGGTTAGAGAGCCCAAATCAGGCACAAGAACCCTATCATCCTTCTTCTCAGCACCAGCAAAATATGAAAGCCCTCCTAATCTCTACACAAAACATCACAATTCCAATGCCATGTTATAATTATACCTCAAAAATTACAATCTAAATGGATGGAAAAAACAGACCCCATAATAGGAATATAAAAATAAAAATAACATACCCCTTTTCCAAAACCAAAGATTCCATGAACCAACACAATGGGAGGCAGATCTTCTGCACTTGTAGTAATTGCCTTTGAATCTTCTGTTTTTAAGTTAGGCTCCAAATTATTAGGCTTGTAAAAACAATCAGTTAAAGCCTGGGAAAGATCACCAGCCACAGCTGTGCTAAATATGTAAAACCCATATGCCAAATGAACGAAAGAACTCACAAACAGCTCTGTCAATTGCAGTGCTGTTATCCACCACCTTACTATCATTTTCTTTTTTTCTATTAACACAAAATATAAAGAAAAAATTTTGTTTTACCACCTCCCTTCTTCAAGAAAACAAGAAAGCAACAAGCTTTGATCAATCAACAACTATTCCGAAAGGAACAAGAAACTCATCAAATAATTAAACCCCCAAAAGGGTGTTTGTATAGAAAAAAAAGAAACAATTTTTTTTCTATTATCAATGGTAGAAGAAGGGAGGCAAATCAAGCAATCCTTTTCAAAGAAGCCCCCAAAATGGGGGGTTTCCTTTTAGCTTTTGAAGAGATGAAGAAGAAAATTCAAGACTTTGAAAAATAATAGTTTCCCACAATTATCTCATTGCCCACCTTAATCACAATAAAAGACCAATCAAAGCCTCATTTTTATTGCACCCCCATTTGTTTTTTGTGTACGTAGAAGGAGTGGGTAGGCAAAATTGGGGCCCACCACACCTCAAAGATTGGTAGGGGTTGGTGCCAGTTGCCATTTAGGGTCTAAAAATAGGGCCTTGGAAATTCAAAAGAATCTAAAAAGGGAAATTGGAGAGTGCCAATTCATCAGCATTAGTGATGGAGATTTGGTGAACAAAACAAGATTATTCCTAAATATTGGGGATAAATATATTATTTAAGGTGCATAATCGAAAATGGTCTTAAATATCGGAGTGGTTTGTTTGGTGTTAGGTGGAAGTTGATTCTGGCTTAAGATTCTACGTAATAATAAAATGTTCTAGGAGTTTCTCTTGGATAAAAAACACAAGAGCAAGAACGAGGTATTGGTTGGAAAAGAGCTGGAAACTTCTGTGTTTTGTATATATTTAACTATAAACCAACGAAATCCAGAATGGTCTAATTCCCTTATCCAAATCAATTATCATTGGCATCCTTCCATTTGTTTCAGCTCTTCTCATCCACGCACTTTTCTCCAAAGGTGCACACCACACTTCCAACGTACAGCTCTTCTTTTTTGTTTTCCTTTTCTTTTTTAAATTCCCCTTAATTCCCACTTGGTTCGAAACTATTGCTCTTTGGCTAATTCGAGACGTTACCATCGGAACAATTCCTTTTATTTGACTTAAAAGTTGTTGAACACTTTTAAACAAATCAATCAATATAAATAAATGGACAATCGCAATCAATGGTAATATATGTTGAAGATCGATCGTTGGATTGGTATATAGGTTATCTTTATAGGAAGATGATAAAATTTAATCAAGTATAAAGAACAAATGAGCAGTAAAACGATGATAGTAGATAGAAAAACAGTAGAGAGAGAGTTGTATTATTAATGATCAACTGTCCTCCTTACAAATGAGAGGGATCCTCCTTTATATAGAGGAGCGGTCCTCTCGCCTAACTGTTACATCACCCTAAGGCCACTACTATTATAGCAGAAATACAAGGAGAGGGGAGTTGAGGACGTCCATCTGGACTGGCTCGTCGACGCGCCACTACGGACGGGGGCATATCCTTCTCGACGTGCGGTCATGAGGGAGGACGTCTCCGAATGTCGTCGGCCTCATAAGGAGGCGTCCCCGGCCTGTACTTCATCCGAGTCGGCCACGTGTATGTACGTACTAGCCTTATTTTGCATCCGATTTTCCCTCATACATACAGTCCCTCTGCCTATTGGAGATGTGTCCGTAGCGCATCTGCGATGGACGGATAAGGCTGGCCCATGTTGGGTCCGTGTACAAGCGCACACGTGGCACGTTCTTCTGAAACGTCGCCTGCTGACGACGTGCGTTATAAGTACTGTTGTTTTCAATATCGGTCATAAAGATGATTTGACGTTTCGGTTTCCCGCCTATTTTCCGGCGCAAAAATCCTTCGAATTTAGCGCAACGACTCATTATAAATAGAGGACAGTTTCAAGGCCTTCCACTCTTTAGATCATCAGAAATCTTTTGCCCCTAACCTTTTTTTTATATATCTTGCAACCTTTTCCTCTGTTCTTTGTGTCTTTGCTACTGTCTCCTTAGTATACCCAATCAGTACTTCAAAAAATGGCTAAGGGTAACCGTCGCCGGGAACCGGAAGAGGGTGAGGCTGCTTCTGGGAGCTTCTCGGCAGTAGAAGGGTAGCAAGAAGGTTCGTAAACCTCTTGTCCCTTTAACCGTGGAAAATCTCCTCCCACGCGAACTGCATGTTCGGAGGGATTTCTCAACGCCGGCGGAGACCCCCGTATGGGAGAGGTCCACATACACTGTGGTTTTACTTCATGACCTCCGGGTGGCTTGCCGGATACCGGAGGTGGTGGAGATGCGTATGGCCGGGATGGACCTGGTCTACGTTCACCGGCCTGGGTTCTGCGCCATCTACGAATACCCGTCCATAATGGGGTGTGGACTCCCAATTTATCCATTGGCGGAGGAGTTGTGCCGATTTTACAACATCTGCTTGGCCTATCTTAGTCCGTATACGTGGAAGATATGTCAGATACTAACGCTGTATGCAAAGAGAGCCGACATAAATGTCACTATCCACCACCTACTGCAGCTGTTCAGTCCCAGCTTTTTGAGGGGAAAGATACTGCAACTAAAGAATCGCGAAATGAAGGGCTTAGTCGTCGAGGCGGACGATAAGCCCAATCGCCAATTTTGGGTGAA
The DNA here is from genome assembly GCA_032618575.1 of Nicotiana noctiflora. NCBI lineage: Eukaryota > Viridiplantae > Streptophyta > Magnoliopsida > Solanales > Solanaceae > Nicotiana > Nicotiana noctiflora. The sequence goes on along the minus strand of JASVEL010004476.1, from coordinate 143,682 downwards.
ATACTTCTACGTCCGTACCTTGGACCTGGTGGCGGACGCGGCCGAGTTTTCGGAGGCGTGGAACGATAATTGTAAGTATCGACTTGTGTTTTTAGCGTCTTTGTATTTTACTCATCTTTCCGCCATTTTCAGATGCAAACGCTTATTATTTTCTGTGTACGTAGTGAGGGCACGCACGCCTCAGTCTATGCCTGACATAAGGGCGTGGGTGAGACGGCTGATCCCCTATGCTGAAGAATGTAGGGCATGGGCCGCCTTCACTCTCAAATACAGCCTTCCAGGTATGGTTCCAATTCGCTGACTTCGCCCCTTATTTTAGGTGTCGCTATACCTGACACTTTGTTTTACTTGTTTTTCTGCAGCTCGGAATGTATCGCAGAGATAGAGACGCCGTGCCGCGAGTTCCCAACCATCGGAAACCGAACTCGTGTTCGCTCTAAGGGAAGGTTCCCTCGAAGCTGCTCGGCCTGAAGAGGGCCGGACGAACGTAGCAGCACCCGGCAACGAAGTTGCCGAGGCCGCCCACTCGGAGCTTGACCATGTCATCCGGTAGTCTGTTTTAGCCGACATTCCCGGACCTTCTCATTCCACGCTCGAGTCGGTCGTTGACCAGGTATTCAGGGCGGACGTCGGGCCTTCGTCCCTTGCTGTCGAAGAGGGCGCTCCATCGGATGATGAGCCGTTGGAGCGGAAGAGTTGTAGGATGCTCCTTGGAAAAGGAGTGGTCGTGGGACAAAGGGAGGTGGTAACTCGCCGCCCTGATTCGAGACCGGTCTTTATGGCTGACGCCATCCGGCCGGAGAGGGCGACGCTTCTGAGAGTGGCCGGGGTGGACGCTACTCCTCCATGTGCCGAGGACGAAAGCATTCCGGCTGTTGCCAGTGGGATCGTAGACGAGGGGAAATTGCCGTTGAGCCGACCTCCGAACCTGCGGACGTGCCGCCGCCGAAAGGTGTCGAGGCGGCCTCTGAACCCGCGGACGTGCCGCAGTAGAAGCATGACCGGGTGAGCATGATGAAGACGGGCCGCAGCTGTCGAATCATGATCCCTGCGGGGTATAACATGCTGCTGGAGAGCGAGCAGGCCGCGACGGACATGTACCTGTTGTGCGGGGCTGCCGAAGCGGAGTCTTTAAAGACGGTGAGTGATAGAGACTTATCTTATCGAGTTGCTGGTGCCGCTCTGCAGGTATGACTCTATCATTATTCATTTTGCTTTCCTTTATTTCGAGGTTTTGACTTGTTTTCTTTTTTTTAGACCCTTATTTTAGAGGTCGAGCAGAGTCGAAGGGAATTAAAGAAAATTGCTACCCTTTGAAAGGCATCGAAGAAGTACAAGGATGTCCGAGACAAGCACAAGACGCTTGCAGACTGTGCTATACCCAAGATCCTGACTTCCGAGTTCTCCGCGAGAGCCTGTAGTCGATGGAGGAACAACTGCGCAAGTGGACGGCCCAACTTGAAAGGGCGGATGCTGATCTACTGGCTGCAGTAACCTGGAACGCTGAACTGGAGAACCTTCTGCAGTAGCGGGAGGGGGAACTGGATCTTGGTCGCGTAGCAATGATGGAGGCAGCTGAGCGACTAAGCTACGTGCCAAGGTTGAAGCTTTGTCGGCCGAGCTTCGGCTAGTGTGGCGGTTCCTCAGCAAGTGGAGGTCGTTGCCCCAATTGGTGATATGTCTCACGAAGCCCAAGACATGCTTGTGTATGCAGAGGCGAGGTGGACCGTGTTCGAGGAACCGCTGGCCACTGGTAGGGCCACCGAACCGGAAGTTGACGAGCAGCGCCGTCTGGTCAGGTCAGCTCGTGAAGCCTGTGGTACAACCCTGATTCTCCAGTTCAGATAGGCGGCTCCTTCGTAGATGCGGGCCAGCTGGGCACCGGGTCCTAGATCGAGAGGATGTTCCAGGACGAGGGTGAGGATGGCGCAGCTGGGGCGGAGGGAGGCGATGGGGGTCTTGGTAGTTGAATTGGGCTTGTGTATATTTGTAATCTGTAATCCCTTGTAACTTTGTAACCATATTCAAATAAAGAAACTTTTTATCGACTTCTTTGGAGTTCTTTATTACCCTTATTTTGCTTGGGCGTAGCCTTCTATTTGAGCGAGGTCAAACTTATAAAAGTTTTTATGACGAAGGCACTTAGCCTGAATCTCGATTCGAACGAGGTCGAGCCTATACTTTGGTGTCGAGGGCACTTAGCCTGAGTCCTAGTTTGAGCGAGGTCGAACTTGTATGTCTTGTGTAGTTAAGGCCTTAGCCTTTTGTTTGACCTGGGGGAGGCCGTAGCCTCTCCTTTCGTTGTTAAGACCTTAGCCTTTTGTTTTAACTGGAGGAGGCCGTAACCTCTCCTTTCATTATTAAGGCCTTAGCCTTTCGTTTTAACTGGAGGAGGTCGTAACCTCTCCTTTCATTGTTAAGGCCTTAGCCTTTTGTTTTAACTGGAGGAGGCTGTAACCTCTCCTTTCGTTGTTAAGGCCTTAGCCTTTCGTTTCAACTGGAAGAGGCCGTAACCTCTCCTTTCGTTGTTATGGCCTTAGCCTTTTGTTTCGACTGGAGGTGGCCATAACCTCTCCTTTCATTGTTAAGGCCTTAGCCTTTTATTTCGACTGGAGGTGGCCGTAACCTCTCGTTTCGTTGTTAAGGCCTTAGCCTTTCGTTTTAATTGGAGGAGGCTGTAACCTCTCCTTTCGTTGTTAAGGCCTTAGCCTTTCGTTTCAACTGGAGGAGGTCGTAACTTCTCCTTTCGTTATTAAGGCCTTAGCCTTTTGTTTTGATTGGAGGAGGTCGTAACCTCTCCTTTCGTTGTTAAGGCCTTAGCCTTTCGTTTCAACTGGAGGAGGTTGTGACCTCTCCTTTAGTTGTTAAGGCCTTAGCCTTTCGTTTCAACTGGGGGAGGCCGTAACCTCTTCTTTCGTTGTTAAGGCCTTAGCCTTTTGTTTTGACTGGAGGAGGCCGTAACCTCTCCTTTCGTTGTTAAGGCCTTAGCCTTTTGTTTATTGGAGATGGTCGTAGCCTTTCATTTATTGGAGATGGCCGTAGCCTTTCATTCATTGGAGATAGTCATAGCCTTTCATTCATTGGAGATAGCCGCAGTCTTTCATTCATTGGAGATAGCCGTAACCTTTTATTCATTGGAGATGGTCGTAGCCTTTTACACATTGTGGCCGTAGCCCTTTATATATTATGGCCGTAGCCCTAGTCCCTGTGATGAGGGAAAAAGAGTACGGCTTGAGGGAACAATTCCTTTTGTTTGACTCAAAAGTTGTTGAACACTTTTGAACAAATTAATAAATAAAGGGACAATCAGAATCAATGGTAATATATGCTAAAGATCGATCGTTGGATTGGTATATAGGCTATCTTTATAGGAAGATGATAAAATTTAATCAAGTATAAAGAACAAATGAGCAGTAAAACGATGATAGTAGAGAGAAAAATAGTAGAGAGAGAGAGAGTTGTATTATTAATAATCAATCGTCCTCCTTACAAATGAGAGGGATCCTCCTTTATATAGAGGAGCGGTCCCCTCGCCAAACTGTTACATCGCCCTAAGGCCACTACTATTATAGCAGAAATACAAGGAGAGGGGAGTTGAGGACGTCCACCTGGACTGGCTCGTCGACGCGCCACTACGGACTGGGCCATATCCTTCTCGACGTGCGGTCGTAAGGGAGGACGTCTCCGAATGTCGTCGGCCTCATAAGGAGGCGTCCCCGGCCTTTACTTCATCCGAGTCGGCCACGTGTATGTACGTACTAGCCTTATTTTGCATCGGGTTTGCCCTCATACACCTTTCATCACAATTAATTGAGCAATTTTATCTTGAGTTAGACTTTTGGTCTAGTATAAGTCTCGCTGTAAGAAATAAATCTTATTTTTATCCTTGACTCCTAATAATTTTATGTTGAAATGAAAGGATGGACAGTAAATTTGTATTTTTCTTCTCGAAGAACATGGACACGTTCATCCATTTTGTGTTGGGGACTCTATTAATGGCTAGGCAAATACGAGATGATTTTCTCATGGCAACGTTATGATGAGTTAAATGTGTACCGGATGACATAATTGAGTACTTTTGAACAGCATAAGCAAAAATTTAAATGTTTCTCTTTTGAAAAATATATCGCTTTACAAGTAAATTACTTCGTTTGGGGTTCATATTCTAATTTATAAAAGTTTTTGCATACTGATAGAAATTATGAGTCCATCAAACTGTACAGAGAACCAGGCTTTCTATTAGCTTTCACAGTAAGCAAAAGACTGTAAAACAAACAATATAGGGAACCGGGTTCTCTATCTGTTCCTACGGTAAATAGGTGGTAAATAAAGAACACGCAATATTTATGTGGAAAACTCCTTCCTTAAGGGATTAAAAACCATGACTTACCCTAGTAGGATTTCAACTTCACTAAACCGAGCAAACTTCATATTACAACCTATTGCAATATAGGAATTAAATTCTTAATCCCTCACTCCTTACAGTAACTCTATTGTAAGCCCTCTGTAATAACTCTATTTTAAAGAAATAAACCTTGACTAACTCTAGTCAATCTAGGAATTAAACTCTTAATCTCTCACCCCTTACAATAACTCTATTCTAAGCCCTTTGCAATAACTATATTATAAAGCAACACACTTGAGTAACTCTAGTCAAGAAACTAAACCAAACGGTGGTTTAAATATGTCCTACAATGACACTTCGTGAACATAGTGTAGGATTACAAATGAAGAACAAAAAAATAAAGACTCAACAAACCTAAGGACTTAAGATACCTTTAATCTTTGGATCTAGTCCTTGAGGTTGCAGCAGCTTTGTTCTTGAGAGAGGTGGTGGCTAGCACTTGAGAGAATATTATCTTTTGATTTGCAAGTGTTAGAGAGATGAAATCCCTTAGCAACACACTTGAGTAACTCTAATCAACATGTTATTACCAATATTCTCCCTGCGAAGCATAGCTATCTTACATGCACAACACAATATATCAATTTGTTTATATTCCTCCCTTATTGACACCAATGTAACTTTTCCCTTTTGGCATCATTGAAAAGAATAACAGAAGAAGCACAACCAAAAAGAAGTTCAGCAACATTAACCCATGCCATTTGGACAATACAGAATAAATAATAACAAAAACAATAGGTGAATGTCATTACCCAAAATAGAATGATTGCCCATAGTAGAGTAATAATAACAAAAGCACAATAGATTCAACAATACAAAATATGACAATGTAAATAACTAAAGTACCAATGTCATCAAACATAGGGATCAAAAGAAGATAAGAATTCAAGGGAATTTGGAAGGAGTGAAAGACATGGATCACTTACAAGAAGAAAAGTAAGGGGTAAGGCCTTGATGAGCTTGTCCATTAGTTCATTCACTCTCCTTTGATCAATGATCATTTTCTCTCTTAGGTCCTTTATCTATTTCCTCATTTTTTTATTCTCACCCTTTAACTTAGCATTCTATTATGCCAAGGGTCCATGGGGATCTGGTTCTTTACCTATCTGAGTAGGCTAAACCATCAATCAGATCACTACGAACCTTTCCAAGCTTCTCTTAATCAAGAACAAAATCAGTTCCATACACACATAACATTAGAGTATCATATACAACATAGAAGTTTTTACTTATTCTTCATAAACGTTGAGACTTGGAGTAACAAAGAGGTGATTCTATGCTTGGAACTCAACAATATCAAGAAGTTCCTCCATTTTTTAGTAATATCTGAGTCAACACTCTGCCTAACAGCACTTTTTGAGACTTCAGAGTCTTCTACCTCTCCAAACCCGATAACTCAACCTTTTGCTTCTGTAAGGAACCGGGTTCCTCACTCACACTACCCTTTATTTCCCTAAGCCACCATGTCTCCATCTTCTTCTTCTCAATCTGTTCACCCTTATCATCTGCTGTATCTTTCTCAAACAAATTTCTTTTCTCATTTTTTTGATTTCTTTCTCACAAATGGAGATTTTTCCACTTCATTCTCTCTTCCAAACTCAGCACATCAGTGGTTCATACCATTTCATCATAAAGTACCTCAAAATTCTTTTGGCAGCCTTCAAGTGAGATTCCTTTGGGCTTGATTGGAACCAAGAACCCAACCCAACACTAAAAAAAAGTTAGGTTTTCTAACAATCTAGTACAGAAGAGATCCAATGATACCCCTCTATACATAGTTTCACTGACAAGAGAATTAAGTTCGTCCATGTCTAAACGAGTAGTAGTGGCAATAGGTATCTCAAATATTTCCATCAACTCCTTGAAGTACGTAAACTTCAGAATTTGAAGGACCATGTTCCTCCATATTTGAAACATCACTGACATCAACAGAATTATGACTTCCACTTCTTTGTTCTGTATTAGGAGTACCTGATGCAATATCAGCAACCCTATATTCAGCTTTAGTCGAAGTGATAGAGGGACCAGGTTCCTTTGTCCTTTTTGGAGATTCCGTTGCATCTTCTTCATCGCTTCACTTGACTTGACACATCAAATTAGTCTTTCAATTTACAATATCTATAGCTTCACTATAAGCATTTGTAAATTCTCCATCTTCATCTTCTTTGTTACGTTACTATTTTTCACCATTGTTAAGAACAGGACATTTTACATCCAAAGGCTCTCAGGTAAGTCAGCCTGGGCTTTCTCCCATTTATCAGTTCATTGAGAGACTTCTCGAGAAGGGACCTAATCATGCACTTTTTGATCAAGCAACAGGCAGTGTTGATGCCACGACCCAAAATCAACTAGTCGTGATGGCACATAACTCAACCCGTTAGATAAGCCAACTAATAACTATCCAATTCCAATAATATTAATAAGACAATTAAATAAAAGGAATTATTTAAATCTTATACATTCCCTAAGGACTAGTAGTACAAATCATAAGCTTCTAAGAATAGAATCTACAAAGATGATATGAAGTAAATACATCTTCTATTTGAAAAGTACATGAACAGAGTTCTATAAATCTAAAGCTACCATGAACAAGAGGCAGCTACAACATGAACACATGTACATCTTCAAATCTGGCAACCATCGAGCACAACAACAACATCAGTTAACATTTGCATGCAATGTGCAAAAGTGTAGTATCAGTACAACCGATCCATGTACTGAGTAAGTAATAAATCTAACCTTAGGTGAAAGCAGTGACGAGCTGGAACATAGGTCGGGTCCAACACAATATCAAACAACAGTTCATAACAACGTAGAGCGTATAAATAAGGAAGTAACTTAGAAGTAAAATGCTCAGCTTTTCCACAGTTTTTCAAAAATAGTTTTGCTTTTCGATAATATCAGAGAAAACTCAAATTCTTTATCGAAATCGTCGTAAAATGTGAGATAGTATGAAAACTATAATTTTTCTAAAAATCTTTTTTACAATAAATAAGATGTTTTATTTTCTTTCCAGATAGCAAGTGTGAGATGCCTCTCTATGACCACATATCATTGTATGTAAAAATCATGAATGACATGATACCGTACAATATGAGAAAAATGTGTCTCTATGCATATATATCATACATGCATGCCAATGACATGTATCTTAGAGATGAATCATGTACTCACACTCTCAAGGTGCTTAATCTCATTGTCTCACACTTTCCGCTCATCATCTCAACCACTCAGTACTATATATGGCCCATACGGCCCAAGGAAATCCATCACCGAACATATTCAACACTAACTATAAGTCATTCACTACCGAGAAAAAAGAGCAATCCAACCATGTGGAGAAATTCATCTCCAGATATCAAGTACTTCGGACAAATCCATGTCTAGGAAAATCTATCCCTCAATAATATCATCTGTGGTGTACAGACTCCGGAGGTCTACTTAAGCCCAAGCGCTTTAATCCACATGGATAACTCACATGCTATAATATCAAAACAAGACCCGCATGGACAACTCATGTGCTATAATATCAAATTAATATCTGCACGAATAACTCATGTGCTATAATATCAATATCTCACCACTAGGCCCTAGGACTCACTCAGTCATCAATATCTTCAGTCTCACCCACGGGCTCACAAAGTCATGAAAACTGACCATGAACAATGATATGATGTATCAATAAGTAACAACTAAGATTGAGATATAATATGAATGCATGAATATGACTGAGTACCAATGTTTTAAAAGGCTCGGGCGTGAGGCGATATGTTTTACCTCTGACGAGGCGAGGTGTAAGCCTTGAGACATGGGGCGTAAGTCCCACAGATCTTTAAATTTTACTAATTTCAAGAATTTTAAGATAGTATAAAATAAAAAAATAATTATAAAATTACATCAAATCACAAATTTATAAAAAATAATCTATTTAAAATATTTATAAATTATAATTCAACTATGAATAATAAGAAAAGTATGACAAATATCATAATATACAAATTAGCTGCAACGTCGTTACAACTCTAACATCAAAAGTAATGTATTCGATACGAAATCTTATATGTATCTTTTAAGGAGCAATGAATCTTGAAAGAATTTTGATATTATAATTTGATATGTTTCTTAAAATACTCCTTTTATTTAAATACATAATTCACAATTTAAATATGATTCTCTAGCATCATTTATTTTTAAGTTTCAACAAGTTAATATAGTAACACATAATTCAACATACAATATCATGATAAATAACTATTTGCAAATAGTTACGAGCTAATACTGAGATATTAAATTAATAAATATTGTATCTCGTAAACATGTAAAAAATATTTAGAAAAATAATTATAAAAAAATTATGGACTATTATATAGTAAAGACATGACAAAAGTTAATATTTAAATGAAAGATTTATTTAAAATTAACTATCATGGTAGTCTTTTGGATAACGTGCAATAATTTTATTTTAATTATGATATAAATTTAATGATTTTTGATTAAGAAAAAAGTAATTTTGAATATTCAACGATTTATTAATAAAATTTGAGGATTTACAAGGTTAGTTACATGCAATTGCATAAAGTTCTATGAGGCGAGTCCAGTACGCTGGGCGTTGGGTATGTTCGGGGCGTGATCCCCGATGGCCGAGGTATAAATCTCACGGAACTAAGCCCTACACAGAAGCCCAGGGGCATTTTACGAGTGCTCCGCCATGGGGCGAGTGCCAATTCTGCCTTTTAAAATAGAGCTGAGTACGAAATATCAATGAAATTAGTGAGATGACAGCACGCAACGACCACTATGGGTCCTAATGATATCAGCATAAAGCCAAAGCATGATATCTAGCAGGATTGACAGCTCAGTTACTTTATCACATGGTAAAAACATATATATTAACAAAAATAGGGCCACTATAGAGTGCCATGGAGAAATCGCTATCATAATTCACAGGGGACACACCAATACGCCTGTCACCTATCATGTGCGTCACCTTATCATCAATCACATAGCACATAATTCAGGTTTTCATACCCTCAACACTAAGTTTAGAAGAGTTAGTTACCTTGAACAAGCCAATTCCAATATCGGGTGATGCTCCAAAAATGCCATCCCGTTTTCGACATCCGAACGGTTTGAAATTAACCTAAAACAACTCAAATACATCAAAGAATGCTAAAGAAATCAATCCTAATCAAAAAGGTCGGATCTTTAATCAAAAGTCCAAAATCGACCAAAAAGCCCAACCTGGGCCCGCACCTCGAAACCCGATAAAACTCACAAAACTCGACAATCCATTTAATTACAAGTCCAACCATACTAGTTTCACTCACATCCGACTCTAAATTGATATCCAAAGCCCAAAAATTCACTTTACAAAATTTTAGACAAAACCCCCAAATTTTACATTGAAATCATCAATCAAATGCCAAAAAAAAAATGGATTCATAAAATATAACCAAAATCAAGTAAAGAACACTTACCTCAATATATATGGTAAAAATCGCCTCCAAACATTTTCCAAATTTGAGCTCCCTAACTCAAATTATGACCAAATGAACAAATATTCGATATTAAGTACTTTTCCCCAGTTGTTTTGCCGTGTTTGCATGCGAAACAATCCCAAAGCTTACTTTTGATGCCTCTAATGAATTCTTTGTGAAATTTAAGTCAAGATAGGCTTTTGAATCACTCCATTTGACCTTATAATGAAGGAGATATGTTGGTTTCAATATTTGAAAATAGTGCAGCTTTTTAAATACTAAGTCAGTGGCAATTTCGTAATTGATCTAACAAATCTGGCAACTCAATTCTTAGTAAAATGACCATAAAATCCTTATACGATGTCCAAATTCAACAAATCTTTTTTCTACAGATTTATAATTACGATAAGAATCTAATGCTTCAACCGAAACAAATAGCAGACCTCATTAGTTCAATGCGGTACCATTTATGCTTGAACAAAAGATGTAGAAACATAAGAAAAACGAGCGCAACACAACCCAATTCTATCCAAAACTCACCCAAGCTCCTCGAGACCCTGTACGAACATACCAACAAGTCCTATAATATAACACAGACTTACCCGAGGCCTCAAATCGCGTATAATAACATCAAATGATGAAACACACCTCAAATCAAACTTAATGAACTTTGGAACTTTCGACTTCCAAAACGCGCACCGAAACATATCAAATCAACTCGGAATGAACTGAAATTTTGCGTATAAGTCCTAATACATCATACGAAGCTATTCATGCAACCAAACCACCAAGCAAAGTGCAAATGTTCAAAACGATAGTTCGAGTTGTTATAGTTGACTACTTCAATCCACAAAGTAGGTCCACCATAGCCTACTTGTTTAGCAAATAAAAACTCACATGACCCAGTCGTCTGCGCCAGAACTCGGGTTCTTTTGTGCTTTTTGGGGATTCTGTTGCATCTTCTTTATCGTCTGCTTGACTTGACACATCAAATCAGTCATTCAATTTGCAATATCTATAGCTTTATCAGGAGCATTTGTAAATTCTCCATCTTCATCTTATTTGTTACGTTACCCTTTGTCACTATTATTGAGAACAAAATATTTTGCATCCAAAGGCTCTCAGGTAAGTTGGCTTGGGTTTTCTCCCATTGATCAGTTCATAGAGAGACTTCTTGAAAAGCGACCTAATCATGCACTTTTTGATCAAGTAACAGGTAGTGTCGGCTGCTTCAACCTACGAACCAGGTCCTCCATAACCAACTTGTTCATCAAATAAATGCTCACATGCCCCAATCGTCTGCGTTAGAACTCTACATCATCATAAATGACACTTAGGCATGTTAGATCACCACCATTCAATGAATCAAGGTCTGCAACACAGATGTTCTTGAATTTTTTGGCTATCAACACCACTTCACCAATTTTGAGATTGGTGACAGTGCAAGATTAGGGCAAGAACTTCACTTTATTTTCCCTTATTACAGATTTGAGACACAATCAACAAGCTATATTTCAACCCACTCACATGGTACATACATTTTCAATTGCAAAAGATAGTGTTTTGCCAATGTTGCCAACACCAAGAATATAGCCCTTCTTGTCATTTCCAAAGGGCACACTCCCACCTTGCACAGCCCAGAGGGAGAGAAAATCATCCATTATTCCAATTATATCCTTAGAGTAGCCTCTATCCTTATACCATTTTTTGACTGGTACCTCTCACTCCAACCTGCACACGCAACCACTAATTAGACTTAGGATCCCAAGCCAGCTTGGGTCCCTTATAATGATATAACGGACGGATCAAACTTCTTTTTACCCATGCATGCAACATATATTTTCTTTTTAGGGAACCATGTTCCTCAATAGTAGGCCTCTTTTCAACAAAAGCTTTGTTTTTTTTTTTTGCAAAGATTGAACTTTAGTTTTACAAGAGTCTTTGTAATGACTTGTTTGGCCACAGTGAGTACACAACCAATTATCATCCATAATTACATACTTGCTACGGGAATTATAGGGGGTTTTATCCTTTTGGAACTTGATTCCTTGCTTGTTTCCACTATTACTCTTGTACATAGACGTTATTATATCAGAGGACCAGGTACATTTGAGTGACTTGTCAAGATAATTTTTACCCCTTTTCAAATCCTCTTGAAGTTGTCTATTCTTTTCAAGCTTAGCGGCAAGACTTGTTTTAACTTTCTTAAGCTCACTCTTAAGCTCAAGTTGAGCCTGACTAGCCATTTCTTTACCCTTATTGTTGTCCATCCATTTTTTGTTTGATTTTTCAACAAGTTATTTTCTCTAGTTACTTCTTCCACTTGTTCCTTCAAGTCTATAATGAAAGCCGCCATATCATCCCTCTCCTGTTCCATGTCACCAATTTCTTCTATTAAAGCATTTTTCTCATTAATGAGGTTATGGTAGACATCAATCAACACATTTGCAAAAGACATCAATTTTTTCTTAGAGTAAGCTTTCAACATCATGAAAACTTACCTCATCTTTCTCCTTGTCCTCAACATCATTAGATTTGTCCATGAGTGCAAAGATTGACTCATATTTTGAAGATCTATTGTCAGTAACCATCACTGATGTATCTCCTTGTTCATCTTCACCTTCAGATTCACTAGGGGAATCTCCCCAGTCTGGTAGGGCTTGCTTTATTATGTTGTCAGCAGCATCTCTTCTTTTGAACTTTCTGTCATGAACCTGGTTCCTCTTAGCCATCATTTCAGTGTTGGTTTTGTAATGATCCTGCTTATGAAGAGGGCAGTCTTTAACGAAGTATCCAGGCTTTCCACACTTATGACAATAATTATTTTCTTTGAAGTTCCTGCTAGAACTTCCGTTCTTTAGAATCCCACCATTTTTTCGAATCATCTTTTGGAATCTTCGAGTAAGATACTCTATATCGGATTCATCACTACTTGAGTCTTTGTTGCAGCTTATAGAATCAGGTTCTTGTCCTTCTTGGGCTTTTTCTTTTCAAGATTCTTCTTTCTCTTCATCTTATAATTTTTGATATTTTCAATGAGTTCATCAACGGTCAGCTTCTACAAATCCTTGGCTTTGGTGATAACATTCACTTTACTTTTCTAGGAACCTGGTAACACGGAGTATTTTTTGTACCAGCTTGTTTCTTGGGATGACTTCTCCAAGGGAGTGAAGTTCATTGATAATGGGGGTGAAACATGTGTGCATATCTTGAATATACTCATCCTCCTTCATCTTAAAAAACTTATACTTAGTAGTAAGCATATCAATTTTAGACTACTTAACTTGTGTAGCTCCCTTATGGGCATTTTGAAGAGCTTCCCAGATCTTCTTAGCAGACTGACAAGCTGAGATGCGGTGTATTCATTTAGTCTGATGCCACAAACAAGTATCTTAGTTGCCCTGAAATTCTTCTCAATAGCCTTTATACCAGCATCGTTGTACACTTTTCGAATCAGCCTCTCTGCAAAGCAGGGGGAAGGCTGCCTAGAGTATTCCCTTCCCCACACACCCACGAAGTGGGTATTGAACTGGGTCGGCCCTTTGTAACTGTTCCCTCACCAACAGTTTTCATGGGAGCAAAAAGGTCCATCACAGATTACATCCCACAACTCTGAGTCTTCAGCCATGATTGAAGTCATGCATTCTTGTTTTCCACCAACTATATTATTGGTCGTTGAATCTTGGTGGTTTGTACATTTATTGTCCTTCATCGAAGTTTGGTGGAGCAGCCATATAGATCCTTTCTAGGTGTTAACCTTTTAGAAAGAACTTGCTTGGATACCAATTGATAGAAACTAGGAGTCCACCAAATTGTATAGAGAACCATGTTCTATATTAGCTCCCACAGTAAGCAACGGACTGTAAAACCAAGCAGTATAGGAAACCAGCTTCTCTATCAGTTCCTACATTAATTAGACAGTAAATAAAGAACACACAATATTTACGTGAAAAACTCCTTGCTCAAGGGATTAAAAATTACGACCTACCCTAGTAGAATTTTAACTCCACTAAACCGAGAAAACATTAGATTACAACATATTGCATTATAGGAATTAAACTCTTAAACTCTCACTCCTGATCGTAACTCTATTATAAGCCCTTTTGTAATAACTCTATTACAAAGCAACCAATCTTGACTAACTCTAGTCAATCTAGGAATTAAAATCTTAATCCATCACTCGTACAATAACTCTATTGTAAGCCCTTTGCAATAACTCTATTACAAAGCAACAAATTTGACTAACTCTAGTAATGAAATTAAACCAAACGGTGGCTTAAATTTGTCCTATAAAGATACTTCTTGAACGTAGTGTAGGATTACAAATGAAGAACGAAATAACAAAGACTCAACAAACTTAGGGAATTAAGATATCTTCAATCTTTGGATCTGGTCCTTGAGATTGCAACAACTTTGTTCTTGAGAGAGGTGGTGGCAAGCACTTGAGAGAATATCATCTTTTGATTTGCAAGTGCTAGAGAGATCAAATCCCTTTCCTCATGTTAATAATATATGTGTGTGATGTCATCAAGGGTGATGTAATAAAGTGTCCTTTAGTTTGGGCTTAGCAAGCTACAACTGTGTTGATGTACTACTGCCAGACGGTACAGTGCAACAGCCTGCCAGACGGTACAATGTAACAACTTTTACAGCTGTAGAATTGACTATACGACGATCAGAGGAACTGATCTATATCTGTTCCCTCTGATTTTTCCTTATCTGATTTCATTGAGAATTGAACCAGACATTTGACAAGTTACTCTAAACGAAAAAAAAAACTAATTGTATCAAGTTCCTTATCTGGTTCTCTCGTGATGCTTGTCAAACCATCAAATCAAAAGACTCACAACTTATCACATACTTTCTAAAAGTTCGTTTGACTTAGCTAATTAAAAGTAGCTAATAAGTGTTGATAAGCACTTTTATGTGTTTGAAGTATTTGAGAAGAAATGCTTAAAAACACCTTTTTCTATTAAAATTACTTAAAAATCCTTAAAGTAGTTAACACTTATAAGGAGATGCTTATTGCGAGATTTTTTAATTTCAATATGATTCAGATACAAATAAAATTTATCTTTAGTTCTAAATTGATTGAATAAAGTTTATTAATAAAGGTGTAATTAAATATTGCACCAAAATATTTGCATAGAAATTAAAAATTCAGATGATAACAAATATCATATCACGATCATGATAAACAATCCTATAGAATACGTCTACTTGAAATTCAAACGTATTATTGTTATTTATCTTCCTCATATATTTCAACTTTCTACTATGTGAAATAGATATAAAGATATCAAGCATATAAAAAATTAAGAGTCTCTCGAATTGCTTTTAGTTCATATTTTAACACAAAACACACCAATATATGTTGTTGCAAACAGCCACGATTCAACAATTCACTCTAAAGTTTAATACTCTAAGACGCCACAATTTATATCTATATCTATATATAATTAAAAGCAAGGGACAAAATCCTTTTATGATGCCAAGTGGCTTAACCACAAAAAGCCATATGGCATAATTAAGACAAAATAAACTAACTTTCTAACTAAAAAAATTTCTCAATTTTAAATTTTAAATTAATTGTTATTGTAGAAGTTTAAATTAGTTCCACTACTTACAACTGCTAATTGTGATTTCTACTACGAAAGGTAGTTGTTCTCACTACCTGCAAATCTAATCTAATAATTTTAAAAATTAAAAATGTAATACGTAAAATGTTTAAAAAGTTAGTTCCTATCTTAAGGAGGGAACAGTTACATCACTTCTTAGTTTTGATATTGAAAAAGAAAAGTTAAGTTTTTACTATGTGGTTAAAGCTTTTGAAAAAAAAAAAATTATGCAAGCTCTAGATAACTTCCAAGTTTTAAATGTTTCGCTAAAATTTTTGAATCTTCCTATATAGGGTTGGTCTCCTATACAATTTTTTTTAACTTTTGCTCCAAGTTGAAAGTAGTAGTAGATAAGTTCAAATATTGGCTATATTGCAGGTTTAAATACTTTTATATCAATGATAGAATCGTCTTGAATGAATCGTGGTTGCAATTGCAATCTATGTGTACCAAAAATTCGAAATACACATAAGAAGAGTGAAAAGGTATTGTTTATAAAAGATAGTTCTACATATGTGTATATTTACTTTAGTTCTTCTATAGTATATTGTTATTTAATTTTTTTCCCTATGTTGATGGAGATAAGTATTGCTCAATATATTGAATGATCTCATTCTAAGAATTCAAGGCGCCAACAATTAAGGTACACGATATTTCGATCTGTCACTTCTAAGAGCAAGATGACATTCATGTTTATTTCTCCCAAAAGAGTTGCTAGAGGTTAAAAATACAACATAAAAATAAAATTTAGAAGTTGAAAAGGAAATGGTGTATATGTTAACTTCTTTGCTTTACATCTCTGTAAATTTGATGATGTTAATTTTTTTTGGTTTAGTTGGGCATAAGGACAAAGCTATGTATAAGTGACAGCTCGCACCAATTGGGTCGGAGTGCTAAACAAAAGCATAGACATGCTAATCTCAACAATTGCTCCGGAGATGATGGACCATTGATTAGCGAGCAGACAAGTATACATCCTTTCTTAATATTTTTAGCGCTGATGTGCTGCACTAAAAGTTTGAAGTAGAAATGTGATATTTAGGCAAATTTTTGTCGCGGTTCTTTCTATATTGGTACAAATCACAATATATATACATCCCTTAAGTATAGAAGAGTAATGTTATTATTTCTATTTCTTCAGAAGTTACAAAAGAATTTGATCACGAGGCTCGAGGGAGTTGTTGTTGTTGTAATGGCTTGATTAATTGCTCAAAAAATAATAATCTAGAGGTATCTAGACTACTATTGAGTAAAGCACAAAACTTTTATATAGTTCTTAGAGATATACATGGTAAATTTCATACCACAATACAAGCTAAATATATACTTTTCAAATAAAAATAATAAATACGTATTTACGCGATAATTTACTTTTTTTAGCTTCACTAACAATGTATTTTCATGGTAATTTGTTACATTTATTAGCTTTATTGCAGTAGAAAATTATATATAAAGTCGATGAGTCGGTCATGCCAATTTGATGATATGTGGGCATCGCTATTATTTTTAAAGCGAATTCAAATTTTAGCGATTCAATTTCTTTCATGTTATTATGATGTTGTGTTCATATAATTTTTTAACTTGTTAGCACTATTCAAGATGATTAGAACTTAAAGTCAAGATTATTACCATTAATATTCAAGATTAGTATTGATATAAAATTCATTATATATCTCATAGTAGAATGAGGTGCAATTATATTGAACAAGATACTCGTTATTGTTATTTCATCAGAAATTTTTTTGTTCGCATTGATAGATATTTAGGAGAAGCGGTTGAATAAATTTTTTCTAATACATTTCAGGTGATGTTAGATGTCTCAAATACTTAACACAAAGGATAATAAGAAACAAAGGAGAAGATAAAAGAAAAATGTTCAAAAAAATAGAGAATTAAGAAGATTCATTTACATGCCAAGAAAGAGAAGATTTTCATACAAAAAAAAAGAACAATACATTAAAATCTTATATTAGAAAATAATTTAAAATACGAGAATAGATATAAAGTAGGACTATTTATACATTTAAATTTGAATTTAAAAATAATATCAAGTAAATGAATAATACTCAAAAATATCACTTAGTATTAGTAAATATAGACAATTGGAGAATTGTGAACTATAGAATAAAGTTTTAAAAATATATATTTCATGAGTAAGAATATATATCAATATTATATTATAATTGAGGGTAATATTAAGAATGTCACAAGCTTATTCAACAACGTACCAACAATTTAGAATTATATGCAGATTGTAATGTGATAAATAAAAATAAGATCATACATGTTACTTGATAACTATATAATTCGTTTTCAAAGTATTTTAATTAAAATATTTGTTAAAAAATTCATATAACAGATAATTGGAAAGATTTATTTAATACCATAAATAATTTTTAAAAGTTAAGTTATACCATCTTAATAAATGTTTATCATTTTTAATATTTTATTTTACAATATAATATTAATTAATTAAATATGCGCGCATGATTAATCATATAACCATATGTATTTATTGTATGCACTATTGCTATTATATAATATTATATATATTTGTGATACATATATTCTTATCATACAATATATACCATATGGTATGACTTTATCGTACATAATATATCAATATAATAGTGATATATTTGTAATATAATTTAAGGGATCATAATTACTTAAATAATTGTGGTAATTAATCAATAAAATTAAATCTTATATGTAATTATGTTATGAAAGATTCTCATATATTGAGTTAAGAAACAAGCTGATAGTTAGACTTCTACAATACCAATATGATCTAATGTGCTTGAATAAACAAAATCATATTTTATGGTCACTATTTTTAAAATTGTCCGTGCAACGTGCGGGTACGGATACTAATTATTAACTAAATATCATGGGAAAAAATCATTCTTCATAACAAAACGCGGAAGAATTATAAAATATTAAAGGAGAAGAAGTATGATTTACAAACGAAAGAGCTCTCTCACCCCAAATCAGATTTATTCTAACAAATTGTTTTTTATGGTGGAATAGTTACCTAGAATCAGATTTATTCTAAACTATGGCAACTTGTTTTTTTGTTTGAAAAAAGGAGAACAATAGCAGCTTGGTTTCGAATGGAGTCGGGAAAAAGATGAAAGAATGAAGTTATGGAAAGGATTAGGCGTAATGTTTTAGTAACAATATTTTAGTAATTATAAAAAGGTTATTGATGATAAAATAACAAAAAATTTTGTCAAATCAAAAGTATTTATAAGCTAAAAAGGCATAAATTGGGAATGATCAACTTATAATTTTTGATTGATTTTGGCTTATAAGTACGTATTTTATAGCTATAATGTTACAAGCGCGTAAATAAGCCAAAAAATATTTATAAGCTAATTTAACCAGCTTATAAACTTAGCTAAACATATCTAGGACTGGTCTAGAGCAATAAAATATTTAAATGATATATCTAAGTAATTTTTTTCCTAACAAATACTAAATAAAATTTATATAGTAAGTTTGAATAATTGTACCAAATCAAATAAAAAATGTCTTATACCTAAGGAGATGAGGGGCGTAATATGCACTCTTATTAAAGGCGACGTGGGCGAAGAAGTTAGTTGACGAAAACCTTGGAAATGTGGCGCACATGCACTATGCCCATTCTAATATGCAAATGCTGGATTTATTAGGTCGGTCGAGGCTGGAGCACATGCCTTCTAACTCTACTTGCCTCCATTTTTAATGTTTGTTTAACAATCTAATAGCTCTATCCTCGATTTTACGGGTTTGAGGGTATATCTCGAAAGTAAGTCGATATCGAAGCAAGTTCGGACTAAGAGAATATGAAAATTAAGAGGTCGAGATCAGGCTAAATCGACATCATAATAATAGGATCGCGAGATATTCGCGATCGATCATCGATCTCGGCGAGAATCTCGGGATCGATAGAACCATTAACAAATATCAATTATATATTACTTTCGAAATTAGAGTCATACCTGATTTAGGATTTCTTTACTATATAAAGAAGAATCATATTCATTTGTAGGGGGATAATGACCATTATCGTCATAGAGGAATTATCTCTTACATTATTACTGAGAAATACAAGCTTTCTGCTCTTTTACTTACTCTTAATTCCTGACTGTTCTTACTAATCATATTGTTCTTACTATTCTTGTTGCTCTTACTATTCTTAGCACTAGATCTCGAGTCTAATCCAGAACGGGGTCGGTAACTTGCAATTACACGAGCTTGATCCATTTAAATCGTTTAATTTCTTTATTTATCTAGCTATTTATCGATTGGCGTTGAATTAGATCACGTATCCTTATAACTACATTACAAGTTTAATTGTTACTCGTATTTCGAGGTAAAAAGTTTGATGCCCAC
Source organism: Nicotiana noctiflora (assembly GCA_032618575.1). Taxonomy (NCBI): domain Eukaryota; kingdom Viridiplantae; phylum Streptophyta; class Magnoliopsida; order Solanales; family Solanaceae; genus Nicotiana; species Nicotiana noctiflora. Next base: position 123,805 of record JASVEL010004476.1, on the reverse strand, counting down.
CGTGAGGCTAAGGATAATAGTAATTGTTCAATGTTAATTCTGGTATAACATACTATTTTATACTTGTTTCTTGTCAAGTATTTTATTTTCAGGATAAATCATGTTAAACTCACAAAACACGGCTACTCATGGTGATAACGGTCTCAAACTCCACTGAGAGAACGAGAATATTATGGCTCCAGGAATCGAGGTGCCACCAGTTGACCTCGGAGGAGCACCACCCGTCAACTCGGTCGATGTTGGTTCGCATATTGCTCTGAATATGGACTTAGGAGGGGACCCCGATGGAAGCGTACGTGGAGAGGGTCGAACTAACAGTCGAGGTACTCAGGGCAGGGGAGACGAAGGTGTCAATCTCCAAGTTATATTTGAAATGCTGCAAGCCCAATAGTACACCATTGCTCAGCTGCAAAATCAGCACATGGCACCGAATATGATCGAACAAGAGGCTACTCGCCGTACTGAGCCAGTGCCCGAAAGATCAGGTGACAATATTTCGATAACTGACCCTGCTATAATAAGAATGCTCAAGGAGCTTACTAAGAGAATAGAGTCGGGAGAAAAGAAAATCGAGGCTAACGAGCAGAAGGTGGAGATCTACAATTCTCGAGTCGATCAAATTCTGAGGGCACCCCCAATCTTAAAAGGAATGGACTATAAAATGTTTTTGCAAAAACCATTCATTCCAAGTGCGGCTCTAAATCCCATACCAAAGAAGTTCAGGATGCCTGATATACCTAAATACAATGGGACCTCGGACCCCAATGAGCACGTTACCCGTTATACATGTGCTATGAAAGGAAATGAATTGGAAGATGATGAAATCAAATCAGTACTACTGAAGAGATTCGGGGAGACTCTATCCAAAGGTGCCTTAATATGGTATCATAACTGTCACGACCCTAGTTCACCAATCGTGAACATGTCGTGACGGCACCCAGTCCCCACGACTAGGTAAGCCTAACACTTTGCGGAATGTACAAGTTTATGAACTTTAAACAAGAAATAGCGGAAAATGATATAAATAGGAATGTAATCCGTGCCGCTTGGCACATACACTCGTCAACACACCGCATAAAAATACCACCAAGACCCGGAATCCCACGGGGTAACACAGACTAAAAGAAATACAACCGTGGCTCTATGTGTAAAGAGTATCTAAAACAACGAAACGAAGGAAAACATCTACTAGAACTATCGAATGAAGGAGGGCCTCCGGATCCGCGGACGTAGCGCATCATACCTCGAGGTCTCCAAGTGTGTTGCTGCCGATATCACCTAGTATGGGCCTCTCCTGATGTACCCGGATCCGCACAACAAAAGTGTGCAGTAAGAGTAGCACGAGTACACCACGGCGGTACTCGGCAAGTGCCAAGCCTAACCTCGACGGAGTAGCGACGAGGAAGGTCGGAGCCCTACCGAGAGAACAATAATATAATGATGATAACAATAATAAGCAGCTTAAATAATTATGAATCCGAATGACGACAGTAAAGGATTTCCGCAACCGTCTACAATGTAAGCTAGCAAATAAGTAAATAACTAAATAAAAACTCAATCAAGAAGTCCAGGACCCGTGGAATCGAACCCACAGTCCCATCGACAATAACTCCGGGTCTCCGGAATCGAACCCGTACCCCATATCTCAATAAATAATCAATAACTCAGATCTCCGGAATCGAACCCGCAGTCCCTACCAATAACTCGTGATCTCGGGAATCGAACCCATAGTCCCTACCAATAACTCGGGATCTCGGGAATCGAACCCGTAGTCCCTACCAATAACTCGGGATCTCGGGAATCGAACCCGTAGTCCCTACCAATAACTCGAGATCTCGGGAATCGAACCCGTAGTCCCTACCAATATCACGCCGGGTCTCTGGGAATCGAAACCACAGCCCTGGGTCTCCGGGAATCGAACCCGCAGTCCACAAGCACATCAAATAAAGGAATCCACAGAGAGATCAATTATGCTTAGGGAATCGAACCCACAGCCCTGGGATCTCCGGGAATTGAACCCGCAGTCCACCAACACATCAAATAAAGAAAACACACAGATAGAATATAATATGTTAAATTACAACTTCACCGAAATTAGTGCCAACAATTTATCAAGAGTTCAAGTAAATCAACTAGGCAATTAAACATGTTGAATCCTAGCTAATCATGCTTTTCTAAGTAATACCGGGTAATGGTAACGCTTTTATCAGCTAAGAGCAGGAATATCACTAATCAGACAATTCAAGTAAAGTGTGTGTTACAACAACCAGCGCATGTACACGCCCGTCACCTCGCGTACAAGGCATTTAAACTATCACATAATATCCTAGGGGTGAAAATTCCCCCACACGAGGTTAGACAAGCCACTTACCTCAATTCCGGTACAAAACCGCTAAGAAATAACCTTCTTGCCGCGAATGTCGGCCTCCACAAGTGTAGTATCTGATAAAAATCAATAGAATCACATCAAAATAGGCCAATTGGGTATTACCCAATCAAAATAACTCAAAATGCACCAAAACCCACAAGTTGCCAAAACCCGACTTCCGGTACGCTTATCGAAAAATCATGAAAAATATATATTCGGGTTCCTTATCTCAATACGAGTCTGTGCATATAAAATTTATCGAAATCGGACTCCGTTTGCCCATTCAAATCAAAGATTTTCTAACATTTAGGCCTAGGGCTCAAACCCACCTTTAATCTTCCAATTTCAGTGAAATAATCATGGGTTTCATGATAAACCAACGAATTAAGGTTAAGAAACTTACCCCCGATGATTTCCCGGTGATATCCCAGCGTTTCCCCTTCAATTCCCTCTCTTGGAGCTCAAAAATGGCGTTTTTTTGTGTATGGGGTCGCGGCTGAAATGTTTCTGGACTTAAAGTCACTGCCAGGCCAATTTACTCTACGCGATCGCAGCACTGGGCTTGCGATCGCGATGCACAAAATCCTGGGCGGCTAGTTTTTCCTCTACGCGATCGCGTGGTCCTGGACGCGATCGCAGTGATCAACCTGGCCATTCAACGCGATCGCATCACCTCGACCGCGATCGCACTGCTTTCGATTAACACCCTACGCGATCGCATCCCCCGCGTCGCGTTCGCGAAGAACAACTCCCAGTTCTCACTCCGCTACCCTACGCGATCGCAGACTTCCCCTCGCGATCGCAGTGCTTCCCAAATTCACTCTACGCGATCGCAGACTTCCCCTCGCGATCGCAGAGCCCAAAAATTTCCTCTTACGCGATCGCATGGGCAGCTTCGCGATCGCGAAGCACAAAATTTCTCTGCAATATTGCAGCAGAACCAGCAGTGCAATTGGCACCAAAATGGTCCGTTTGGACCCCCCGAATTCATCCCGAGGCCCCCGGGATCCCAACGAAAACCACCAACCTATTCCAAAACATGATACGAACTTATTCTAATCATCAAAACACGTCTAACAACATCAAAATCCATAATTCACATCGAATTCAAGCCTAAATTTCTTAAAACTTTCCGAATTGCATATTCGATCAAAAACCCGACCAAACGACGTCCGAATGACCTGAAAATTTGCGGACATATCCAAAATCACATAACGAAGCTACAAAAATTGTCGGAATTCCATTCCGACCCCCGGATCAAAATCTCACCTATCGTTCGGATTCGCCAAAATTTCAACCTTCGGCATTTCAAGCCTAATTGAGCTACGGACCTCCAAAATATATTCCGAACGCGCTCCCAACCCCGAAATCACCTAACGGAGCTAATGGAACCATCGGATTTCCGTTCCGAGATCGTCTTAACACTGTTCCGGCTACGGGCCATTTCCTAGCTTCAAAGCTCTTATTTAGGGACTAAGTGTCCCAAAATGCTCAAATTTTTAGAACCGACTCTCCCGGCAACCCAAAATGGCAGAAATGAACTTAGGGGAACAGTTAAGTTAGGGATTGGGGCGTAATTTTCTAAAACGACCGGTCGGGTCGTTACATCTTCCCACACTTAAAGATTCGTTCGTCCTCGAACGAGCATAGAAAACATACCCGGAGTAGTGAAAAGATGAGGGTACTGGCTGCGCATATCCTGCTCGGTCTCCCAAGTCGCCTCCTCGACCGGCTGGCTCCGCCACTGAACCTTTACCGAAGCGATGTTCTTTGACCTTAGCTTTCTGACCTGCCTGTCTAGAACGGCAACTGGCTCCTCAACATAAGACAAATCCTTGTCTAGCTGAACAGATGTGAAATCCAACACATGCGACGGGTCACCATGGTATCTCCGGAGCATGGAGACATGAAACACGGGGTGAACTCCGGCTAGGCTGGGAGGTAAGGCCAACTCATAAGCAACCTCCCCAACACGCCTCAAAATCTAAAAAGGGCAATAAATCTAAGACTCAGCTGAGCACATTAGCCTGATATATCTGAAGATATTCCCTCTTGTTTAAGCAATTAAGTCTTAGAGCCTAATTCCAACATCCGGAAATTCTATGTCGGGCTTGTTTTCATCAAGAGATCACTCAATATTCCTCAAACGCCGTCCTCAAACATGACTGCATAACCTTGCTGGATTCTTACCTTGCAACTCAAAATCCACAAGACCACAATAATATTTTATGATCAACTTAGCCAAAAATTCAACGAATCAGATGCTCCCATCACACCTCATGATCTACATAGGTCTCGTTCCAACCTTTACAATACTGACACGATGGAAGAGATGTGTTGATATCCATAACCAACTACTGAATCAACAATTCATTGGTCCATACTCCCGACAAGACCCATTACCCTGTCCTAAACCAGAGGATGATCATTTCCTCTATAGTATACTTCATATAATCAATTTACACTGACCCCAAATCACATAATCTCATCTCACCCAGTACGAACTGCTCAGGCGATAAGCCACATCGGACATAATCAAAAGTCCCACAAGATGACACAATGTGCTACTAATCCACTAATACGTACGTGATACAAAAGAAGGCGAACACTAGAGAGAACTATTCAGCTCTCACATAAACATGGGCCTCCTCAGAAAATAGGAAACATAACACATAAAAGCAATTATAGACACCGAAATAGACACCACATTGTTGCGGCGTGCAACCCGATCCCAACAATATGCCCATGGCGGCGTGCCACCCGATCCCAACAATATAACCATGGCGGCGTGCCACCCGATCCCAACAATATAACCATGGCGGCGTGCCACCCGATCCCAACAATATAACCATGGCGGCGTGCCACCCGATCCCAACAATATAACCATGGCGGCGTGCCACCCGATCCCAACAATATAAAACTCACACAAGGAGCCATACGTCGAGCTGAATAGCTCATCACATCAAAATGCTGAATATCGATCATAAGCATACTAAGGTGCATGATATCGGACACAAGGAAACATATAGCGCTATAGGCTACAAACTAAAGCACAACTGAGGTGCGATATAAGATCTGAGTCTCAAGAGCCATCATGCTCATATAACATCACCGCTGAGCGGAACCCCAACACATAAGGAACTTACCAAGCCGTCTCACACTCATACGGCACAATATATCTTACATGAATTAACCAACCGCGAAATAAGACCGCGACTATCCCTTCATAAAGGGCGCATTGCTGGAAGAAACATAACTGGCCTGACGCAAGGCTCACTTCCACATTAAATCTATCCACCGACCTTAAGTCTATCATGGTCGTGCCAAGATAAGTCAATAGTATTTCACAGGTCTATAACCCAATAAGCAGAGTGCCCTCCATGCATAAGTTCTCAAATGGATGATATCACCAAACTCCTCATACTTGGTTTAAATTTCTAACCAATCAAGTGACTACAAGTCACACCTATACAATCTTCTTGTGGGTCAAGCTCCCACCATCTTCCGAATAATTAAACGGACCTGCACATTCAACCCACCGGCTGCACTAACACTGAAAAGCGATCAGGAGTCCCTAACCGGGATGCAAAGCCTTTCTCACAGAACACCGACCTCAAATGATACCGATGCTAATACCCATCTTACTCATTTTAGGAGAACTATAGCAACACACAGTGAGTTCTCATAACCGTTGAATATGCCAATCTCTAAGTAGTGGTCCAAGCCACCATAACCCTTTCCGAGATCTGCCTACTCATAACAGGCCCTTAACAGAAGAATACTTCAGAATTACATCAATCACTGCGGCCGACAAGTCTCAAATGCACCGCCACAAATCACATGCATAATTCGATCACGTTGTATGAATCGATCATTGACACCAATACGCCAACTCAACTATGGCTGATCAATCTACTTCCTTCCAGGTTATCCTTGATTGCCTTAGAAATGTTAATATCTTCTTTCAATACCTAACTTATTCCAACCGCACTTACCCCGAGTGACCTTAAATCAGGAGGCCATGCTATCTCAAGAACGACGACCATTTCATGTCTCTCAAATACTACACCACAAGTCAAAACATCATAGATCGTTTTGTGCTTTTCTTCATAAGTTGCTTCAAAAGCTTGAGCCTCAACTGTACTTATAGACTCAGAATTATCAGGCACCACACTTTACCTCTTGAATTCACTAGGACCGCTATCGAGAACCATCCGGTTCTAACTTGCCCCAGTACGCAACCAACTCTACCGAATTTCTTTATAACATATGAATACCCTCTCGATAAAGCACCCAGCGGAATCACTTCCCGCGAAGTCTGCACCTATACGAGGCATAAATCATGAATTTTTCCTCAAGTTTGAACATGAGCCAGTAAGGCTAAACATAACATGCATTCAACAATACATATACTCAAATTGCCACACATGGTCCTTTTCCCGTGGCTGCAATAACACAATAATACGCCGGTATCCATAATTCACACAGGTAATTAACCATGCGATCCAATCTTAAGCGGTGGGACTCTCCCACTTAGCCCAAAGCCACTATTACACGACTCTCGAACACATTATAACCATTCTCTCAAGAGGTCATTTACTATTATTCAACTGCAACTCACTTGATCCAACGAATATAACCACCTGTGCTATATTAGCACTCTAACACCATAGGGTATGAACTCATCGCAATACAACCAAGCATATTCCCGCTCTATGTATCAAACATTCTTTACCACGACAGCTTAAGACATACTGTGATTCTCACACCTACGAAGCACCATGTAGCCTTCGCCGAAGTCTTCCCTGCCGATAATGAAATGTAGAATTATTATGGACACAGGAACATCAAAAGTCCCAACGTCATACCATACGAGTCTCAACTCTTACTCTTCCACAAGTTTCAAAGAACTTTTTGAATAGCACCTAAATACAGTGCGAGCCAAATCGGATATGATACATGACCCATAATTTGGTCGTTGATAGTGAAATCCTTTCAGTTAGCACGAAGCCTTAAAGATACATCTTGCTAATCCACGATAATAGCCTTTATCATATGTACGTCTTCATCATAAGACAACCCAAGACATTGGTTTGGTACATGTCCTTCTTAAGACAGTTAAACTCATTTCCCCCAGTATCTCTGCTGGCTGAATTCTTCGCTAAATAGATATCTCATATGAACCATATAGTCTTTATTACCACTAATTATCTTTAGATCTACATCCACCTCGTGATTCTACCTTTACTGTGACGATTAGGCAGTTAAGTAAACCTTCTCAAGACCATACTTATCAACTGAATGTCAGAACCTAGTGCACCCCCATGTGCACAATTGAAGATCTCTCAATTCTATTGCATTATCGATATGGATGACACGCGGTAACAATGGTTGAGTAAATTCTTGACTTCCTTGAGATCTCTCTGCAGCGTCACGAACCGTTGGCGCATACTTGATACCGAGTGCGCAATTTCAATACACGAGTGGATGCAAAAGAACATATGACATAGGCTTCAACTGAATAAATGACGCACGATAAGGAATTCAAAGAATTGAAGAGTTTCCTAAACAGTTACATAGCCCCTCGTAGATAAATACAGACGTCTCCGTATCGATCAGCGAGAATCTAAGTAACCGGTCTGTGTCCCGTGACTCCTACGAACCTAGAGCTTTGATACCAACTTGTCACGACCCTAGTTCACCAATCGTGAACATGTCGTGACGGCACCCAGTCTCCACGACTAGGTAAGCCTAACACTTTGCGGAATGTACAAGTTTATGAACTTTAAACAAGAAATAGCGGAAAATGATATAAATAGGAATGTAATCCGTGCCGCTTGGCACATACACTCGTCAACACACCGCATAAAAATACCACCAAGACCCGGAATCCCACGGGTAACACAGACTAAAAGAAATACAACTGTGGCTCTATGTGTAAAGAGTATCTAAGACAACGAAATGAAGGAAAACATCTACTAGAACTATCAGAATAGAAGGAGGGCCTCCGGATCCGCGGACGTAGCAGATCATACCTCGAGGTCTTCCAATATGCTGCTGAATCATCTAATATGAGCCTGTCCCGATGTACCTGGATCCGCACAACAAAAGTGTGCAGAAGAGTAGCATGAGTACACCACGGCGGTACTCAGTAAGTGCCAAGCCTAACCTCGATGGAGTAGTGACGAGGAAGGTCAGGGCCCTACCGAGAGAACAATAATATAATGATGATAACAATAATAAGCAGTTTAAATAATTATGAATCTGAATGACGACAGTAAAGTGATTTCTGCAACCGTCTACAATGTAAGCTAGCAGCAAGTAAATAACTAAATAAAAACTCAATCAACAAGTCCAGGACCTGTGGGAATCGAACCCACAGTCCCATTGACAGTACCTCTGGGTCTCCGGGAATCGAACCCGCAGCCCATGTCTCAATAAATAATCAATAACTCAGGATCTCCGGGAATCGAACCCGCAGTCCCTACCAATAACTCAGGATCTCGGGAATCGAACCCGCAGTCCCTACCAATAACTCAGGATCTCGGGAATCGAACCCGTAGTCCCTACCAATAACTCAGGATCTCGGGAATCGAACCCGTAGTCCCTACCAACAACTCAGGATCTCGGGAATCGAACCCGTAGTCCCTACCAATAACTCAGGATCTCGGGAATCGAACCCGCAGTCCCTACCAATATCACTTCGGGTCTCTGGGAATCGAACCCACAGCCCCGGGTCTCCGGAATCGAACCCGCAGTCCACAAGCACAGCAAATAAAGGAATACACAGAGAGAATAAACCACAGCCCTGGGATCTCCGGGAATTGAACCCGCAGTCCACCAACACATCAAATAAAGAAAACACACAGATAGAATATAATATGTTAAATTACAACTTCACCGAAATTAGTGCCAACAATTTATCAAGAGTTCAAGTAAATCAACTAGGCAATTAAACATGTTGAATCCTATCTAATCATACTTTTCTAACGAATACCGGGTAAAAGTAATGCTTTTATCAGCTAAGAGCGAGAATATCACTAATCGGACAATTCAAGTAAAGTGTGTGTTACAACAACCAGCGCATGTACACGCCCGTCACCTCGCGTACAAGGCATTTAAACTATCACATAATATCCTAGGGGTGAAAGTTCCCCCACACGAGGTTAGACAAGCCACTTACCTCAATTCCGGTACAAAACCGCTAAGAAATAACCTTCTTGCCGCGAATGTCGGCCTCCACAAGTGTAGTATCTGATAAAAATTAATAGAATCACATCAAAATAGGCCAATTGGGTATTACCCAATCAAAATAACTCAAAATGCACCAAAACCCACAAGTTGCCAAAACCCGACTTCCGGTACGCTTATCGAAAAATCATGAAAAATATATATTCGGGTTCCTTATCTCAATACGAGTCTGTGCATATAAAATTTATCGAAATCGGACTCCGTTTGCCCATTCAAATCAAAGATTTTCTAACATTTAGGCCTAGGGCTCAAACCCACCTTTAATCTTCCAATTTCGGTGAAATAATCATGGATTTCATGATAAACCAACGAATTAAGGTCAAGAAACTTACCCCCGATGATTTCCCGGTGATATCCCAGCGTTTCCCCTTCAATTCCCTCTCTTGGAGCTCAAAAATGGCATTTTTTTTGTGTATGGGGTCGCGGCTGAAATGTTTCTGGACTTAAAGTCACTGCCAGGCCAATTTACTCTACGCGATCGCAGCACTTGGCTCGCTATCGCGATGCACAACTCCTGGGCGGCTAGTTTTTCCTCTACGCGATCGCGTGGTCCTGGACGCGATCGCAGTGCTCAACCTGGCCATTCAACGCGATCGCATCACCTCGACCGCGATCGCATTGCTTTCGATTAACACCCTACGCGATCGCATCCCCCGCGTCGCGTTCGCGAAGAACAACTCCCAGTTCTCACTCCGCTACCCTACGCGATCGCAGACTTCCCCTCGCGATCGCAATGCTTCCCAAATTCACTCTACGCGATCGCAGACTTCCCCTCGCGATCGCAGAGCCCAAAAATTTCCTCTTACGCGATCGCATGGGCAGCTTCGCGATCGCGAAGCACAAAATTTCTCTGCAATATTGCAGCAGAACCAGCAGTGCAATTGGCACCAAAATGGTCCGTTTGGACCCCCCGAATTCATCCCGAGGCCCCCGGGATCCCAACGAAAACCACCAACCTATTCCAAAATATGATACGAACTTATTCTAATCATCAAAACACGTCTAACAACATCAAAATCCATAATTCACATCGAATTCAAGCCTAAATTTCTTAAAACTTTCCGAATTGCATATTCGATCAAAAACCCGACCAAACGACGTCCGAATGACCTGAAAATTTGCGGACATATCCAAAATCACATAACGAAGCTACAGAAATTGTCGAATTCCATTCCGACCCCCGGATCAAAATCTCTCCTATCGTTCGGATTCGCCAAAATTTCAACCTTCGGCATTTCAAGCCTAATTGAGCTACGGACCTCCAAAATATATTCCGAACGCGCTCCCAACCCCGAAATCACCTAACGGAGCTAATGGAACCATCGGATTTCCATTCCGAGATCGTCTTAACACTGTTCCGGCTACGGGCCATTTTCTAGTTTCAAAGCTCTTATTTAGGGACTAAGTGTCCCAAAATGCTCAAATTTTCGGAACCGACTCTCCCGGCAACCCAAAATGGCAGAAATGAATTTAGGGGAACAGTTAAGTTAGGGATTGGGGCGTAATTTTCTAAAACGACCAGTCGGGTCGTTACAATAACTCCCCCTAATTCTATTGATTCGTTTGTTATGCTTGCAGATTCTTTTGTAAAGGCACACGCCGGAACCATAAAATTTGCAATAAAGAAGTCAGACCTTTTCAAGGTAAGGCAGAAAAATAATGAGATGCTTAAGGAATTCGTATCTCGGTTCCAAGCGGAGAAAATGGATTTGCCTCTAGTCACCGATGTGGGATATTCAAGCGTTCACTCAAGGTCTCAACACTCGGAGTTCCATAGCTTCACAACGATTGAAGCAAAGTTTAATCGAGTACCCGACTGTCACTTGGGTCTACGTACATAATCGGTATCATTCGAAGATTAGGGTCGAGGATGATCAACTGGGGACTCCTTCGGGGTCTGTTTATCCTAGCAGGTCCTTGAATAGGAACAACAGGCATATTGATCGAGAGCCTAGGTCGAATAGAGATGTCAACCATACAATGGAGACCATAGAGGCAGCGGATCCAGGTAAAGCTTTACACAAAATGAGAGGAAAAATGATCGAGGTCGAAGTTCACGGGGACTTGATGTCAAGGAAGATCACGTTAAGTATCCAAAATCCGAATAAAGATACGACCCAGTCCAATCCTTTCTATTTTTTCCGACTAACACTTGCAGGCTATCAACAAGGATCGACACGAAGCTTTGATCTTAAAGCACATGTTGCACTCTTTTTCTCTTAGACCGATTTTTGTCCCAAATGGTTTTTCTCAGCAAGGTTTTTAACGAGACAATCATTGTTCGTGCTAACTTAGAGATTTTAAATTGTATCCAGGGTTCCCTATAATAAGCCTCAAGTACTGGAGGGGGGGGCATTACCCTCAGTTATCTACTTTGTTGCAAAGAGATCACTTCGTGATAGCAGGGCCTCGATAGAAAAATGTTGTAAGGGTCAAACGGTCAGATGAACCGTGCCTGTATAGGTTACTAGGACCCTAACATCAAACATGCGCGCATGTATAATCATATATTGAGAGAAGTATTTTTCCTTGCCGATATCCCCTGGCTTTAGAAAATTTTTACATTTTATACTCTTGATCTACTGTATAAACAGGCTTAACCACTGACCATGTCAGAAATTTGAACAACTGACCCCATGCTTGAAGACTGTCATCCCAAAACAGACGAAATCAAACTACTAATATTTCGATACCATAAGACCTTAAAGGTAATCCTCGACTTTACATGCCACGGCCACCCCACTCGGGAACTGACATTCGGGCAAGCTATAAGTGAAACGGAAGATAAGCCCAAAGGGCAAGTTCCAACCTAAAGAGGCTACGGCCAAATTAATGCGGATCGGAGACGTCCGAAAGTTATAACAAATACAAAAGCCCAAGGGCTATCTTAACCCCAGTTCGACCCTCACTCGGGGCTATCTATGAAGCCTAACTTTATTTTGAGTTCGAGCAAATCCTTACTCGATCATAAAAGCTCAAGGGCTATCTTAACCCAAGTGTGCATACCTTGTACACTCGGGGACTCCTACTCGAGCTATCTAAGTTCGAAATCATAAGACCTCAAAGAGGCACCCCTGATATACAGGCCAATGCCATTACACTTAGGGACTAACATTTCGAACAAGTTCGAAATATTATCTGGAAACAAGTCCAAGAAACATACCCGAAGGTTATTGCCATATTAAATACTACGGTCATTTAAAAGGGATACGACTAAAATAATGTGGCTTGGAGACGTCCGAATTTTGCCATAAAATAAATGCCTTCAAACACTTCGAAAAAAGTAGTTAAATAAGGCTACCCTCAACAAAGCAAATAAAAAAGGTATGCGATAAAATCAACCCTCAAATAATTTCAAGGATTCGATAATATCAGCCTTCGAAAAAGCCTCAAGAGGTTTTAAATCATCTTAACACAAATGAGTTAAGGAAAAATTGGGGTCGATCTTCGAACCCTCGAAAAACCCAACGAGTACAAAAAATACATGCTAAGGCATAAAGAAAGTTTTACCAAGTCTTTTAGCCGAAAAGGGGAAAAAATTATAGTTGTTTTTAGAGGCCGAACTGGCCCAACTTAAGGAGCCTAAGGGCCGACCTTAAAGAGCCTAAGGGCCAATCTAAAGAGCCTAAGGTCCGATATAAAAAATCCTAAGATCTAACTTTACTTCTAGTTCGAGCAAATCCTCACTCGATCATAAAGGTCCAAGGGCTATACCAACCCGAGTTCGAGCAAATTCTTACTCGGGGACTATCTATAAATCCTAAAAGCTACTCAAAATCTAGTTTAAATAGTCATTCGGGGTCCACCGATCTTGGCCGAAAGAACAAAGTCCCGAGTATGGATTTTTTCAAAGGTCTCCCTCTGAGACAGACGTTTGGTGCACTCCTTGGCCCAAACCTAAGTGGTTTGCCTTGCAGAACAGTTTTAGATGGTTTAGCCATTTTTTTTCGTGAGCAAGGAAGAATGGAGATTGGAATATTTAATACTTCAGGAGGAACAAGCAAAGAATCTCATAGACTCGAATCGTTTGTTATCATTTCATTGTAAGAAATGTAGGAACTATCTGTATACGGTAAAAAATCGAGGATACCCGATTTTATGGGTTCGAGGGTATGTCTCGAGAGTAAGCCGATATCGAAGCAAGTTGACTCAGAGAATATGAAGACTAACGGGTCGAGATTAGGCTAAATAGACACCACAGTAACAGGATCACGAGTTATCCGCGATCGACTACCAATCTCAGCAAGAATCTCGGGATCGATAGAACCATTAACGGTTAATGATATCATTCATGTATTTACTTCCCAAATTAGAGTCATAAACTATTTTAAGATTTCTCTACTATATAACGATGAATCCTGTTTATTTGTAAGGGGATGATCACCACTATCGGCATACACGAATTATCTCTTACATTACTACCGAGAAATACAAGCTCTCCGCTCTTTTACTTACTCTTAATTCGTGGTTGTTTTTACTGTTCATATTGTTCGTAGTATTCTTGTTGCTCTTACTATTCTTGGCAGTAGATCTCGAGTCTAATCCAGATCGGGGTCGGTAACTTGCAATTACACGAGTTTGATCCATTTAAATCATTTAATTCCTTATATCTAGCTATTTTATGGATTGCCATTGAATTAGTTCATGTATCCTTAATTTCTTATAACCATATTACAAGTTTAATTGTTACTCATCTTTCGAGGTAAAGAATTTCTTTAGCAACTAGTTGCGAATATTCTCTGGTGGTCCTTTTATCAGGTACACAAATAGCCTTCGAGGTGGATGATACGCTTTTTCTACAGATAGAACATCAAATTTAACAAGTAATGTCCCTCACTTGTTTTATGAACAACACTTTTAACTTTTGACCTTGAAGGTCTGTTCACTGGACAAGCAAGGATCAAAAGTTAAAGATCATCCAAAAATATCATATTTCTGCAATTTTTTGCTTTTATCATCGTTACAAATTTTAATACTGGTATATGATAGGATAACAAATAATTTTACAAATAATTTGTTTATTATTATTACGAAAAAGTTCCCATACCTTTCTTAAATTATATGAAGAACTTATAGTAGTATTTATTTTATTTTTATTTTTATTTTTATTTTTATTTTTTGTATAATATTAATTTAAGACGAGTTTAGATGAGACATATGGATCGGTAGCAATTCATATAGTCGATCCCGTCATATAAAAAATTGAGCCCTAATAATTGTTAGTATTGTTTTATTATGAAAAAGTTCTCCAATTTGTCTCAAATTGGAGTTTTATTCTTCCTCTTTATAGTGAACATGTATCCAATTTAAAGATTAAAATAGTGACTCATATGAACTTTTAAACTTGTCAAAGTTAAATTAAATACTTTTGGAGTAAAACTTAATGTCGGTAATCTTTTCTTTAGAGAAGAAATAATAGGCGTAGCAACAAGTATCATGAGTTGGAACTTATTTCGTGTGGCATATATTTTAATCAAAGAGATATCTTTTGTATGTAAATTTCTGTGACATTTGAAAACTCGTAGCATCTGATCCATGCAATTTACACTAATCCATCAGTTTTATTTCAACAAGAGAACTTATAGAAACAGTTGTTGTTTGAAGGCTTCTAATAAGTTGTAGCTATAATTTAGCTAATTTCGAATTGTAGCAACAAGTGTATTTTATTGTATTTAATTCGGATGTATTTAATTTACTATATTAAATTTGGCCGTATTCAAAAAAAGTTAAAAAATAATAATATTTGGTTCTATTCTATTCACTAAATTCATTTGTAGCCTACTTTTACACTATATTCAATTCGGCTATATTCAAACAACAAGAATATAAAAAAATACAGGGAAATTCGATTGTATTCAATTTACTGTATTTATTAGTTGCTACTTTTATGTTGTATTCAAACAACAAAATTAAAAAAAATAAATAGGGATTTGCCGCAAGATCTCCTCCAGAATAAATAAAATAAGGCAAAAATACCAACAACAAAAAAATTGTATTCACGTTAAAAAGAAAGTCACTCAAATCCGGCTAGATTTGATAAATACAATTAGAAATTCGGCAAAATAAAAAGACACTATATTTACACTTAAACAGAAAATACAACAACAACTACCCAGTATAGTCTCACAGGGTGGGGTCTGGGGAGGGTAATATGTACGCAGGCCTTAAACAGAGAATACATATAATAATATATTGTATTTATACTAAATATATTTTTTGGCGCTTCGCCCAAAAATTTTCTTTCAAAATTCCAGAATAAAAATAATGTAAAAATATAGATCCACCCAAGATCTATCCTTTCATGTATGTTTCATGGGTGAAAGTGGTCGGAACTCAACAACTCTGGAAAATGAAGTTATATTTTTTTCTTAGTTTTTTTCAGACCTACTAAAAGAAATATGCTATGAATTCGCGTAGAGGGGGGTGAGAGCAAGCGATGGTAAAAATTTAGGACCATTTGGAGATCGTAACGGCCGTTAGTAAACTGTATTTGTAAAATAATTCCGGAAATATAATTGAATATAAGCATAAATGAACATAAACAGAAATGACAGAAAATAAATTCGAGCCCACTGAATTCACAATGTTTCTTTCAGGAATTAAATCCCCTCCTAGTACCTAAGGTTATGAATTATTCCTCCCAGGATAGAATGAATTACACACTGGTATAGTGGTACTTCAAACCCTAGTGTTTCAGCGAACACAAAGTTCGGTAGCAAATCCCACTTACTTTTGCTTTGTTTGATGTTTAAACTATGCAGAAGAAGGGCGAGAAACTCAAAAAATCATAGTAAAATTCTTAGCAGAATAGTGTTGTATTTATAGCAAAAGTTGGGCTGAAATCTGAAGAGGTGCAACTCTTCAGAATGACTGTTTATGCAAAATGACCACAACATCAATGTCATTACAAAAATGGCCATTTACTCAATAATAAATAGGAAAAATAAAGAGAAAATTTAAGGTTAGTTAATTTTCTGTTACCAAAAAAGAAAAAACAGATTGAAGGATTTAATATTAATATTTTGAAAACAAATATTTAATAACATTTATGTTAATATTTTATTATTAACAAATAAATTTGGTCCAAAAAGTTAATCAATCAATCGATCATTTGACCAAATCCACATTTAAGTCCGAATCCAAAGCCGAAGCTGAAGCCGAGCCGAGCCTGTATTGGGAAAAAGTTTTTTTATATATGACATGGCAAGACACGTGGAATGGTCAAAAGGTTATTATTCCGAAAAATAATAAATAAATGCGAGGAGACAAAGACACATGACGTAATTCAACTACGAGTCCCGTAGGTGTTTAGAGCGGGTTGGAATGTAATTCTAAAGACAAAAGATACAAAGAGCAAGTACATACGAGTTCCGTATCAATTCAAGACATTCAAGAGCAACGGATCAAAAAGCATTTAAAGCGTGGATCTGGAGGCAGAAAGAAGTCCAAATTCAATTATTAAGTAACTGATACACTGAAGAATTGATATTTAATAAGAATGATTGTGTAACGACCTATTTAATGTAATTTATTACTCATAATTATGTCATTAAAGTCTAGATTTCATTCTTCTACCTATGGTGAGCTATAAAAGGAGGAGGTTGTACCATTTTTGAGGATGGTCAAATATTGAAAGCCTACAGAAATACAATTTTTTCTTTACCGTTCATTCTAATTATTGAAAGCTTACTACATTTTTCAGTCTCTTGATTATAAGTAACCCGATTTTTCTATAATTTTTTGGTTTTAATCGATTTTTCATATTTTGATTAAACAAATTGGTTCCGTTACCGGGAATCTGATAATCTATTCTTTCTAAGCTTACACACTTTACTTGTGGCTAACATCATGTCAAACAACAATAATAACAACAACAACGTTGTTAAAAACCAGATCCCTCACACTCAAGGGGATTTGAACAATGATAACTTAGTTCCTTCCCCTCAAGCCTCTCCACGCCAGTCTAGTGAGGTACTCCTGTACCTATATCACATGCTGACGAACAAGAGCAGTCATAACACTTTGAAGGGCCAGAACAAGCTCTTCAGAGGATAATTGATGCACGAGTTAATCAAGCTCTCCAAACTTTAGTCAGCCAGTTGCCTTCTTAACCACTCACTCCTACCCCTAATAACAATACACTGGAGAATCCTCGTTCTGGTCTCGATAACATAAACGAAGGATCCCCCAGTGAACCACGAGAAATGGTTACATGTAATGCAAATAACTCTTATTAAATATGGTACTAACCTTGCAGGCACAACTCAAGGAACAAAGCGAACGGATTGAGCAAATACCGGGAGTTCCTCTAATAATCAAAGGGATTGATGCAGATAAATATTTTCAACAACCTTGGAAGCCAAGTGCAACTCCTCTTCCTATTTCAAACAAGTTTAAAATGCCTGATATTTCAAAATATGACGGTACAACCTACCTTCGAGATCATGTGACTGCATTTACTACGGGCGTTAAGGGGAATGATTTAACCAAGCAGGAAATTGAGTCCGTATTGGTCAAAAAATTTGGAGAGACACTTACAAAGGGAGCACTAATCTGGTATTCTCTCTTACTTGAAAATTTTATTAATTCTTTTGTTGAGCTGCACTCAGGAGCATAAAAGGTTGAAAAAAGAATGGAGGACATTTTCAAAATTAAACAATCAGACACGGAGTTACTCAGAGATTTCGTTGATAGGTTTCAACGTGAACGAATGACTTTACCTCGGGTACCAGATAATTGGGTTGCAATAGCTTTTGCAAGTAATTTGAATGACAAAAGCTCGGAGGCCACAAGAAAACTTAAAGAAAGCCTTCGCGAATTTCCTGCAACTACATAGAATGATATTTATAACAGATATAGTACAAAACTCAGAATTGAAGAAGATACCGTACTCCAACATTCCCATGATGAAAGGAGCAGATCCAGAAGGTCCGAAACAAAAAAGAGAACAAGTAAGAATAGATACGATCCATATTTGGGCCCTTCAGGAAAATATTCAAGAACGAAACAAGAAAATCTACAATATGATCAAAAATCAAGGAGCACGGAATCTAGTTCTTTCTCAAGATTTAGAAATGATAGAAACATACATGAGCCATTTGATGAAGATGGAAGTTTGAAGGCAAGATTCGGTGGATACAATTTCAATGTTACCACCTCCGAGCTCGTAGCTGTTTTGCGAGGCATGGGGGATAAGGTACAGTGGCCGAAGGAGATGCGTTCAAATCCAAACAAATGCAATCTAGATCATTGGTGTGAATTTCATGATGATCACGGGCATAAGACATTAGAATGCCGATTTTTACAGAGTGGAGTAGATCATCTATTGAAACAGGGCTATCTCACTGAGTTATTTAGTGAAAAAGGAAAGCAGGCCTATATGAAAAATAGACAAGAACCACCAAAACCCCCGTCACCCAAGAGAACCGTGAATGTTATAAGCGGGGGAGATGGTATATATGAGGTAGCATATCCAGCTTCCAACAATGTTTCTAGACTCCCAATCATGCCCGGGAAATGTACACGCCAGACGTTGGAAGATAAAGTTATCGCTTATGATGATGCAGACATGGAAGGAGTGATCAACCCCCATAACGATGCGCTGGTAATAGCTTTACTCGTACATGATATTAAAATAAAAAGAGTTTTGATTGATCCAGGAAGTTCAACAAATATCATCCTACTAAGGGTGTTGCGGGAGATGGAAATGGAGGATAAGATGATTCCAAAGGCGCATATTTTATCAGGATTCAATAACTCCAGCATAATAACTAAAGGAGAGGTAAACCTAACAACTTTTACAGAGGGTATTAAGAAAAATACCAAATTTCAGGTAGTAGATGTGGAAATGGCATATAATGTATCATGGGAAGACCGTGGATTGATGATATGGACGATGTCCCATCAACCCTTCATCAAGTCATGAAATTCCCAACGCCATGGGGAGTCCGCCAAATTCATGGGGGACAACAATTATCCCGTAGCGTTAATGTTGTATCAAGTACAGGTGACGTATACAACATCGAAGGAAATTTGGATCAACATTCAGGTAATCAAGAAAAGTCAGGTTTTAACTCAAAATCTGGTATAATTCAAAACCCTGAGGAAGGCGAAGGCATCGAAATATCAACTAAGCAGTTTGAGCCTGTGATACTATTTGAACAGTGGCCTTAATGAAAAATTTACGTGGGAGCCAACTTGAGTTCAGATACGAGAGGTAAGTTAATTGAATTATTAAAAACTAATGAAGATTGTTTTGTTTGGCCCCATGTTGAAATAGTAGGTACAACCATCGGATGTCCATCTTGCGTAACCATAAATAGTAAGGAAGGCAGATAATGGTAGATAGCAAGTGAAGAAGTACACCAAGAGTTGACATCACTATCCATTGTGATATCATTTGTGATAAAATAACCCGATGCATGACACACTTCTTTGGTGCATTTAGTGATATTCTCTCAAGCATAACAAAGTTCATCTAGCATTTGAAGTCACTATGTATGTCAAGAACAAGAAGACAACTCCACTACGGATCAACTTCTAATCAAGTCTTATGTATGTCCATAGTTGAGTTGTAATCTTGTTAATTATTCTATATTGTAATTCCTAGTTCGCTTTCTTAGAAGCGCTGTCTTAGGAAAAAACCAAATTTATAAACTTTAGAGTTTATGTTGTGACTAGGAATAGCCATAAGTTAAATCCTCTATAACTAGAGAGTTATAGAGTGGCTTGTGATGGTGCATCACAAGTTAGTTTGAAGTCTTCGCAATAGGGTGTTTGCAAAGTGGCTTGTAATAGGTAGATTACAAGTTAGTTGAGTTTAAATCCTATAGGTGTAGGTCGTGGTTTTTTGATACCCTTGTGTGGGATTTTTCCACGTAGAAAATCTCTGATCTTCTTTTCATTCAGTCATTGTTGCATTCTACGTATCAACCTCATATAGGACCAGGTACTATATAGTTTGGTAGACTCATATAAGTCATTAATTGGTGTCAGAGCAGGTTTCTCCTATCAAGCTTACACCTAGGAGGAATTCTCAATGGCTGCTCCACCAAGATTTGAAGAAAGACAATCAACCTATAGACCTCCCAGATTCAATGGTTAATACTATGGCTGGTGGAAGACTAGGATGTATGATTTCATTATGATAGACGATTCTGAGCTGTTGGACATTATATGTGATGGTCCACATGTTCCCATGAAGAAGATTGAAAAAACAGGGCAAATGGTGCCGAAAGGAAGAAGAGAGTACAACGACATTGACAGAAAAGTTGTAGAAAAGAAATACCATGCCAAGAAAATCTTGATGTATGACATATGACCTGATGAGTATAATAAAGTCTCAGCATGTGAAACTGCCAAAGAAATATGGGAGGCATTGCAAACCGCTCATGAAGGAACCACTTAGGTCAAACAATCCAAGATTAAATGCTCACCACAAAATATGAGTTTTTTAGGATGAAAGATGACGAATCTATACAAGATATGCACACTAGATTCACCTCCATCATAAATGAATTTCATTCACTTGGAGATGTCATTCCCAGAAATAAGCTCGTAAAGAAAATCCTCAGCGTCCTACCTAGGTCTTGGGAAAGTAAGGTAAATGCCAGCATGAAAGCTAAAGATCTACAGACTCTAGCCATGGATGAGCTTATTGGTAATCTGAAATTTACGAGATGAAAAGAAAGAAAGACACTGAAAGAAGAGATCCTAAGATAGAAAAGAACTATCGCGACCCAAACTGAAGGGCCGCGACGGGCACCCGATGCCTTACTCAACTGAGTACCAATATAACATATCTTTCTTATCATGCTATCATGAGTAAATGATCCAAAAAACTCGTGATGAGATAGAAAGAATAAAACATAAGGGAATTATTAATATATGATGACCCAACATGATATACAAACTTATACATATGACATACGGGTCTATAAGGCCCACATTACTATTTGTAAACTCAAAACTTAGGCCGTCAAGGCCATACAAGTATCCATACACCTGAAATCTATCTACAGGCCGCTAAGGGTACATAAAATCATAAAGGTAAGGATAGGTCCCCGCTATACCAATTAATTAATACATATCCAAAGCATACGACCAAATAGGCAACTACGGAGCAAGTGGAGCGCGCCAACACCTTCACTGAGTTGATAGCCTAATAGTAGGACTATCAACCTATAAATTGGGACCTGCGGGCATGAAATACACATTCCACGGGAAAAAAATATGTCAGTGCGAATAAAGTACCGAGTATGTAAGGCAGGAAAGCGTAAAAGAGAATAGTAATATAAAGAGTGATAGAGAAGATACTACCTGTAATATCTGAGTGCCTCTGGGGGCTACTGACATGAAATATATAATACATATATATACATAAACATTTGAAAACATATGCCTCTGTGGGAATCATCATCATCATATCGTACCCGACCTCAAAGAGGACTCCGTAAAAACGTACCCGACCATCATAAGGCTCAGTAGAATCGTACCCGGTCACATGGAGCTCGGTAAAACCAAATGATCAGTGGTTGCACAATAGGTTCCGTACCGGCCGACTATAGTGCGGCTCGGTAGAGTAAAATAAATATATATATAATGCATGCTGGACTCATGGAATCACGTTCTAAACCTTTTGGAGTGACGCATGGTTGTTGCACCTTCTATTAATATTACGGATATCATACCATCAATATGAACCTCAATAGAATTCAAGCATCATACATACATGCTTAGAATATTTTTAAAAGGAAAGAACAACATGGAGAACCTTAGTTTCTAGGAGTAGATCTGTTATAAAATAGCGCATTCATTTCACTTTAGATCAAGCAAAAAAAAGGAACAGCCTTAACATATCTTAACTCCATCGAGTTCTTAATACCTTCTAAGTAATTCTTCAAATAACTCAACTCAATCTACCATAGCATAAGGAGATTCAAAATTAGTGTTGAGTAAAGGCTATGTCCGCAACTTAAACTAGTAGCTCATTTATGTAAATTTAGTTAGCATCTACCCTGTAACAAGAGCCTTCTCTAGTACCATACACCAACAAAAATGACCAGAGAAATCTAACAATACATAATTACCAATAACAAGACACCATAAAATAACAACAAGTCACAACTACTTCACAATAAGCGGCAAGCTCCAATTGGAATTCATATACCTCATATCACCCCTTATAGGCTTCTTACTTTAACTTAATAGTAACATTAACATGATAATGAATTTATTAATCAATAATTGAAACCTTATACCATATATTTATAACAAGGAAAATAATCCACAACTTCAATTATCCTCAATTAAAAACTTTATTCACTAGTTCATGTCTAGTCCATCCGTTTAACTTGATAAATGTCAAGATAATCTTAAGAAGAATAAAGAAAAAAATATAATTACCTCCTACAATGGATACATTTGAAATCCATGTTACAATTAGCTTACAACATCCCAATACACCCCAATCATTCCATACCCAAAACGACAACTATAGTAGTGTCAAACACACCAAAAATATTAAAAAGAATGACTAATCCAATATTTTTACATTATTTGGTGTTTCTCCATACCATTTCTCCTCCAAACACTCCATTGAATAGCAACAAAATATGCAGCTCAAAAGCAACACAAAATAGCCCAAATACAGCCCACAATAAGTCGAATAATTCGGACTCACGACTTTCGATCACCGTCCCGTGAGTTCTAGCTATTAGGAAATGAATTTATCAACTGTAATTCATATTTAAAATCTTAAATACATAAATAAGGCATTTTCTTAACTATTAAATACCTTGCAAAACTCAAACTCCAAAGAAAAAAAGAGGCAATATAGCGATACCTACGTCGTGGGGATCATTTTAGTGTTATTGCTTTGTGATTTTATGCCTCGGACGATAATCTTGTTGGATAACTTTGTGGACAGCTTAAGGGTGAGGTTAGGGGTCTTATATGGTCGATTTCTCTGGAATTATAAATAAAGAGATGACATTGGAAGATAAATATCCAATTTGGTTGAAAAGTCAAAAGGTGCTACTTGGCACAATCTCATTGGCCCTTTTTCAAATATTTATATTCTAGGGTGTCGTATCACCGAACGGCTAAGAGTGTTGGAAAATAGATCCCAAGACCTTCAATTTGATAGATAATATGTCCCAAAAAGATCTCATATAGCACACGAAATGTACTGCTCAAAAATCTTTAGTGACACACCTACTTGCCACCTATGCAGTTTGTGTAGTCTCGCGAAATTGCAAATATCTCTCTACCCTGATATCGTATCGACAAAATGTTTAATGTGTTAGGAATTAGACTCGTAAATATTATATTTTATATGTGGATAATCTTGTAATTCCAAGTATATTGGAAAAAGCTCCACTACATTTGACCTATTGTTTAGCACATTTATAAATACAACTTGTGATGATATTTGCCAACTTTTGTTCCACAACTCGCTTGACTTTAAAAATTAATACACGAATATAATAAACCTAAAATAACTTATAAAATAACCTTTTTATCATTTTAAGAACCCTAGTCTCACCCCAAAGTGCATGTTATAATATTCCAAACTTGTCGAATTTCGGCGAAACTTATTTTCTTTAATTTGTTTAGCCTCTAAGCCTTTCCAACCATCTTGGTGCTTTTTATTCATGATCTTAAATATTTGTATCTTTCTAGGTAACATGATTAATTTACTTTATGTACTTTCAAAGGCAATTTCATTTTGAGCTTACATCAATTGACCTACAACGTACTTTTGCGCACGAAAACGTGGGCTGTAACAAGAACCAGGTGTTTAAAGCTGAACTGAGTGATTTAGGTGATGAAGATAGTAACATGACCTATCTTACTAGGAGATTTCAAAAATTGGTTCGAAGAAGTGGTGGCATACCAAAGTGGGACAGTTCAAGTAAAAAAGGAATATCAATCTCTGTCATAGATGTGGAAAAGTCAGGGCATTGCATCAAAGACAGCCCACTTGTAAAATAGGAGAAGTTTAAGAAAAATTCTGACAAAGTAGGAAAAAGGAACCTGGTTCTAGAGAAAAGATTCAATCAAAAAATGATACAGACAATATCGTTAAGTAGGCCCTTACTGCTTGGGAAGACTCCTCAAGTGAATCCGAAATGGAATCAGACACAAAAAACAGTTCCATGTTGGCAGTGGAAACTAAAGCGATGAAGTACGACTCACGGTTTGTGCTGACGGCTCAGTCAGATGATGATGATGAAGAAGATGAAGACGATAAGGTAAGCTTTCGAGATGTTTAGAGAAATCTGAAATCCTATTCTTCCAAGAATCTAAGGTCTTTATCAAATGTCTTAATTGTTGCCTATTATAGACTTATAAACGATAAAGTGACCCTCATAATAGAACTAGGAGAAGCAGAGCAATCTAGAGATGATCTAGTGGTATGTATAGTAGACCGAGATGATACCATAACTAATCTTGAAATAGAGAAGGAGGCCTTGAATGAAAGAATAACCAATGTGAAAAATGAGAGAGACGATCTGATTGTCGTACTAGTTGATCTAAAAAAATAATAGAAGGCCTTAACAATGAGAAACACGCTGTAAAAGAAAAGGTTGCATCTACTGAGGAGGAAAGGGATGGCATGTTAGCAATATACACCGATCTAGAGGAGACCATTAAGGGACTCAATAGAGAACATATGGATGTAAGTTTTGGGTAAGGGAAGGAAGTAGCCAGTGAGTCTTATATCTTGCTGGAAAAGGAGTTAACTATTATAAAAACTAGTCTTTGCAGTGAACTCGAGAGAAATCAGCAACTCCAAGCTGAGTTGGAGAAAGTAACAAATGATCTGGAAAAATCTTTGAAGTGGACCTCGTCCTCAGATGTTGTTACTGCCATGTTCTAAACAATAGTGGGAACAAGTAGGGAATCAGGTTTCAAAGGGAGAAAACTCCCTACAACCCACATAGCAAGTATGTCATTGTACCTGATAACTGGCTATGTACCTACTGCATAAACAATGGTCATTTTAAAGAAAATTGTCAAGCCAGGGTTCAATCTTTTCAGAAGAACAAAGCGTTCACTGATAGAGTGACTACTAGCAAAGGACTAGGTAGGAAATATCGCAAAAAGCGGATGCTGCCTGCATGGAGTAGGAAATATCTCATTCATCCTTTTATAATAACAAGGGACCCAAAGTAGTTTGGGCTCCTAAATCTAACCCTTGATGTGCATGTGTAAGAAGTAGTAAGAGGTAGCAGACTACGATAGATTATGGATAGTAAATGCATAAAGCACGCCGCTGAAAACATCATGAAATACATCTCACTATAAGTCCTATAGAAGGGGAATGTATCCTTGAGAAGAAAGTAAAGGGTACATTCTCTGTAAATGAAAAGGCAGAAAGGTTCCCTTGGCACTCGAATAAGAAAAGACGGAACTAGAAAATGATGCATGAATAGTGCTCGTTGCCTATGGAATCACCAAAAATTCTAGGAAAAAGGAATGAAGACTGCTCTCTACTTGAGAACAGGTGTCGAACCAGGTTTTTCCTAAATCAAAATCACCAGGGACTACCAATTAGAAGAAAATACCTTGCTCCTGACAATAGGAAGATCAACTTAGGAAGCACAATGCAAATAGACGAGTGAAAGAATCCCTCTGGAAAACAACCCACAAAATAAAGGTCAAAAGGTTTCCAACAAAGGAAGCACTAAATGGCAGGAAATGCTCATGGGGAAATATTTGAGGCTTCAAATAAGGAGGATGATAAAGTGAGCAAGATGAAGGAAACTAGCAAAAGACAACACAACATCATTCTCTGTGTCTCACAAAGAACCCGTGCACTTGTGATTATTCATGCCTCATCTTCTAGGATACTAGGAAGCAAAACAAAATGACCTCATCAACAGCTGGAGAAAAAATTGAAGGGTGAGATCATCCTCTGAGGATCAATATAAAGGAAGAATTGAGCTATGGAAAGCGCTGCAGAACCGAACACCAAACTCTAGATATCAGCATTAAAGCCTCAAAAGTGAACATTCCGGAGAAATCAAGGAGAAGATGGATTCGCATAAATCTAATGAAGAACCTGATCTTCAATCTACTGGTTGTGTAAGATACCATCAGGTAAAGGTAGCTAAAGTATTTTCTAACCAAGCCTAACTCACATCAAATCCGTTATAGGTAAATACGCTCAACGATCATTGAAGTTAAAGGTATGGCTATAAACTACAAAAGGGGAGCTACTAAAACCTTGTTCAAAAGACTGCTCTGACATTAGGTTCTTATATTTTAGGTTAATAGTAATGTGCTTATTATGCATGCCCTCTTAAAATAGAAATAAAAAAATTGTTAACAAAATTAATTCAAATGCCACATCATCCGACGTTTTAGCGTCTATGTGTAATCCTTCATCCTCTCTGCATGGTAACATTTTCCCACAAACCTACCGCCATTGTTAAAACTATTCAGAACTTGTTTCGCTCACTACTCATCATTAGCCCTTTTTTTCTCTCAAGGCAAGTCATAAAACTTCATCTATTCTGTACAGTTGGGATTTTCTCTTTTTCTCTCTCTATACTCATTTATAAAGTATTCATCTAATGACGATCGAAAAAATTATCTTATTCTCCTACCATTGACATCGCTCCCACTTCGTCATTATTTTTGAAATCATCCTAGAGCACCATTATTACACACCCTCTATCACCTTACCAACTCCTGGTTCCTCCTCTACTCCTACAATTTTTTTCATTCCTGATAAATTATGCTTACCATTATTTTGAGTATCCTATGTCTAGTCAATCTTTCGATATCATCAAAGATCACAGGTGGTTGTACTCCTCAAGTATGAGAAGCTCTGGAGGATGATCTTGATCATTATTTGAACACCTCCATGTTGGACTCAGTAACTCTAAAGGAGTGACCAGTAAAGGAAACAACTCATAACATCATGGCTATAACTGCTAAAAGTGTGATAAATGAAGGAGCATATCTCATATCTGAGTACCGGGGGGATAAATTCCATTCCTAGGAGATGTAAGAACTACAACACTACTTGAGTCATTAGCTTATGAGATATTCTCAGAAAAACCTTCTGATGAACCTGATTCTCTTCCATGCAAGCCCACTCCTGCACCTTCCGTTCACTCCAAGCTCTTAGAGTATTCCTCCAAATCACTGACTATCAGGTCACTACATAAAAGAGTTCTGAGCCCTCATTTCAAAAAAATAAGATGAGTGTCAAGACAAGGAAAAAGAGGGAAATGAATCCAAACGAGTTCATTAAAAGAGTGTCAGTACACCAAGTAGATCAAAATGCTTCCAAGGAACCTGGTTCCTTAGTACAACAATCTATGACAATTCAACAGTCTGTGAATAGGGTCATCGATAAAATTGTTGAGAAATAGAAAGGGTCATCTATGAGGTTCAGTAGCAAATCTAAACAGAGTCTAACTGAGCTAGTTGTGTCTTAGGACAATTTCGTGGGAATGGCAAGCTGGAAAGGAAAGTATGATGAAGGGTCTAGCAAACAAAAGGAGGAAATTGTTAAGGAAACTGGTACAATAAGGTCTACTACCCGTGATAGTTGTCTTTGGCAACAAAGATTAAGAACTCATAAAGTGTTGTGGGGTCGCACATTTGATCCAACAATTTTGAAGATGATAGGGATGAGAAAAATTTTGGAGATTGTGAAATTTCAACAATGGGAACACTTGTTTAAAGAGAGAATACCTCTGGTGTACGAAGATGCAATACAAACTTTTTACACATCTCTTTTCACTATTGAGGGGGATCATATTTGTGCGCTTGTAAATGGAGTAGACATTGTACTCGACGCTTTGACATTGGAGAAGATTCTAAGAACTCCATATGAAGGTATGTTCTCAGTTAATGGTGTCTATGGAGTAAACTTTCAGAGAGCCATCATGAAAGAACAAGGTATTCAACAGGAGGAACAGATGCATAAGAAGGTTTTGCTTCCTGAGTACCAGTTTCTCTTTGAACTGGTCAATAAAGTGCTCTTATCCCGCTCTGAAAGGCGCTCTATTGCTACAAGATCGAACATGGTGTTGATGGAAGTATTCGATGAGTTTATCCTAATCAATCTGCATGCAATCATGATAGACCATATGCTGAAGGTGGCAAATTTCAAAGGTGGAAATCATGGGTTACATTTCTCATCACTCTGGTGTTCAGATTCTATAAGGTCCCCTTGGGGAATCCCAGAGTGGGAACTGTCACACCTCCTTTTTCCGCAGGCCCGCGAGGGCGCTAGGTATAAAAAGGAGTTTTTCCAATTAAAGGACAACCAAAACGGGATTCATTTATTGAGATATTCGGAGTCGCCACTTGGGAGATTTATGGTGTCCCAAGTCACCGGTTGAATCCTGAATTGAGGAAAGGTTTGACTCTATTTAACAGTCTGCGTACCAGAAATCCGGATAAGGAATTCTGTTAACCCGGGAGAAGGTGTTAGGCATTCCCGAGTTCCGTGGTTCTAGCACGGTCGCTCAACTGTTATATTTGGCTTGATTATCTGATTTTAATACAAATATGAACTAGTGTGCAAACTACCACTCCAAACCGTTTTAATTGTTAGAAGAAAATTATAATGTCGTGAGAATATATCTCGAATTTCGTCACATAAATGTGTCCGCAATTTTTGATATATTCCGACTTCATTGGGATTTGGATTGGGGTCACATAAATGTGTACCCGAGTTTAAGGAGGTACAATTATTAAATACGCGCTTAAAACTATTGACGCGTTATTATTTTGAGAATGCCGTGAAAATTTACTAAACAGGCCAATCTCGGATTTCTAAATATATACACTTATGAGGGCTTCACAGTTTTTGCGATTTATTTGGCGAGGCTCGTCTCATTTACTAACAAAATAATCCTAAAATGACTACATTTCCTATTTTTTTTTTAGTTTTTTATAAATAAAGAAATATCTTAATTAATCTAGAAATTAAAAATGCAACATTTATCTAATTTATGACAAAAAAACTTAATGAAACAGATTTTAATATATGTTTAAACAAAAAATATATTTTTTTTCGGAATTATTTTATTATTATTTTATTAAATACGAAATTTCATAACTTAATAATAAAAGAAGCTAATTCAGAATAATATTAAAACTTGAATATATAAAAATAAAAACTAATAAAATCATTTATTCAAAACTATCGAAAATTATAGCCATATTAAAGCTTATATGGTAAAAATTATTTTTATTCCAAATTGTTCAAAACTAAGCTTATTTTTAGAAAAAAAACAGCAATTATAAATTGACTATAATTTTATTTAAATTCGTTTTTTATAAGCTAAAAAAATATATATTTTATTTGTTATATTTAGATAAATGTTTAATAAAAATAAACATTACTTAAATAAATATAAAAATAAAAGTGCAAAATCAACAACTAATATATATATATATATATATATATATATATATATATATATATACAAACTAAACCAATTATCTTACAACTAACTTAAACTCATATTTTTTAAATTTTTACTATTTTTGAATTAAACCCTTGATGTTAACTATTTACAACTATTTACCAAAACCAAAATCAATCTTAATTATTTACACCTATATTTTGAGATGGTTAAACTTGAAAAGAAACAATTCTTGTGTTATTGAAAACTCAAATCGTACCTAAATGCCTAATTTACGCAAAATAATTAAAATTCGCATTTTTATTGAATTTAACTACATATCAACAACTTAATTTATTAAAGACAATATTAAAGAAGTTCTCATTAATTCAATTAACAAAAGAGTAATTCATTCTTCCTAACCAATTTGAATCATTAATAAACTCATTTATAACTATACTATTTAATAGTCATTTTTAGAAGTGATTTATTATTGTTACAACAAGGCTTAATTATTTAAAGCTATCACAAAACTTACAGAATATTAATATGGAATTTATTAAAAAACATAATCTGTAAAAAGAAGATAGAAATAGAAACTATTTAAAATTTCAACAAAATTCTCATCTTTCTCATATTTTCATCTTATCATTTAAACATGATTAGATATGTACCTGATATTGGAAATAAAAGAAATTCCGGTGATCAACACAGCAAATAACAACACAGCAATATCACAGCAACAGCAGTACAATCAAGAATACCAGTATCCGGATTTAAGCAATAAAAATCAACATCCCAGAATTGAGTTTCAAAATAAGACTTTGTAAAATAAAAACTAACACTCTTTTTTTTAGATTTTTTTTTTCGTTTTTTTTTGTTTTTCTTTTGTTCACTATTTGGTAACACTCTTAAGATTTTTCAGATTTTTTGCTCTCTAGGATTTTTCTCTTCTTTCTCCTCAAATTTCTCTTCTATTTATAGCAAAAAATTTCGAAATTTTCAGATTTTATTTTTATTATTTTATTATTTTTTTATTTTGTTTTATCTTTTTTTAATTAAAAGAAATCCCACTTACTAAATGCTTTTATTATTTTATAAAAAGAAATCCCACCTTGCTTATCTTTTATTTTTTAAAACACAACTTTAATGATTTTTATATTTTTAATTGTCCACTTTCTTTTATTTATTTAAAAGAAAATGCCACTTTCTTTTCTTTTCTTTAAAAAAAACAACTTTCTTTTACTTTTGATTTTTTTAATTTTCAGCCACTTTTGACTTTTATTCCAACTTTCATTTTCAATTATTTAAAACCAACCGAAAATTTAAAAAAAATATTAATATTTTTAGTTTTTTTTAATAAAAAATAAATTATTTTTATTTTAAAAAAAAAATTAATAAAAAAAAATTAATAATAATAGCAATAATATGAATAGTAATAATTTACTTTAAAAAAAATTAAATCATATATATATATATATATATATATATATATATATATATATATATATATATATATAATTAAACAAAAGCTAAAATATATAGAGTGAAAAATTTAAATGCGGTCAAACATTTTTGTGGAGGCTTTTGTGTGTGTGTGTTAGGATTTTTTGGTTTAGGGTGTGTTTTGAATAGTGTATAGTAGTGTAATAAATGGGTCGTGGGTCATGGGTTTGGGTTATGGTGTTTTGGGTTGGGTAGAATATGTTTGGGCTCAAGTTTAAAATTTAAGAAGAGGCCCAATTCCGAATTTGTCTTCTCTATAAAAAAATTATTTATTATGAAATAAATTAAAAAAAATGTTAAGATTAAATTATAAAACCAAAATTATCTTAAAAATACCAATTAACTCATAATAATTATTATTACAAAAAAATTAGACGTTAATTAAAATAAAATCGCACAAATTGGATATTATAGGCTAAAAATGCAAAAATACATATTTTTGTGATTTTATAAAATAAACTTAATTATTACTAATTATAAACTTGAATTTTATATAAATACAATATATTTTTATATTTTTTATTTATTTAAACAAATAAATATGCACGGATAAATGCAAACAATTCAAGAAAAATAACACAAAATTCACAAATATTGCAAACAACACAAAACTCTTTTATTTTGAATTTTTGGGAGTAATTCTCATATAAGGCAAAAATCACGTGCTCACAATATTGAACCTCTTTGCGCGTAAACACGAAGAGTTTCTGTGCAAAGACGAGTGAGCGGATACGAGCGGTTTTTGCCCGTTTGAGCACTCCATGAGAAGCATTTTTTTTTTCAAAATTTTGACCGAACCTTTGCTTCAAAAGGTTTCCTACATATCCCTGGCTAAAAGGGAATCAAGTCAATGTAGTTCGGAAAGTTTTGGTAGCTGGGACTACCAATGAAACTGCGATTTTTGCTGTTACTGTTGTTGTTGTTGCGGTTACTGCTTGCTGACCTCCTTATTACACCATGCAAAAGCAAAATAAGAAGCTAGACTAAATTATGATTTATGAACTGTAAACTCTTATTTATATCTTCAATTTATCCTTCTGCTGGGGGATACTGCTTCCTCGATTTAAGACTTGTTATGCAGGGGGTTCTTGTTGTAACCCTTGGTATTATTGAATTCTGTTTCGACCTTGAAATGTATTCCTCTGTTTTACAGGCGGGCTCCTGATTGTGATAACTTGCAATTAACACCTCCGTTCTACAGGCGGGCATCCTGACTTCTTCAATTTGTCCTGACTTTTTCATCTTGAAATAACAAACTCCATTCTACAGGCGGGCTCCTGACTTCTTCAACTTCAAAATAATAACCTCCATTCTACAGGCGGGCATCCTGACTCCTTCAATTTGAAAATAACACCTCTGTTCTACAGGCGGGCATCCTGACTTCTTCAACTTCAAAATAACAACCTCCATTCTACAAGCGGGCATCCTGACTTCTTCAATTTGAAAATAACACCTCTGTTCTACAGGCGGGCATCCTGACTTCTTCAATTTGAAAATAACACCTCCATTCTACAGGCGGGCTCCTGATTTCTTCCACTTAAAAATAACACCTCCATTCTACAGGCGGGCTCCTGATTTCTTCAACTTAAAAATAACACCTCCATTCTACAGGCGGGCTCCTGATTTCTTCAACTTGAAATAACATCCTCCATTCTACAGGCGGGCTCCTGATTTCTTCAAAATAACACCTCCATTCTACAGGCGGGCTCCTGATTTCTTCAAAATAACACCTCCATTCTACAGGCGGGCTCCTGATTTCTTCAAAATAACACCTCCATTCTACAGGCGGGCTCCTGATTTCCTCAAAATAACACCTCCATTCTACAGGCGGGCTCCCGATTTCCTCAAAATAACACCTCCATTCTACAGGCGTGCTCCTGATTTCTTCAAAATAACACCTCCATTCTACATGCGGGCTCCTGATTTCTTCAGAAAAACAATAACACCTCCATTCTACAGGCGGGCTCCTGATTTCTTCAACTTAAAAATAACACCTCCATTTTACAGGCGGGCTCCTGATTTCTTCAACTTAAAAATAACAACCTCCATTCTACAAGCGGGCTCCTGATTTCTTCAACTTTAAAATAACACCTCCATTCTATAAGCGGGCATCCCGACTCCTTCAATTTGAAAATAACACCTCTGTTCTACAGGCGGGCTCCTGACTTTTCAATTTGAAAATAACACCCTGTTCTACAGGCGGGCTCCTAATTTCTTCAACTTAAAATAACAACCTCCATTTTACAGGCGGGCTCCTAACTTCTTTAATTTAACAATAACACCTCTGTTATAAAGGTAGGCATCCTGACTTTTCAACTTGAAATAACAACCTCCATTTTACAGGCGGGCTCCTGACTTCTTTCTTGAAATAACAACCTCCATTCTACAGGCGGGCTCCTGATTTCTTCAACTTAAAAATAACACCTCCATTATACAGGCGGGCTCCTGATTTCTTCAACTTAAAAATAACACCTCCATTCTACAGGCGGGCTCCTCATTTCTCCAATTAAAGATAACACCTCCATTCTACAGGCGGGCTTCTGATTTCTCCCAATTAAAATCTCTCTAATTGATTTCCTTGTTTTCTTTGAGAAAATTTTCGACAATGGCGAAAATTTTCTGCCCCAGTTTTGGTAATATTCTTTGCGGTATGTCATTCTTCTATCATGGACATTTCCTTTCACCTGCTTCAAATCAAAGAAAATTTGTTAGTTTAAAATGCGGTGAATGGTCGTGCCACTCCCGCCGGGGATGGCTTTTCCTTCTTCTGTCCTAAGTTCCCGAAACTTGTCGGGGATGATGTTACTTGTTGGGAATGATATTTCTGCTGGGAGATGGTTTTTCCATTTATCCCTTCCCTTTTCTGTGTTTTAAAACTTGCCGGTGAGACTCAAAATCACTTTCTTCAAAAGGTTTGATTTTCCTTTAATATCGCTGGAAAAAGAAATGTCATCAGCTAGGGATGCATTTTCCTTTTTCCTTCTCCGCTTTGTGTTGTCCGATCATCTTGAGAATCGGTTGATAATCTGTCGGAGTTATTTGCGCATCTTGAAAATTCACAGGGATTCTTTTGGAACTTGGTCCATGATTTTTCGACTGCATCTTTCAGGTCTTCTCCATTTCCTGACATTCTAGACCAATTTGGTCTGTCCTATCCTCGTTTTGCTTCGCACCAATTCGGCACTGATAGTAAGCTCTGAAAAGTCTTTCTCAAAATAGACTTGGATAAAAACCTTTAAACAAAGAAAACTGAAAATATAGAAAAAGAAAAAAAATAAGCTTTCTGAACAAATGTAGCGAAAAACAAAAAGGAACTTATCTGAATGGTATAACCGGTCCCAACGATCACGTCGTGCATTCCGGATTAATCAACCCAGTCTATTTGTATCAATCCATCTTCCGATGGTCTCATTTGCTGAGGATGAACAGATGCACGACTCTTTGTCAAATGCGGGTCCTTTGTGCCACTCTATCTTGTCGCCTCATAGTGCCCTTCGAGGGGTTTTCACTAATAAGACTCTCTCATTTCTCTCAACTCCCATCGCCTTATGGTGCCCGTGAAGGTTTTCACCGATAAGACTCTCTCATTTTTGTTTCTTCTCAGCTTTCGTCGCCTTATGGTGCCTGTGAAGGTTTTCACCGATAAGACTCTCTCATTTTATTTTTTTTCAGCTTTCGTTGGAGATTGGAAAGGCACCGATAATGTTCTCTTCACTTGGGGATTCTTCTGGCTATCAATTCCTTCAGCTTATTCCCTTTCTGTTGGGGATCAACGTGTTACTCTTGGTTTTTACTTGCTTGACTGGGCATTTCCTGGATACCGATCGGGAGGTCTTTTTCGGACATCTCATATGGGTTTTTTGTGTGGGTCTTAAAAAGAAAAGAGTATCAAAAATTCACAATAACTCTGAATGGGTGAAATATTACAACTCTCGGAATTAAATTTTTTTTTCATAAAACAACATAACTTCTGCCCCAGTTTCTTATTTGGGGAAGGATTAACTTTTATTCCTTCTATGACCGAGCCGTGAGGCGCCTACGTATCCTATTTGAGGAATCAGGTCAAACGTAGTTCCTTGATTCATTTAAATATTTTGTGACTTTCTTTTATCTATTTATTATTTTTTTCTTTTCTTTTCTATTTCCGTTATTGATTCCAAGAGAGGGATATGAAAGAATAAATAAGGCTCAAATGGGGAAACAAGGGTTAAAATTGTTTGGATAGAAGAAAGAATTGCCTCCGTCATTTCATTATCCGATAAACACCTAGTACAAACAAATAAAATGAACCAAAATCATAAAGAAATTACACGTAATATCTCTTGATTGCATCAGAATTGATAGCCATGTCGGTGCATCTTCCCTCAATATCGGTCAGATATAGAGCTCCATTGGATAATACTCTGGTTACAATAAGCGGCCCTTGCCAATTCGGGGCGAACTTTCCCTTTGCTTCGGCCTGATGTGGGAGGATCCGTTTCAGTACTTGTTGCCCTACTTCAAATTTTCTAGGGCGTACCTTCTTATTGTAAGCTCTTGCCATTCTCTTCTGATACAATTGGCCATGACATACTGCTGCCAATCTCTTTTCATCAATTAAGCTCAACTGCTCTAATCGAGTTTTGACCCATTCGTCATCATCAATCTCAGCTTCAGTGACAATTCGGAGGGATGAAATCTCAACTTCTGCTGGTATTACTACTTCAGTTCCGTATACCGGCAAGTAAGGAGTTGTACCTATTGAAGTGCGAACCGTAGTGCGATAACCCAACAATGCAAATGGTAGCTTTTCATGCCATTGCCTAGATCCTTCTACCATTTTTCTCAGTATCTTCTTTATATTCTTGTTTGCTGCCTCAACCGTGCCATTTGCTTTGGGACGATATGGGGTGGAATTACGTTGTGTAATCTTGAACTGTTGACACACTTCTTTCATCAAACCACTGTTAAGATTAGCACCGTTATCTGTGATAATCATCTTTGGGATCCCAAATCTACAGATGATATGGGAATGGACGAAGTCTACCACGGCTTTCTTGGTCACTGACTTGAATGTCTTCGCCTCCACCCACTTGGTAAAATAATCAATGGCTACTAGAATGAACCTATGACCATTGGAAGCTGCCGGCTCGATCGGTCCAATGACATTCATGCCCCACGCAACAAATTGCCATGGTGCTGACATCGTGTGCAATTCCGTTGGCGGAGAATGAATAAAATCCCCATGCACCTGACACTGATGGCACTTGCGCACAAAATTTATACAATCACGCTCCATGGTGAGCCAGTAATATCCTGCCCGTAAGATCTTCTTTGCCAATACATACCCACTCATATGTGGCCCACAAACTCCGGCATGCACCTCTGTCATCACTGTCGTGGCTTGGCCTGCATCTATACATCTTAGCAATCCCAAATCCAGGGTTCTCTTGTACAACACTCCTCCACTAAGGAAAAATCCGTTTGCCAACCGCCGAATAGCCCTCTTTTGATCTCCAGTTGCCTGCTCTGGGTATATTCCCATCCTGAGGCATTCTCGGACATCATGAAACCATGGCTCGCCATCAATTTCTTCCTCCACCACATTGCAATAGGCATTTTGATCCCGAACTTGAATATATAACGGATCAACATGAATCTTATCCGGGTGATGCAACATCGATGCTAGAGTAGCCAAAGCATCGGCGACCTCATTATGCATTCTTGGGATATGTCTGAATTCTATTGACCGGAAACGCTTCATCAGGTCATGCAAACATTGGTGATACGGGATAAGCTTCAAATCTCTTGTTTCCCACTCACCTTGAACCTGATGTACCAGAAGGTCCGAGTCTTCCAAGACCAAGACGTCCCGGACATCCATGTCCACAGCTAATCGTAACCCGAAAATGCATGCTTCGTATTCAGCCATATTGTTGGTACAATAGAAGCGCAACTGAGCCGTAACAGGATAATGATGTCCTGTTTCAGAAATAAGTACCGCTCCTATTCCGACTCCCTTTGCATTTGCAGCTCCGTCAAAGAAAAGCTTCCACCCCGGCTCCTTGGTTAGTTCTAACTCATCAATTTGCAACACTTCTTCATCTGGAAAATACGTCCTTAAAGGTTCGTATTCATTATCAACAGGATTCTCAGCTAAGTGATCGGCTAGTGCTTGGGCTTTCATGGTCGTCCTCGTCACATAGATGATGTCAAATTCTGTAAGTAATATTTGCCATTTTGCTAACCTTCCCGTAGGCATAGGTTTCTGGAAAATATACTTCAATGGATCCAAACATGAAATGAGATAAGTAGTGTAGGAAGACAAATAATGCTTCAACTTCTGTGCCACCCAAGTTAGGGCGCAACATGTCTTCTCAAGATGAGTGTACTTAACTTCATATGCGGTGAACTTCTTACTGAGATAATAGATGGCTTGTTCCTTTCTGCCGGTGATGTCATGTTGCCCCAATACGCAACCGAAAGAATTATCCAAACTGTTAGATAAAGAATCAGAGGCCTCCCGGGTTCAAGTGGAACCAACACAGGTGGGTTTGACAAATACTCCTTTATCTTATCAAAAGCCTCTTGGCATTCTTCAGTCCACTTGACTGCAGCATCCTTCTTTAACAACCTAAAAATAGGTTCACATGTTGATGTGAGTTGAGCAATGAATCGGCTGATGTAATTCAATCTTCCCAAAAGACTCATCACTTCAGTTTTGTTCTTTGGTGCTGGAAATTCTTGTATGGATTTGATCTTTGATGGATCCAACTCAATACCTCGCCGACTGACAATGAATCCTAGCATTTTTCCCGAGGGAACCCTAAATGCATATTTGGCTGGATTGAGCTTAATGTCGTACCTCCGAAGCCTTTGAAAAAACTTCCTCAGATCTGCTACATGGTCTTCCTGTCGCCTGGATTTTATGATTACATCGTCTACATACACCTCAATCTCTTTGTGTATCGTGTCATGAAACACAGTAGTCATTGCTCTCATGTATGTCGCCCCGACGTTCTTCAAACCAAACGGCATTACCCTGTAGCAATAAGTTCATCAAGGAGTGATGAAAGCTGTCTTTTCTGCATCTTCTTCATCCATTAGGATCCGATGGTATCCTGCATAGCAATCCACAAAGGATCCAATCTCTCGCCCCGCGCAGTTGTCTATCAAGATATGGATGTTGGGTAGTGGGAAGTTATCTTTCGGGCTTGCCCTGTTCAGATTGCAATAATCGACACATACCCGAATTTTTCCATCCTTCTTCGGCACTGGCACCACATTGGCCAACCATTCGGGATATCGAGTAACCCGAATAACCTTTGCTATCAACTGCTTGGTCACTTCTTCTTTGATCTTTACGCTCATATCGGTTTTGAACTTCCTCAATTTCTGCTTGACAGGAGGGCATGCCGGATCAATGGGTAATTTATGTACCACTAGATCCGTGCTTAACCCCGGCATGTCATCATACGACCATGCAAAAATATCTTTGAATTCAAACAATGTTTTGATTAGCTCTTCCCTGATACTCGGCTCAATGTGAATGCTGATTTTGGTTTCCCTACATTATCCTCATCTCCTAAGTTGACAGCTTCAGTATCGTTTAAGTTAGGCTTAGGTTTTTCTTCAAAATGAGTTAATTCCCTGTTAATCTCTTCAAAAGCCTCATCTTCCTCGTATTCCGATTCATCCTCATAATTGACTTCGTTCATAATTAATTTGGATTCAGATTGACTTCTTAGACTAGGTTGAAGATCCGTTGTACATGCCATGACAT
Organism: Nicotiana noctiflora; assembly: GCA_032618575.1. Taxonomy (NCBI): domain Eukaryota; kingdom Viridiplantae; phylum Streptophyta; class Magnoliopsida; order Solanales; family Solanaceae; genus Nicotiana; species Nicotiana noctiflora. The sequence goes on along the minus strand of JASVEL010004476.1, from coordinate 84,540 downwards.
TGGAACCGGTGAAAACAGAACTGTTCATAAATGAAAAGATACAAAAATCAAAAATCAAGAAAATAAAGGAAACTTTCGTTTTTATTGAAAATGAGGGATAACAGAGTTTCACACTACAAATAAATCAAAACTGGATTACAACTCTGGAATAATCCAGGAAACAAAAGAAAATCCAGAGCCTACTACCAAGACTTCTTCCAGATGGGAAGAGGAGTAGTCGTCCAATTGTTGGTTTTGACCCTGGGCCCCACGTACTGTACGTCTGCATTACTGGAACCTTCTCCAGCTTCGATCATGTTAACATCAACGAACAACCTTTCAAAACTCTTATCCAGATCTCCATCTGGCCCAATTGACGGTCCGAGGATCTTTGGGTTTGACATCCTCCTGAAACCTGCTTTCACAAAAGACCGGGAGAGGCGTGGAACTGGCTTGGGAAGGACCCAGACTTTCTTCTTCATTTTGTGAGCTCTCTTCACATCTGCAACCGTCGGCTTGAACCCTAACCCGAATGTCTCCAAATTTTCAAGCAAAGAAACGGGTTGAATGATACCTTGGAGTTTGGCTCCCAAACCTTTTCCCGGTATGAACCCACAGTTCATCATTTCTGAAGCGATCATGAAGGTCGAAGCTGAGATCCTGGGAAAAGCAAGGTCCTCGCCTTCGGAAACCTTGTCCACTGTAACCCCTTCGAAGATTTGGTATACCCATGGTCCCTTGTCATCCTCCGTTTCTATGAATGGCACCACGTTATCACTCATAATGCCTATGCCATCATCCCCGTGCAATACTATCTCCCGTCTATCCCACTCGAACTTAATCATCTGGTGCAGCGTAGAAGGCACTGCTTTGGCGGCATGAATCTAGGGTCGCCCAATAGCAGAGTGTATGATGCAGCCACATCCACCACCTGGAATTCCATGCTGAAATCGACTAGGCCAATGGTCAGTTCCAATATGATATCACCCACCGAGCTAGTATTCCCTCCATCAAATCCTCTGATGCAAACGTTATTCTTACGGACTCTGTCCTGATCAATCTTCAGTTTGTTCAGAGTAGCCAAAGTACAAATATTGGCACTTGAACCATTATCCACCAATACACGATTGACCATTGAGTCTTCACACTTCACGATCAAGTATAAGGCTTTATTATGTTCTGTGCCCTCTTTTGGCAATTCATCATCAGAAAATGTCACTCGGTTGACTTCAAAGATTTTATGCACAATCTTCTCCAAGTGATTTATAGAAAGCTTTTCTGGAACATGGGCCTCATTCAGGATCTTCAACAAAGCCTGACAATGATCTTTGGAATGGATTAACAAAGATAACAATGAGATTTGGGCTGGGGTTTTCCTCAACTGCTCCATAATAGAGTAGTCTTGGGCTTTCATCTTCTTCAAGAACTCTTCAGCTTCCTCTTCTGTTACTGGCTTTTTCACCGCCGTGGGATTAGATTTCCTTAAATCTATGGGAGCAAAACACCGTCCCGATCGAGTTAAACCCTGGGCTCCACAACTGACTTCATCCACTGACTTCCATTTGTATATCACTGTTGCCTTTTTATACTTCCAAGGTACGTCCTTGCTCTTTGTTACTGGCAACTGAGCTACCGGCTTTATGATGACCGGTTCCCTACAGACTCCTTTCACAATCATTACTGGTGCAGACGGTGCTCCGGACACAACCAACTTTGTTGTTTTTGGTTTCTCCGTAGCGGCCGATGGGCTTTTCCCCAATATTATCACAGGCTTGACAACCTCCTTCTTAGTTGGTACCTCCCCTTCCACACTGGTTGATTTCTCTTTTGTACTGTCCTTGATCATCATCACTGTCTGCGATGGCTTCTTGGGTTCTTCCTCTCCTTGCACGATCTCAATCATACAGGCTTCATGGTGGGTTGGTAGTGGGTTTTGGTTAATGTTGGGTACCTCGGGTGCCTGAACCTCAATCTTATTAGCATCAATAAGATCTTGGATTGCATGCTTCAGTTTCCAACATCTCTCGGTAGTATGCCCGGGAGCCCCCGAACAATATTCACATTTCACTGAGTGGTCCAAATTTTGAGGTAAGGGATTTGGTAATCTAGGCTCAATAGGACTCAACAAACCTATCTGCTTCAATTTGTGAAATAAAGCAGTATAAGCTTCTCCTAATTCGGTAAATGTCCTCTGTCTCTGAGTCCTTTTATTCCTGAAAGTCGGATTTCCCCGGAAAGTTGGCCCTGTGGGATTTCTGTAGGCCCTTGGTGGTGGGTAGTTGTTATGGGGAGCTGGGTAGGCATTATGTGAGGTTGGCGCGCGCCATTGCGGGCGCGCTGGAGGTTGGGTGTATGCTTGTGCTTGATGGACAGAAAAATGATGTTCTTGAGGAGGGTAATAGGATTGTGTGGGATAATTCGGAATGTGTGGGTAATTTGGGTGAGGGGGCCTGAATTGGTGATGGGGGGTAGGACCTTTGGATCGAGACCAATTACCAGCTTCTACCGTTGTGACATCCTCTTTTTTCTTCTTTCCGAGCGCACCTCCTGTGCCGCTCTGAATAGCCTGCGTTGTTGCCTTGATCGCTGAATAACTTAAGATTTTGTTGGTCTTGAGGCCTTCTTCTATCATGCCTCCCATTTTGACCACTTCGTTGAAGGTTTTTCCCACCGAGGTCACCAAATGACCGTAGTAAGTTGGCTCGAGAGTCTGTAAAAAGTAATCTACCATCTCCCCCTCTCTCATAGGAGGATCAACTCTAGCCGCTTGTTCTCTCCAACGAAACCCAAATTCCCGGAAGCTCTCCCCCGGTTTCTTCTCCAGCTTTAACAATGTGAGACGGTCAGGGACGATCTCAAGATTATACTGAAAGTGCCCGGCAAATGATTGCGCCAAATCATCCCAAGTGTACCATCTGCTAGGATCTTGCCTTGTATACCATTCCAGCGCAGACCCGCTCAGACTCTGTCCAAAATAAGCTATCAGTAGCTCATCTTTGCCGCATGCACCCCTCATCGTGCCGCAAAATCCTCGTAGATGAGACATGGGATCACCGTGTCCCTCATATAGATCAAACTTTGGCATTTTGAATCCCGCCGGCAATTGAACATCGGGGAAAGGACACGGGTCTTTGTAGGCCACACTGACTTGGCTGCCCAACCCTTGCATATTCCTAAGGGATTGCTCCAGGCTCTTGAATTTCCGTAGCATCTCATCTTGTTCCGAGCTATTGGCCGGTTTTTCCACTGGGGCTTCAAAGGGAGGAGTGTAGGTGGATGGTTCGGGTGCCCTGAACGTGGGTTCTGGGGGTAATACTGAGTGTCGTGAACCTGAAATAATGGTTCACTTGATGATCTTTGTAGTGGGGCTGGGGGAGGTGCCACAAATACAGGGCCCTTCGGTGGTGGAGGGTTCTGATTTTGTGGTGGAGCTGGGTAGTCGTGAGCATCTCTTCCCTGGTGGTAATGGAGGTCTGGGACTCTTGTCGAGGGACCGGGAGAAAAGTATTCTGGGGTAAAACCTGGTAGGAAAGTAGGAGTAGCGGGTGCGTCAAGACTCTTTTGTGCTTTGGCTAGCGCCGTCTGCATTTCGCTCATTTCCAACCGCATCTGTTCCATTTTTTCAAGAGCTTCTTTGAGCATCTGGCTCATTGCTTTTTCTGACTCGCTGCTGTGGTCTGACCCAGTCATACTTTTAGGTACATGTCCTTTCGATCTTGTATGATAATTGTGTGATGCCAGTACACTCTAACACTAACTGAACAGGAATAGCAACAAACTTGTTAGTGTTGAAATTTTAACAGATATGGTAAAAGCACATTGGGTATGTAATGTCCCTATGTAATGAACCATTTCTATTATGCTTTTGCTTAGACCGCATGCGTCATCCCAGAACTTATCGTCTACGCCTATCCATTATTTCTCTTATTTCTCTTATTTATTTTCCCCTTTTTTACTATAAGTAATGGTCGAATCTTATGTAGATTGCCTACGTATCATGTCCCCGCATGAATCAGACCCTAGCGTAGTTCGTGTGAATACAATAAAAAATATTTTTCAAAAGGTTTTCCAAAAACAAACTGGATTTAACAACAAGTCAAACTTACAAAAGATGGTCAAAATACATTCGGCTCTTTTATACAAAAGTCTTATGACTAGACCCAAAAAGGAAATACAAGTTCATAACTAGGAAAGTTCTAAGATTTTGAGCTTTTGCGCCGGTGGGGCCCTGTTTGGCCTGGCCGTGGTCCTTGGTGCAAGACTTCTTTGCAGATCTTTCAATTCTTCCATGATCTGACGGACATAATCCATGATAGAGGAAAAAAGGACATCCCGGGCATCCTTTCACATGATAGGCACCTCATGTGAATGTAGTGTCCAATCTCGTCAATCCTTCTCCGAATGTTATCCCTTTCTCTGAATAACTGCTCTATCTGTTGGTTTTTTAATCCCAGTATTCGCGCCTCATCCGTAAGTCGATCTTGGAATCTTTTCATTTGTCCCTCCATTCGGGCCATCATCTTGTAGCACCGCTCCTTGTCTTCTCTAGCTTCAAGAGCCTGTCTGTGGATCTGTTCTTGGAGAGTGAAAATTGTCTCTCTCAATGCCCCGACGCTCATCTCACAATCCTTTTTGACCTGCCGCAAGTATTCTCTTCGCTCCGCTGCGCCTCTTGCCCATCTGGCCTGCATCCCTTCCTTGCTAGCCTCAGACCTCTCCAACTTTTCTTGGCTTTCTCTGAGCTGTTGGTTTAGCTCGTCTATCAACCTTTGATCAGTTCGGCTTCTTGTTTGGTTGTTGGCTTCTTTTCTGATCCGCCAGATTCGAGCCTTGAGAGTGTCCTTTTCTTGAGTCAACTTCTTTTTGATCCCTTCGTCAGCCGCAATCTGTAAGCCATTTTCATATTGGAGTTTCTGTACACGTTTCTCTAGTTCTCCAATACTATCTTTGTATTCACGTTCTTTAGCTAGCCAAGCTAATCTTTCTTGGATTTTATCATCGAAAGCTTGAACGTGAGGCCTTTTGGTAGGTCTGATCGCCTCGAGCTCGGGCCTAGGGCTCACACGAAAACTTTTTTGAAACCAAGCAACATACTCGGGATCTGGCACTATGGTGTTACTCTTTAAATACCGGCAACAATGCCAATCTTCATTCACCATTTTCTCAGGGATAGCTGCTTCTGGATGCAATTCGATGGCTATGTTGCTCAAGTCCATCTTCTCTGGTATCACCCGATATCTCCCAAGTTGTCTCAAAACTCTTTGAGGCGCATAGGGTTGTATACTTCTTGCCCCTATTATCATCAAATAGCCCTTTGAAGTAGTCATGTAAATGATCTCCTTTATCGGGAGCCACCCTATAGTCCATTCGATTTGATCCGCCCTCAATTTTTTTAGATAGAAAATCCATGCTTCAAACCCCTTGGGTGTTATAAAATCTCCCACCCTTTCTTCGTATTTAACGATGAAGTTGGTTCCGTCTGAAGCATGTTTTAAGAATTTAGGGTGGTGCCGAACATGTTCGATCATCCACATTTGCAGGAGAATGTTGCAGCCTTCAAAAAGCGGGCTTCCAGATTTGCATAAGGTCAAAGCCCGGTACATATCTGATAATACCAGTGGGACAATGGAGTGGTATTTTTTATCCACAAGAACCTGTGGAATTCTTGCCATGCGAGTGTCTATGGAACCTTCTGAGTTTGGAAACACCATGATTCCTAGAAATGCCACAATAAAAGCGAATCGGCGATGAATCTCCCATGGGCCTTTGTTCTGTTGGTTATTCAATCCCTTTTCATGTGTTTCAAATCCGTCTGAGTTTCCGAATCTGTAATACAAGAAGTAGAACTTGCAACTCCCGTTTTGTACGCGATCGTTGCTTGTTTTCTTGCTGATCTTCAAGAGATCAAAGAATTTATGCACCGATGGGGCCCTGGGAAATATGAGCTTTTGCTCCTTTAACTCTTGGCCGAAAGCAATGTAACCGGCTATTTCCTCTAAGGTATGAGTGAGTTCGAAATCGGAAAAATGGAACACATTATTAACAGGATCCCAGAAAGTCACCAAAGCTTTGATCAAGTCATCCCGTGGCTTGACATACAGTATGTCTAGCAGAGGGCCCAAATATTTTTTCACCCACACTCGACCATCTTCCTCTAGATCATTCCACCATTCTTGTAGTTGTATCCGGGCTCTTTCCATGATAACCTGAGGTGATTCTTGGATAGCATCCATCTGATCCTGAAGATTCAAGGTATCATGGGTGACTCTTAAACCTTTTATGAAAGCATATTTCCTTAAATGAAACAAATTACCGACTTATTTATGACCGAAAATCTTTGACACATTTTTAATGACTTTTTTTTTTTGTAAAAGGGAGATTGGACCCGATGGGGGTTGCCTACGTATCTCACATCCAGTGAGAATCAAATCGGCGTAGTTCGCCAAAGAAAACAAATCGAGTTTAAAAAAAAATCTTTTTAACACCAAAAAAAAAAATTATTTTTGAAGAAACGCTAATAGGATTTTGACATTGTTTGGACAAAACTTATTGTTATTCAATTTTAAGTTGGTCAGCATGCCGATCTAATCAAATAAATGCACATAATCTCATGTAGCAGGATGGTCTCTTTTCATTTCAGGTCACCTGTCCTAGACGGACCCAACCCCTATGTTGAGTCCCCTAAGTCAAATGCAACATGATGCAAACAAACGTTCCTACTAGGGATCCGGCATGAGGCTTTGTTATTCTAGGTTTAAAAATTGGGTTTATTGTTCTAAACCTGGCTTACCCGAGTGGACAACTGGGGCTGAGGAGGGGGTGACGTAACGGGAGCACTAAAGTCTGCCCGGCCTTGTCACTTACCCTAACACTCACTTATTTGGAATAATTTTAAAAAGTGGGCTACGCGAACGTATGCACCATTTTTAGAACTCAAAAAGAAGTAGGATTTCGGCACAGTTTATATATACAGTTCAAATAATAATAAAGCGGTAAAGTTATCATTTTGCACATAAAGAAAATATCAGATAATAGATAAAGCCAAATACAACAATTATTCTAAGCTCGAATTTCTAACCCTGAACCAGTGGTTCTGGGTCAAAATTCCCCAGCAGAGTCGCCAGAGCTGTCACACCTCCTTTTTCCGCAGGCCCGCGAGGGCGCTAGGTATAAAAAGGAGTTTTTCCAATTAAAGGACAATCAAAACGGGATTCATTTATTGAGAGATTCAGAGTCGCCACTTGAGAGATTTATGGTGTCCCAAGTCACCGATTTGAATCCCGAATCGAGGAAAGGTTTGACTCTATTTAACGATCTGCGAATCAGAAATCCGGATAAGGAATTCTGTTAACCCGGGAGAAGGTGTTAGGCATTCCCGAGTTCCGTGGTTCTAGCACGGTCGCTCAACTGTTATATTTGGCTTGATTATCTGATTTTAATAAAAATATGAACTAGTGTGCAAACTACCACTCCAAACCGTTTTAATTGTTAGAAGAAAATTATAATGTCGTGAGAATATATCTCGAATTTCGTCACATAAATGTGTCCGCAATTTTTGATATATTCCGACTTCATTGGGATTTGGATTGGGGTCACATAAATGTGTACCCGAGTTTAAGGAGGTACAATTATTAAATACGCGCTTAAAACTATTGACGCGTTATTATTTTGAGAAAGCCGTGAAAATTTACTAAACAGCCAATCTCGGATTTCTAAATATATACACTTATGAGGGCTTCAGAGTTTTTACGATTTATTTGGCGAGGCTCGTCTCATTTACTAAAAAATAATCCTAAAATGACTACATTTCCTATTTTTTTTTTAGTTTTTTATAAATAAAGAAATATCTTAATTAATCTAGAAATTAAAAATGCAACATTTATCTAATTTATGACAAAAAAACTTAATGAAACAGATTTTAATATATGTTTAAACAAAAAATATATTTTTTTTTCGGAATTATTTTATTATTATTTTATTAAATACGAAATTTCATAACTTAATAATAAAAGAAGCTAATTCAGAATAATATTAAAACTTGAATATATAAAAAGAAAAACTAATAAAATCATTTATTCAAAACTATCGAAAATTATAGCCATATTAAAGCTTATATGGTAAAAATTATTTTTTATTCCAAATTGTTCAAAACTAAGCTTATTATTTTTAGAAAAAAACAGCAATTATAAATTGACTATAATTTTATTTAAATTCGTTTTTTTTATAAGCTAAAAAATATATATATTATTTGTTATATTTAGATAAATGTTTAATAAAAATAAACATTACTTAAATAAATATAAAAATAAAAGTGCAAAATCAACAACTAATATATATATATATATATATATATATATATATATATATATATATATATATATATATATATATATATATATATATATATATATATATACAAACTAAACCAATTATCTTACAACTAACTTAAACTCATATTTTTTAAATTTTTACTATTTTTGAATTAAACCCTTGATGTTAACTATTTACCAAAACCAAAATCAATCTTAATTATTTACACCTATATTTTGAGATGGTTAAACTTGAAAAGAAACAATTCTTGTGTTATTGAAAACTCAAATCGTACCTAAATGCCTAATTTACGCAAAATAATTAAAATTCTCATTTTTATTGAATTTTACAACATATCAACAACTTAATTTATTAAAGACAATATTAAAGAAGTTCTCATTAATTCAATTAACAAAAGAGTAATTCATTCTTCCTAACCAATTTGAATCATTAATAAACACATTTATAACTATACTATTTAATTGTCATTTTTAGAAGTGATTTATTATTGTTACAACAAGGCTTAATTATTTAAAGCTATCACAAAACTTACAAAATATTAATATGGAATTTATTAAAAAACATAATCTGTAAAAAGAAGATAGAAATAGAAACTATTTAAAATTTCAACAAAATTCTCATCTTTCTCATATATTCATCTTATCATTTAAACATGATTAGATATGTACATGATATTGGAAATAAAAGAAATCCCGGTGATCAACACAGCAAATAACAACACAGCAATATCACAGCAACAGCAGTACAATCAAGAATACCAGTATCCGAAGCAATAAAAATCAACATCCCAGAATTGAGTTTCAAAATAAGACTTTGTAAAATAAAAACTAACACTCTTTTTTTTAGATTTTTTTTTTGTTTTTTTTGTTTTTTGTTTTTCTTGTGTTCACTATTTGGTAACACTCTTAAGATTTTTCAGATTTTTTGCTCTCTAGGATTTTTTCTCTTCTTTCTCCTCAAATTTCTCTTCTATTTATAGCAAAAAATTTCGAAATTTTCAGATTTTATTTTTATTATTTTTTTATTTTTTTATTTTTTTTATCTTTTATTAATTAAAAGAAATCCCACTTACTAAATGCTTTTATTATTTTATAAAAAGAAATCCCACCTTGCTTATCTTTTATTTTTTAAAACACAACTTTAATGATTTTTATATTTTTAATTGTCCACTTTCTTTTATTTATTTAAAAGAAAATGCCACTTTCTTTTCTTTTCTTTAAAAAAAACAACTTTCTTTTACTTTTGATTTTTTAAATTTTCAGCCACTTTTGACTTTTATTCCAAATTTCATTTTCAATTATTTAAAACCAACCGAAAATTTAAAAAAATATTAATATTTTAAATTATTTTTTTTTAAAAAAAAATTAATAAAAAAAATTAATAATAATAGCAATAATATGAATAGTAATAATTTACTTTAAAAAAAATTAAATCATATATATATATATATATATATATATATATATATATATAAATTAAGTCATATATATATATATATATATATATATATATAAAATTAAACAAAAGCTAAAATATATAGAGTGAAAAATTTAAATACGGTCAAACATTTTTGTGGGGGCTTTTGTGTGTGTGTGTTAGGATTTTTTGGTTTAGGGTGTGTTTTGAATAGTGTATAGTAGTGTAATAAATGGGTCGTGGGTCATGGGTTTGGGTTATGGTATTTTGGGTTGGATAGAATATGTTTGGGCTCAAGTTTAAAATTTAAGAAGAGGCCCAATTCCGAATTTGTCTTCTCTATAAAAAAATTATTTATTATGAAATAAATTAAAAAAAATGTTAAGATTAAATTATAAAACCAAAATTATCTTAAAAACACCAATTAACTCATAATAATTATTATTACAAAAAAATTAGACGTTAATTAAAATAAAATCGCACAAATTGGATATTTTAGGCTAAAAATGCAAAAATACATATTTTTGTGATTTTATAAAATAAACTTAATTATTACTAATTATAAACTTGAATTTTATATAAATACAATATATTTTTATATTTTTTATTTATTTAAACAAATAAATATGCACAAATAAATGCAAACAATTCAAGAAAAATAACACAAAATTCACAAATATTGCAAACAACACAAAACTCTTTTATTTTGAATTTTTGGGAGTAATTTTCATATAGGGCAAAAATCACGTGCTCACAGGAACATGCAAGCAGAACTTCTCTAAGACTACTCTAGAAGAATGTGAATGTATTGAAAAGGTTGGTGGAAGCATCTCGACTATCTCTCAGCTAATCAACGCTCAAAATGTAGCTTCTGAAGAGATAAGAAGGCTGAGGGCTCAAAATGCTATACTGGAAACTTGGCTCAATCAAGTAGTTAACATGCCTGATTCTGTATGTGAGGAGACAACATGAATGTCGAAAGAAAATAAGAGACTTCGGGCTCAATTACTTGATGAACAATTGTCTGCAAATGCTAGACTGGACCTGGTTCTCAAAACCATGACTTTCTCTTTTTCCAAGCCTTCGTCTTTTAATACCCCCAAGGATTTTCCTTGTGTCAAGCTACTTTTGCTCCAATCTCCTATGACTGCTGTTTTGCTTTTGTTTGTATGTATGATGGCATGTTGTACTTAAACATTACTGCTCCTGAATTACTCAGTCCAATGTAAACATTAATGAAATAACTTCCTTTTTGTTGCTTGTACAATCCTACGTTCCTTTGGCTTCTCTTTTCTGTCATGTTGTGTGCACATATGTGGCATGAGCTAGCTGTGTTAGACTTCTTCATGCTTATTATCTGCTGGTGCTCTTCTTTATTTCTATCCTTTTTAGTGATGCCAAAAGGGGGAAGAAAGCTTAGATTAAGGGGGAACTTAAGTGTGAGAATGATGGAGATCTTAGATTATGGGGGAACTACTAGCATCTCATCTGGTTATTTTTGCTCTAAACAAATATTGTCCATGCAGAAGTTTGTCATCATGAAAAAGGGAAAATTTATGGGTTTTCAATATTTTATATTTTGATGATCTAACAAACTTGTCATGGAAAACCAGATAGAGCACCTGACACATAGGACATACATTTCATGTGAACTAAACGAAGCCTGAAAATCAGCAAAGGGAGAAACACAATAGGGACCTGATGATCTGGCTCATTAGGGTCCTCCAACATAAGCAAGTCAGTGACTGTACGCAATTAAGATAAAGAGGAACACAACAGGGACCTGCTGCTTCAGGGTTCTCCAACAAAAAGTACAAGTCAAGTACACAGCTGGAACGTAACAGAAGAAAGTGACCATCTGGAAACTGTTATAGAAGAGGAACACAACCAGGACCTGGTCTGGTTGTGTGTCCTGACAGGAAGTACAAAGCCAACTATCCAGCTGGATTGCGACTTCCCAGAAGTGGATGTGCAGACTGTGCAACAGACATTTCTCCCTAGAAAAAAGTACACCAAGAGTTGACATCACTATCCATTGTGATATCTTTTGTGATAAAATAACTCGGTGTAGGACAGACTTCTTTTGTTCACTTAGTGATATTCTCTCAAGCATAACAAAGTTCATCTAGCATTTGAAGTCACTGTGTGTGTCAAGAATAAGAAGACAACTCCACTATGTATCAGCTTCTAATCAAGTCTTATGTATGTCCATAGTTGAGTTGTGATCTTGTTAATTGTTCTACATTGTAATTCCTAGTTTAGTTTCTTATAAGAGTTGTCTTAGGAACAAATCAAATTCGTAAACTTTAGAGTTTATGTTGTGACTAGGAATAACCATAAGTTAAATCCTATGTAACTAGGAGAGTTATAAAGTGGCTTGTGGTGGTGCATCACAAGTTAGTTTGAAGTCTTTGCAATATGGTGTTTGCAAAGTGGCTTGTAAAAGGTAGATTACAAGTTAGTTGAGTTTAAAGCCTACATGTGTAGGTCGTGGTTTTTTATCCCCTTGTGTGGGATTTTTTCACAAAGAAAATCTTTGATCTTCTTTACATTCAGTCGTTATTGCATTCTACGTATCAGTATCATATAGGACCAGGTACTCTATAGTTTAGTGAACTCATATAAGTCATCAGTAAATCAATAGAGGTTTACACTGATGATATGTTGGTTAAGTCCCTACATAAAGGACCATTTAACTCATTTGGAGGAAATATTCAAAATCTTGAGAAAGTGCAATATGAAGCTTAACCTAGAAAAATGTTCATTTGGGGTCGGTTCGGGCAAGTTCCTCGACTTAATGGTATCAAATCGGGGAATCGAAATCAATCTTGACAAGATCATGGCCATCGAAGATATTACTATCATAGATAGTGTGAAAGTCGTACAAAGGTTAACATGACAGATATCCACCTTGGGCTGATTCATTTCGAGGTCATCAGATCACAGCCACAAGTTCTTTTCCTTACTCAAAAAGAAAAATAATTTTGCATGGACCTCGAAATGCCAGCAAGCATTGGAGGAATTGAAGCGATACTTATCGATCCCACCTCTGCTTTACACTCCGAAGGTAGATGAAAAACTTTACTTATATTTGGCACTGTCCGAGATAGAGGTAAGTAGGGTACTAGTTCGGGAAGAGCAAGGTACGCAGTTCCCTATCTATTACATAACTCGAACTCTAGGAGATGCTGAAACTAGATATTCACACTTAGAAAAATTTGCACTTGCATTAATAAGCACATCTAGAATGTTAAAGCCAAATTTTCAGTGTCACCCTATATGTGTGTTAACCAGTTACCCTATTCAACCCTTGGCGGGTACGATATCGAATGGGTCATCTATTTTGGCGGGTACGATATTGAATGGGTCATCTATCTTGGCGGGTACGATATCGAATGGGTCATCTAACTTGGCGGGTACGATATCGAATATCAACCCTAAAATGTTATCAAGTCTCAAATCCTAGCTGATTTCGTGGCTGATTTTACACCGACCCTCATACCCAAAGTGGAGAAAGAACTGCTAAAATTGGGTACATCATCGTGAGTATGGACCCTCTTCACGAACGGTGCCCCAAATGTGAAAGGATTTGGGCTAGACATTGTTTTTAATCCACATATAGTAGTACTATTAGAGAATCTATTAAAACTTCTAGATTGACTAATAATGAGGCCGAGTATGAGGCCATGATTGCAGGACTCAAGCTAACTAAAAGCCTGAGGGCAGAAGTCATTGAAGCCAAGTGCGATTCTCTATTGGTGGTGAACCAAGTAAACAAAAGCTTCGAAGTTCGAGAGGATATGATTCAAAGATATTTGGACAAGTTGTAGGTAACCTTGCACCCCTTCAAGGAGTGGACTCTAGATCATGTGCCTCAATAACAAAACAGTGAGGCGGATGTACTTGCTAACTTGGGGTCGTCAGCTGAAGAAGATGATATTATCCCGGGGACTATCGTCCAATTATCGAGATATGTGATCGAGGAGGGTCATGCCAAGATAAATTCTACAATTTTGACTTGAGATTGGAGGAATAAGTATATTGAATATTTGAAAAGTGGAAAGCTCCAATCGGATCAAAAAGAGTCAAGGGCTCTATGACCAAAGGCTGCTAGGTTCACACTGGATCAAGATGTAACATTGTACAAGAGGACGTTCGATGGACCATTGGCAGTATGTTTAAGGTCGGGGGCCACCTGTCACACCTCCTTTTTACGCACCCGCGGGGGCACGAGGGAGTTTTTCCAATTAAAGGACAATCGAGACGGGATCCATTTATTAAATTCAGAGTCACCACTTGGGAAAATAATGGTGTCCCAAGTCACCGGTTCGATCCCGAACCGAGGAAATTTATGACTTTGTAATACAGTCTGCGAAACTAGAAACCTGGATAAGGAATTCTGTTAACCCGGGAGAAGGTGTTAGGCACTCCCGATTCCGTGGTTTTAGCACGGTCGCTCAACTGCAATTTTTTTGCTTTTATTCGATTTCTTTATATATTTTAACTACGTGCTTTTAATGTTCCGCTTTTCAATTTTAGAAGAATTGTGACGTCACGAAAACACATTTCGAGTCACACCGCAACCGGTACGCCTGTGACTTTAATGTATTTCAGTTTCGCCGAGAGTAAGATTTGGGTCACATAAATGCGCACCCGTATTTAGGAAAGTAATTTACTTACAAATCGTGCCTAAAGAGTCTATCGTCTTTATTAACTTTGGGAAAGGACCGTGAAATGCACTAAACGGTCCTTCCAAGTCTAAGTTTTTTTTTTTTATAACAACTAATTCGAGGGCCCCGATATATTTTGATTTGGCGAGGCTCGTCTCATTTTATTATTAAAGGCCAACTAATAGCAAGCTTTTACAAATACAAATTCGAGCCACAAATTCAAGTCCGAATTCAAACAAAAGGGAAGTAACATTTTAGCTTGAACCCGCTACCTAATTCGAAACTCAATTTTATATTTGTAAGCTAATACCCCGATATTTCCTAACATAAATTTAAAAGAAGGTTTAAATTTATAACAAACTTTTCGAATCACCAAGGCCTTCAATGCCGTAAAGGAATAGCAAGAGCATATAATTTCATTTTTTTTTCATTAATCAATTGCGAGCAAAGACTTGTTAATGCACTAACTAACATGAGGTATAATTTGATAACTGATACAAGATCTATAGGTCAAACTCTTCATTTTAGTCAACGTTGTTTAAATAAAATAGTAGAACCATTTGTGGCCCTCACATTAAGATAAAAATAATGATTGCTTTGAATAATAGTGAATCCTCTTTATGGCCAATACGTTACTGTGCATAACACCCTAATACCTTCTTAACGAACGTATCCCAGCTCCAAACCTTTTTCATTTTTTTTGATCGTTTCTTCTTTATTCACTGGTCTAACTGGTTATTGCATAAATAAAACCAAAGCTATATTTTATTCTTACTCAAATGATACTCGAAAATAAATTGACAAAAAGCTCTGAATCGTTCACTGTTAAATCCTTTATCAACATAAGACACTCATAAACAAATGCTCAGATTACTTGGACTTATTTTTTGTAACTATTGAATCATGAACTAACCATCTCACTTCACATCTTGTACTACAGGTTATAGAATAAGCTCATCAATCCTCACATTCAAGGTCTACAATATACAGTCCAAATTAACAATTCAAACACATTTATAACATGAACAAAATCAAATAATGTCTAGAGCTGAAGTTTCCATTCAAACTTCAATCAAAACTAGATGGAGACAATTTGAAGGAGTGTACCTGGAAATTGGCAAACATGGAGAAGTGAGAAATCAGCTATAGCAGTGATAGCAATAGTAGCAGTGAATAGCAGCAACAAAACACAACAGCAAATAGCCCACAGACACTCAGCAAACCAGTAGTAGTCCAACACCACCACACTCAGTGAACCAGATACAACACTCAGCAACAAACGACCCAGAAATAAACTAATACCACCACACTCAGTGAACCAGCAGCCAAACTTTGACACCAAACATCAAACAATGAGACAGTGACCAGAAATCAAATGGCCACTCAAGAAGAATCAAAAACTCTCCCTATGTTTCCTCTAATGTCTTTCTGTGTATCCCCTATGTGTATGTTTTGAATACCAAAAATGAATCCTCGGAAAAACCTCAAAGGCAGACTTATAGAATAACAGAAACCAAGAAAAAACTAAGTTCAATAGAACAATAGTTGTTTTCAATCTTTTCTATCACTGTATTTCCTAGAGTATTTCTCCAAAATGCTCTCTATCCCTCTTTTTGCTCTCCAGGTATCACCTCTGGATATCAAAACTGTCTCCTACTTATAGTTTTGAATTCCCTCCTGAATGCCTGCCACCAATTAAACTACTAACCCTGCCCACTCCTATCTCTGCCAGCCCATTATCCTCCCTGTTTTTCACCACTAAGTTTTGCTTAAGTATGGGCTTTAATTAATTAAAAAATATGAAGTACAAACCTGGTGGAGTGTCCTGCTGTGATAGCAGGCTCCAATAGGCTGTCTTATGGGCGAGAGATTAAACAAATGGCCTTAATCCAACCCTAACAATTACATTCAGTTAAATCCTAATCCAGAATCAAACAGATAACAACCCTAATGGTGAATTGCATACGGGCAGACAGGGTGGTGAACAATCATACAAATAAATTAACTTGTTGACGACGTTAAATAAACTACGCATATAAAGCAATTAGTATTGAATTCAAACAGATAAAGATGGGGATTGACCGAACAAAAGGGTCTATTGGAGATGAAGAACAGAACATAAAAAGCAAGAAAATAGAATTCAACTGACTTAACAAACGGAATATGAAGAACTAAAAGAAGAAATACCATAAGAGAAGACAAATTCGCACTTGAACGGACCCGGACCCGTCTTGGGTTCAATTCGAACTTTGGATTCAACTTGAACTTGGATTCTTCATTTTTTTGAGGCCAATGGACCTTAATTGAGATGTTTTCAACAATGAAAACATCCCAATTAAGGTCTATTAGACCTCAATTAGGCAGGAATCGAGGTTTAGGGTTCATGGACGAGATTTTGGGGCTCGACTGGTTCTGGCAAGATTCGAGCCAAACCAGGGCCGGTAGGGGTATGAGGGAGGTGAGGGGAAGCTATGGTGTGATTTTGAAGTGGTTTGGGATGAATGTTCAAGTTCCGACGAACTTCGAATTGATATTCGAAGTGTTCGAGCAATATTCGAAACTAACCAATGCCGGATCCGTGTAGAGGGGCTTTGGGAGAATCCATGGTGTTAATTTGACGGTGTTTGGCCACCGTCCGCCGCCGTGGGCGATTTCAGGCGGCGGAGGACGGCGGAGGGAGATCTGGTCTCTGAAGGCTTCTAAAAGACGAAGAGAGGGGGGGGGGGGCTGAGGGGGCGGGGTAGGGTTTAGGAATATATACCAAACGGTGGATTGGATCCAGGCCGTTGGATCGATTTAGATCGACGGCTTGGATCAACCCACTTAACGAAACGAAGTCGTTTGAGTAGGTTTTGGACCGGGCGGGTTTTTGTGTGGATATGCGTCGGGGTGCAGGGGCGATTGGTGACCGTTGGATCAAAACGGATCGACCGGCTTGGATAAACTGGCCAATTACGGCGTCGTTTGGATATCTCTGGAGATGGCCTGAGCCGGATTTGGCTTGGGCCCGGGTCGTTCAGCTTTTCTTGGGCCCGTTTTCACACATTTATTCCTAATTTTATTAACTAACTCTAATTAAACCAAAATCTACCTTAACTAATCAATTTAAAAGGGAATGAAATTACCCCTATTAATTAAACACTTGATCATTGACACAATTTATGCACTCAAATAAAAACCACATGAGGATTGAGGTGCACACACTTTGATTTCTTACGATTAATTCCTATGTCCGATTTATTCTCATAATGTGCCCTTAATTCCCAAATATGCAATGCGTATTTTTTTGTATTTTTTAGCTACATAAACACACATACCAATGCTAATCCTCCGGAGAGACGGCACAAAATCCACAAAAATCAAGTGTAGCCCAAAACTATTTTATTTTGAATTTTTGGGAGTAAATCTCACGTAGGGCAAAAATCACGTGCTCACAGCTGCCCCTCTTTGCGCGGAAACATGAAGAGTTTTCGTGCAAAGATAAGTGAGCGGACATGAGCGATTTTTGCCCATTCAAGCACTCCGTATGAAGCATTTTGGAAAAGTTTGACCGAACCTTGCCTCAAAAGGTCTCCTACATATCCCTGGCTAAAAGGGAATCAGGTCATTGTAGTTCGGGAAGTTTTTGGCAGCTGGGACTACCATGACTGTTGTGATCTTGCTGTTACTGCTGTTACTGCTGGCGCCACTGCTTAACTGATCCCCTTATTATATCGTGCTAAACGAAAAAAATAAGAAGCTAGACTAAGTTACAGTATTGCAACTTATTATCTATCCTTTCAACTGGATTTTGTCATGTTCCTTGCCATCCTGCTGTCTCTGATGTTTCTTCACATGCTTCTTCTCTTCTAACAATTGTTATTTCGGCCTATCTTGATTGCCGAACTCCGACCGTTGGTCCCTTCCTTTGTAATCTTTGAACTATTCTCCTTCGAAGTTTGTACCTATCTTTCTGATCCTTGTTGCCTTCCTTTCGATTATATACTTGGATTCACGCTGGGGATTTCCGTTATACGCTACCGCTTTCCTCAACCGACTTCAACAATAAATCGCCACTCCATTCTTCAGGCGGGCTCCCTGACTTCAATTACAACTTCAAAATAAATCGCCACTCCATTCTTCAGGCGGGCTCCCTGACTTCAACTACAACTTCAAAACTAAATCGCCACTCCATTCTTCAGGCGGGCTCCCTGACTTCAATTACAACTTCAAAACTAAATCGCCACTCCATTCTTCAGGCGGGCTCCCTGACTTCAACTACAACTTCAAAACTAAATCGCCACTCCATTCTTCAGGCGGGCTCCCTGACTTCAACTACAACTTCAAAACTAAATCGCCACTCCATTCTTCAGGCGGGCTCCCTGACTTCAACTACAACTTCAAAACTAAATCGCCACTCCATTCTTCAGGCGGGCTCCCTGACTTCAACTACAACTTCAAAACTAAATCGCCACTCCATTCTTCAGGCGGGCTCCCTGACTTCAACTACAACTTCAAAACTAAATCGCCACTCCATTCTTCAGGCGGGCTCCCTGACTTCAACTACAACTTCAAAACTAAATCGCCACTCCATTCTTCAGGCGGGCTCCCTGACTTCAACTACAACTTCAAAACTAAATCGCCACTCCATTCTTCAGGCGGGCTCCCTGACTTCAACTACAACTTCAAAACTAAATCGCCACTCCATTCTCCAGGCGGGCTCCCTGACTTCAACTACAACTTCAAAATAAATCGCCACTCCATTCTCCAAGCGGGCTCCCTGACTTCAACTACAACTTCAAAATAAATCGCCACTCCATTCTCCAGGCGGGCTCCCTGACTTCAACTACAACTTCAAAACTAAATCGCCACTCCATTCTCCATGCGGGCTCCCCGGGGGTTGAAATGTCATGGACTGGGGATTATCCTGGCGGGGAACCCCTTTTCCTCCTCTTTCTTCCCATACCTCCTCTGGGACTCACACCTCTGCTTCCTTAAAAACTTATGGGAATTGCTTTCCCACTGGGTCGTGATATTTTCCTTTGGCTGCTGGAGATATCTTTGGAACTGTTTACTCACCTGCTGGTGATGATGCTGTCGGGGAAGTATTCTTTATTTCCTTCACCCCTCATTCTCTCTCGGACTCGCCGGGGGTTGAAATGTCATTAACTGAGGATTACCCTGGCGGGGGACCCCTTTTCCTCTTCCTTCTTCCCATTCCTCCTCTGGGACTCACTATGCTTTGGCCTCCTTGAAAAACTTATGGGATATAATGCTGCTGCGGGAATCTCGAAGTTAGTGCTTCATTCTCCCAACAATTGCCGGGGATGATATCGGCTCAAAGATCACTTCCTTGCATTGTCGGGCCTCTTTCAAAACTATTCTGCTCGGAAAGGGTATTTCCCAAAATCTTGTGTTGCTTTCTATCCTTATCTACTGGGTATTTGCTCTCAAGAAAATTTTCGCAACAGGAGAAAATTTTCTGCCCCAGTTTGATAAACTTCTAGGTGGTATGCTTTTCCTCCGACGAACCCTCCTTTCCTGCTTTAAATCAAAGAAATTTTGTTAGTTTCAAAACGCAGTGAGTGGTCATGCCGCTCTTGTTGGGGCCGTTTTCTTTTCTCTTTCAGCTGCTTGGCCTCCCTCGAACTTTGGGGACGATGTTGGCGCTTGCTGGGGATGATGCTCTTTCCACAGATGGTTTCTCATCTCTCCCTTTTATTCCAATCTTTAGTTTGATCCGAATCTTTTTAGCCGGTGATCCGTTGCGTGAAATCATCTTCCGGACGTGCCACATGTGTCCATCATACTCCATAATTCCTGCGAACCTTCCAATCAACCTGCCGTTCCAATCTTACTATCGGAACGACTTCTGCCTTATTGCCTTGTTCCACGCCTATTCATTTTCATTATACTGCTTTGGGAGACTTGGTAGTAAGCTTTGAAAAATCAATTTTCGAAAACGAAAGAAAAGAAAAAGAATGCTGACCGCAAATGACAAAAGAAAAGGAAAACTTTTCTAAACTCAAAAAATAGGGAAAACTTATCTGAACGTGTGACTGATTCAATGGTTATGCCGCGCCTTTGAGACTAATCCACCCAGTCTATTCATGTCAATCACTTTCTGATGGCCGCAATTTGCTAGGAATAAACGAATGTCCAAACCTTGTCTCATGCAGACATCTTGTAACCATCTCGCCTCGTCACCTCATAGTGCCCTTTGAAGGGTTTTCACTAATGAGATTCTCTCATTTCTCTCTATCTCCCGCCGCCTTAGGGTGCCCGTAAAGGTTTTCACCATAAGACTCTCTCATTTTATTTCTCTCAACTTTCTTCGCCTTAAGATGCCCGCGAGGGTTTTCACCGTTAAGGCTCTCTCGTTTTGCTTTCTTTCCAGACTGGGGTATCGCCCACGGGATTCCCTCTAAAGCATTATCCATTTTCGGCTTGTGCATCCTGGATTCAATCGAGGATCGGAGTGTCGCTTTTGGTTTTTATTCGCATGACTTGGCACTTCTCAAATACTGATCGAGAGGTCTTTTTTGGTCATTTAATGTGGTTTTTGTGCGTGAGGCTAAAGAAAAGGGGTTTAACCTCAATGGTTAGCTCATTACAACTTTCGGAATCCACCCTATCTTTCAAACGACACAATGACTTCTGCCCCAGTTTTTGTTGCTTGGGGAATCTTTGATTTTTATTTTATTATGACCGAGCCGTGTGGCGCCTACGTATCCTTCTTGAGGAATCATGTCGAACGTAGTTCACTTTTTCTTGTGTCTTTTCTTTGTTTCTTTTTTCTATTTTGTTACACATCTTCCTTGGTGATTCCGAAAGAGGGTGTATGAAAGAATTATTAAGGCTCAAAGGGGAAAACAAAGGTTAAAGTGTTTGGATAGTAGAAAAATTGCCTCTGTCATTTCATTCTCCGAAAAATGCCAAAATACACACAGACGAAACCAATCGTTGATAAATACATTAAAGAATTACACATAATATCTCTTGACTACATCGGAATTGATAGCCATATCAGTGCATCTTCCCTCAATATCAGTTAGACATAGCGCTCCATTGGATAATACCCTAGTCACAACAAATGGTCCCTGCCAATTTGGAGCGAACTTGCCCTTTCGCTTCGGCCTGATGTGGTAGATCTCTCTTCAACACATGTTGTCCCACTTCAAATTTCCTGGGATGTACCTTCTTGTTATATGCTCTTGCCATTCTCTTTTGATACAATTGGCCATGACATACTGCTGTCAATCTCTTTTCATCGATCAAGCTCAATTATTCTAATCGGGTTTTGACCCACTCATCATCGTCAATCTCAGCTTCAGCGACAATTCGGAGGGATGGAATCTCAACTTCTGCGGGTATTACTGCTTCAATCCCGTATACCAACAAGTAAGGAGTTGCACCTACCGAAGTCCCGACGGTAGTGCGATAACCCAACAGCGCAAATGGTAACTTTTCATGCCATTGCCTGGACCCCTCTACCATCTTCCTCAATATCTTCTTTATGTTCTTGTTTGTTGCCTCAACCGCACCATTTGCTTTGGGACGATATGGCGTGGAATTTCGGCGTGTAATCTTGAACCGTTGGCAGACCTCCTTCATCAATCCGTTGTTAAGATTGGCGCCGTTATCCGTGATGATTATCTTTGGAATCCCAAACCTGCAGATGATGCGGGAATGTACGAAGTCTACCACCGCCTTCTCGGTTACTGATTTGAACGTTTTAGCCTCCACCCACTTGGTAAAATAGTCGATCGTTACCATAATGAACCTATGACCATTGGAAGCCGCATGTTCTATAGGTCCGATAACATCCATACCCCACGCAACAAACGGCCACGGTGCCGACATTGTATGCAATTCGGTCGGTGGAGAATGAATCAAATCTCCATGTATCTGACACTGATGGCATCTTCGCACGAAACTTATACAATCACGCTCCATAGTGAGCCAGTAATATCCTGCTCGAAGAATCTTCTTTGCCAATACATACCCGCTCACGTGTGGTCCACAAACTCCCGAGTGTATATCTGTCATCACTGTTGTGGCTTGACTTGCATCTATGCATCTTAACAATCCCAAATCTGGGGTTCTTTTGTACAGTACCCCTCCACTAAGGAAAAATCCGTTCGCCAAACGCCGAATAGAACTCTTTCGATCTCCCGTTGCCTGCTCTGAGTATATTCCTAACCCGAGGTACTCTTTGACATCATGAAACCATGGCTCGCCATCCATCTCTTCTTCTATCATATTACAATAAGCATGTTGATTCCGGACCTGGATATGTAACGGATCGACACGAACCTTGTCCGGGTGATGTAGCATTGACGCCAAAGTAGCCAAAGCGTCGGCAACCTCATTATGCATCCTTGGGATGTGCCTGAATTCCACTGATCGAAAGCGCTTGGTCAGATCATGCAAACACTGACGATACGGGATAAGCTTTAGATCTCTGGTTTCCCATTCTCCCTGAATCTGATGTACCAGAAGGTCCGAGTCCCCCAAGACCAAGACGTCCTGTACATCCATGTCCACCGCTAATCGCAATCCCAAGATACATGCCTCGTACTCAGCCATATTGTTGGTACAATGAAAACGCAGTTGAGCAGTAACAGGATAACGATGTCTTGTTTCAGAGATAAGCACAGCCCCTACTCCGACTCCTTTTGCGTTCGCCGCTCCGTCGAAGAAAAGCTTCCACCCTGGATCCTCGGTTAATTCCAACCCATCAATTTGCAATACTTCTTCGTCCGGAAAATACGTCCTCAAAGGTTCGTATCCGTCATCGACAGGATTCTCAGCTAAGTGATCGGCTAGGGCTTGAGCTTTCATAGCCGTCCTTGTCACATATATGATGTCGAACTCTGTAAGTAATATTTGCCATTTTGCCAACCTCCCCGTAGGCATAGGTTTCTGGAAAATATACTTCAACGGATCCAAACGCGAAATGAGGTAAGTGGTGTAAGAAGACAAATAATGTTTCAACTTTTGGGCTACCCAAGTCAAAGCGCAACATGTCTTTTCCAGATGAGTGTACTTGACCTCGTGGACCGTGAATTTCTTACCGAGGTAGTAAATGGCCCGTTCCTTCCTGCCAGTAAGATCATGCTGCCCTAGTACGCAACCGAACGAATTCTCCAAAACCGTCAAATAAAGAATCAGGGGTCTACCCGGTTCAAGCGGAACTAGTATGGGTGGGTTTGACAGATACCCTTTGATTTGGTCAAACGCTTCCTGACATTCTGTCGTCCATTCTATCGCAACGTCTTTCTTCAACAGACGAAATATGGGTTCACAGGTTGCTGTAAGCTGAGCAATAAACCTACTGATGTAATTTAACCTTTCCAACAGACTCATTACCTCTGTTTTATTCTTTGGCGGGGGTAGCTCCTGAATGGACTTGATTTTGGATGGGTCCAACTCAATGCCCCGTCGGCTGACGATGAATCCTAGCAACTTTCCTGATGGAACTCCGAATGCGCATTTGGCTGGATTGAGCTTGATGTCGTATCTTCGAAGTCTTTGAAAGAACTTCCCGAGGTCGGCAACGTGGTCTTCTCGACGTCTAGATTTTATGATCACATCATCCACGTACACTTCAATTTCCTTGTGTATCATGTCATGGAATACCGTAGTCATTGCCCTCATGTATGTTGCCCCTGCATTCTTCAAACCAAACGGCATCACCCGGTAGCAATAAGTCCCCCACGGCGTGATAAAAGCCGTCTTTTCTGCGTCCTCTTCATCCATCAAGATCTGATGATACCCCGCATAACAGTCCACAAAGGATCCGATTTCACGTCCGGCGCAATTATCAATCAGGATATGGATATTGGGAAGCGGGAAATTATCCTTAGGACTCGCCTTGTTGAGGTTGCGATAGTCCACACATACTCTGATCTTTCCGTCTTTCTTTGGCACCGGTACTACATTAGCCAACCATTCAGGGTATCGAGTGACACGAATGACTTTCGCCTGCAACTGCTTGGTTACTTCCTCCTTGATCTTCACACTCATCTCCGTCTTGAATTTCCGCAGCTTCTGCTTGACGGGAGGATATGCCGGATCAGTGGGTAATTTATGAACCACTAGATCAGTGCTGAGTCCTCTGGCATGTCGTCGTACGACCATGCGAAAATGTCTTTAAACTCCATGAGTGTTTTGATCAACTCTTCTCTCGGGTTTGGTTCAATATGGACGCTTATGCTGGTTTCTTTGACGTCATCTGTGTTCCCCAAATTAACGGCCTCAGTATCATTTAAATTTGGTTTGGGTTTTTCCTCGAAGTGACTTAATTCTTCACCGATTTCTTCTACGGCTTCATCATCTCCGTATTCCGATTCACTCTCGTCACTTCTTATTTCATGCGTTATTATTTCCGAACCCAATTGACTTTCTAGACTGGGTTGATTAATCTTTAAGCACGCCATATCATTAAGATCAGTTGAAAGAAAGCTGTTCAGAAAAGTAAAAAGAAGGAAAAATAAACAAAATTAGACACGAAGGGAACAAAATTTTATTAATGGGAATAGTACAGGGAAAAACAAACTTGCAAACTCAAATCGGAATGAACTAAAACAAACGGATTTTACTCCGGGGACAACCCCCAACACAGAATTTCGAAAGAACATAATCCAAAACAAACTACCAAGACTCCTTCCGGACAGGGAGAGGAGTAGCCTTCCAATTATTCAATTTTGCTTTCGATCCCACAAACTGTATCTCGGCATGGCTGGATCCTTCACCATCCTCGAGCATGCATACATCTGCGAATAGGTCTTCGAACTTTCTTAAGAACTCTTCGTCCGGCCTAACCATAGGACCGGGAATCTTTGTCGTCGAATGTCCTCTTACTCCAGACCTGACAAAAGATTGGGAAAGGCGTGGAACAGGCTTCGGAGCACCCATGTCTTCTGCTTATTCCTCTTGGCTCGCTGGATGTCTTCTGATGTTGGCTTGAATCCCAAGTCGAAGGTTCCTACGTTTTCGACCACGGATACCGGTTGTATGATTCCTTGCAGAGATGCACCTAGACCTTTGCCGGGTATGAAACCGTGTCTCAACATTTCATGAGCCACCATGACATCTGCAGTAATTGTCCTGTCATCGGGAATGCATTCCCCTTCTGGAACTCGGTCGGCGGACACCACATCGCAGACCTGGTATACCCACGGCCCAACATCTTCTTCTGTTTCAACAAAGGGGATGATGGTGCCTGATTGTAGACCGTTTTCTCCATGGACGACGATCTCCTGTTGGTCCCACTCAAACTTGACGAGTTGGTGTAAGCTGGACGGAACTGCTCTTGCGGCATGGATCCATGGTCGCCCTATCAGGAGGTTATATGACACCACCATGTCCAGCACCTGGAATTCCATGGTGAACTCCACTGGCCCAATTGTCAAGATCAATACTATGTCCCCGACCGACGCCTTGCCTCCTCCATCAAACCCTCGAACGCATATGCTGTTCTTGCGTATCCTGCCGATGTCCACTTTCAACTTGTCCAGTGTAGAGAGAGGACAGATGTTAGCACTGGATCCATTATCGACAAGGACTTTGGTAACCACCGAATCCTCACACTTTACCGTAAGATATAAAGCCTTGTTGTGCTCGGTGCCTTCCTCGGGTAATTCATCATCGGTGAAGGTGATCCGATTTGCTTCGAAGATCCTATTGGCGATCTTCTCCAAATGACTCACTGAGATTTTATCAGGTACGTGGGCCTCATTCAAAACTTTCATCAAAGCTTGCCGATGTTCTTCGGAATGTATCTGCAAGGACAGCAATGAGATTTGCGACGGAGTCTTCTTCAGCTGTTCCAGGACAGAATAATCATGTAGCTTCATCTTTTTCAGGAATTCTTCTGCCTCTTCGTCAGTTACCGGCTTTTTCAATGTTGCCGGAGTGATCTTCCTCAATTCCGCAAGGGCAAAACATCTCCCCGAGCGGGTCAAACCTTGCGCTTCGCAAACTTCCTCTTTCACTTCCTTTCCTTTGTAGGTTGTCGTAATCCGATCATAATTCCATGGAATAGCTCTGCTATCAGTTATTGGCAACTGTATTGCTGGCTTGATGATGAAAGGATCCATTCGAACGCCTGCTACCGTCAAGACGGGCTTGGTTGCTACCCCCGGTACAACTATTTTTGCTTCCCCCGGCCTCACCGGTACTTCGTTCACACTTCCCTTTTCTGCTTCCGACCCTCCTGGTATGTCCTTCTTGCAAATGGATGGCTCATCAAGGCTCGGCCCCTTTCTCATTCCTACCCCGCTGGACTTGATCATCATTACAGTCTGAGAGGTTTTTTCCTTTCCTTCTTCTACCCGTACCAACTCGATCATGTTGGTCTCATGATGCGTTGGAAGTGGATTTTGGTTAATGTTGGGCTCTGTTGGGGTCTGGTCCTCAATCCTGTGAGTGTCGATGAGCTCCTGGATGGCTGTTTTCAACCTCCAACACTTTTCCGTATCGTGTCCCGGACATCTTGAGCAGTATGCACAATTTACTGAATGGTCCAGGTTCTTCGGAAGAGGGTTTGGTAGCTTAGCTTCAACTGGATTTAGCAACCCTACTTGCTTCAACCGATGGAACAGACTGGTGTAAGACTCCCCCAGGGGAGTGAAAGTCTTTGGCCTTGGCGCCCTGTCGCCCTTGAATGCCTGGTTCGGACGAAAACTCGCGCCCGAGGGGTTTCTATAAGCTCTTGGGGGTGGATAATTGCTTCTGCGGGTTTGGTGCACGCCACGGTGTATGGACGGGAGGTGCGGCATATGACTGAGCATGATGGACAGTGAAATGGGGATCAGGTGCCGGATAGTAGTGTTGCGGGTAGTTGTATGGATTGTGGAGGTAATTTTGGTGGTGAGGTTGTGGCGGGTTATATTGGGGTGCGGGGCCTCTGTTTCTGAACCATGTTCCGGACTCGACTGCCGCGACTTCTTCCTTCCTCTTTTTCCCAAGCACTCCTCCGGTACCACTTTGAATAGCTTGGGTGGTGGCTTTCAATGCTGAGTAGCTCACGATCTTGTTGGCTTTCAAGCCTTCCTCGATCATAGCCCCCATCTTTATCACCTTGGTGAATAAATTACCGACGGACATCACCAGATGTCCGAAATAGGCTGGCTCTAGTGTTTGCAGGAAATAATCCACCATCTCGTTCTCTCTCATAGGCAGATCTACCCTTGCTGCCTGTTCCCTCCAGCGGAAACCAAATTCTCTGAAACTTTCGGCGTGTTTCTTCTCTAACTTTAGCAATGATAAGCGGTCTGGGACTATTTCAAGATTGTACTGGAACTGGCCAATGAATGCTTGAGCCAAATCATCCCACGTAAACCATCTGCTGGGATCCTGCCTAGTGTACCACTCTAGTGCAGATCCCCCCAAACTCTGACCGAAGTAAGCTATCAGAATCTCGTCTCGTCCTCCGGCTCCTCGTATTTTACTACAAAACCCTCGAAGATGGGCTACTGGATCACCATGCCCCTCGTATAGGTCAAACTTGGGCATTTTGAACCCGACCGGCAATTGGACATCTGGGAATGGACACAGATCCTTGTAAGCGACACTGACCTGGTTGCCCAAACCGTGCATGTTCCTGAAGGACTGCTCCAGGCTTTTAACTTTTCTAATAACTTCCTCATGTTTCCGAACTTTGGAAGTGCTTTTCCGGTTCTGCCGGATTATCCCAGTGAGGGGTGTGTGATTGCGGTTCAGGAGCCCTGAAAGTAGGCTCTGGAGGATAGTAAGAGTTGTCATGGATCTGAACATGCGGCTCGCCGGACGGCCTTTGTAGAGTAAGCAGGTGGAGGTGCCACAAAAACAGGGGTGACTGGAGGAGGATTTGGTTTGGCTGGTGGAATGTGGGTGGCATATGGGTTTTCCCCCTGAAAGTACGGATAGCTCGGGGCGCTTGTCGAAGGATCGATGGGCGGATGTTCCGGAGCTGAGGCGAGAGTAGGGAGGTTTGGCGAGGACTGTCCCCTAGCCCATGCTAGGTGCATCTCTGTTATCTGATGTCTCAACCGTTCTACCTCCTCTTTCATGATTTGCATCTCCAATTTCTCTTCCTCGAGACTTTTACCAGAACTGGACATACTTGCTGTAATTGGCCCTTTAGATCTAGTACGGTAATGGTGGCTGGCCAGCATATTCTGTCAAACCAACTGCTAAACTTTTCTGGAAATGCAACAAACTTGTTAGTTTACCGAGTTTAACAGATATGTTACAGCACGTTGGATGTAATGCACCTAACCAAATAACCCTTTCTACATGCACTCATAACATGCGTCATTCCAGCATTTCTCTTTTTCTCTTTTTTTTTTCTTTTCTCTTTTTCAACTATCCTTGAAAGCTTTACTGTTATTAACCTTCGTATTCTTTTCCTTTCTTTTTAGTGGTGGTCGAATCTTATGTGGATTGCCTACATATCACGTCCCCGCGTGAATCAGACCGAGCGTAGTTCTGGTAACAAGATTGTGGCAAAATTCAGTAACTTTTATATCAAATAAAACCTTAACGTTACAAAACACGTCTTACAACAATCAGCAAAATAAAAGAAATGCTTGAGTCGAGAATGTAAAATAAAAATGCCAACTAGCTTGACCCAATATTTCAAAAATACATTTTTAATCAAAAATCTAATGCTCTAAAATTCCTGGGGGGCCGCGAGGCATCATTCGGCCTTGCCGCGGGCCTTGGTGTGAGGTCCTTGTGTAGTCCCCTTAATTCTCTCATGATCTGATGAACATAGCCCATAACTGAAGCAAAAAGGCTGGTGCGGGGCATTTGTTCACAAGCTAGGCACTTCATGGTGACATAATGCCCGATTTCTCCAATTCTGTCCTTGATCATGTCCCTTTCTCCGAGTAGCCGTTCTATCTGTTGGTTTTTCGCCCCCAATCTTCGAGCATTTTTGGTGACTTGGTCTAAGAGCCTATCCACTTGTTCTTGCAATCGGGCCATCAAATCGTGGCAACGGTCGAGGTCTGCTCTGGCATCTCGGGCTTGCTTGAAAACCCGCTCCCCGAGGATAACATTTGCTTCCCTTAGACTAGTGATGATCTCAGTGTAATCTTCTTCCACCCGTTGTAGGTGAAGTGCATGTTGATGTGCCTCCTTTCTCCAGCTAGCACGGATCCTCATTGTTTGGGCTTTCGACTCTTCCAATTCTCTTTGGACATCGGCAACTTGGCTTCTCAAACCCTTTATCAATTTTTCGTCTGCTCGACTCCTCAACTGTCTGTCAGCATCCCTTTTCATTTGCTGGATTTGAGCTCTCAAAAAGTCATTTTCTTGTGCCAACTTATTTTTATCTCCTTCGTTGGCGGCGGCTTGCATATCCATTTCAAATTGGAGCTCCTCGGTCCGTTGCTCTATTCTGCTAATCTTTGTTCTATAAGCTTCTTCTCTGGCCAACCAGTCCCATTGTTCTTGTGACGCTCCAGCAAACTCTCTGAGGTGGGGCCTTTTTGTGGGCCTTTGATGCTCCAATTCTCTGCTATACCATGCAGGGTATTCCGACGATACTTCACCCCGGGCTCGATCTCGCACTCGAGTGTCTATCTTCAATGTTTGACATTCACTCCAAATCTTTCGAACCAACGCTTCAGGGAACTGTCCTCCCGGTCCAATTTCAACCGCATGCGGGCTGAGGTCTTCTTCTTTTGGGATTATTTGGCATCGTCCCAACTGTCTCAATACTCGACCCGGTGCGTAGGGCTGGATGCTGTTGAGGCCCATTAGCAACAAATATGATTCCGTGGCCGATGCATATATGACTTCTTCCACGGGTAGCCAGCCAAATGTCCATTCTATCTTGCTGGCCGGAATCAAACGCAAAAGTCGTATCCATCCGCTAATCCCCTCTGGCAAATCATGTCCCTCGACCCTCGTAGGGAATTCTTCTATACAGGTTTTCTCCGATAAACTATACCTCATAAACTGCGGGCGACGACATAAGTGATCGATCATCCACATTTGGAGCAGTACGTTGCAAGCTTCAAAGAAGACCCCTCCAGCTTTGCAGATAGTGAGTGCACGAGAGATATCTGATATTATCATGGGAGCCAAAGTACTATTGTTTTGTTTCATCAGAGTGCTGACGACCCCTGCCACTTGTATGTTGATATTCCCGTCTTTTCTAGGAAATATTAATGAACCCAGGAAAGCTATCATGAAGGCGATACGTCTATGCTCCTCCCATTTTAACTGGTTTTGTCCACTGCAGATTTTGCTTTTGTGTTCGCTGAAACCCCCGTGATGACCATATTTATCATAGAGGAATGCTAAAGTGCAGAACCCTTCTGATAAGTCTGGGTTGTGTACAGTTCTGCGGATTTTCACAGTATCCAAAAACCTATGTACCGTCACTACCCTCGGTGCAATGAGATATTGTTCCCTCATAGGGACCTTTGGTCTTCCAATATACCCGGCCAATTCTTCTAATGTTGGTGTGAGTTCAAAGTCTGAAAAGTGGAACACATTGTGTGCTGGATCCCAGAATGAGATCAAGGCTCGTATGATGTCTCCTCTCGGGGGAATATTTAGTAGCCCCACTAGATCTCCCAGGTACAGCTTAACTGTGTCTTGTCCTTGCTCGCCCAAGTCGCTCCACCACCTATGCAAACTTAAGGGGACCTTGTTTATGATAGCTTCAGTTGTATTCTGACTCGTGCTCATTCTGCACATTTATTAAGGTAATTTTTAGATGAAAGAGAAATCTTTATTTGACCCAAAACTATCTTTTTCTTTAAAAAAAACGAAACGGGCCACAGGAATTGACTGGTCAAAATATTAAGACTGAGGAAAAGGTGGTCGTCGAAAAATTATTTTGAGATAAAGGGAAGTTGGACCCGTTAAAGGCTGCCTACGTATCTCACACCCGGTGAGAATCAAACCCGCGTAGTTCGGTCCGTCAAAACAACTATTTTAAAGAAAACACATTTTGTCAAGAAAACCATTTTGTTGGCAAAGTCAATCTTCTGCCGTATTTTATCGGCAAACTAAATTTATTGACTTGTTGGTAAGACATATTTTTTGTATTTTCTGAAAAATATTTATTTCCCCGTACTATTTCCTTTTGTTTTTTTTTTCTTTTTTTTCGTTTTTCTTCAGTATTTAAAAGCCGGTCAGCATGCCAGTCTAAATAAATGCTTACAACAAATATGATATAGCAAGATGGTATTTTCATTTCGGGCTGCCTGTCCTAGACGGACCCAACCCGTGTGTTGAGTCCCCTGAGTCATATATGATGCAAATAAACGTCCTAAATCTAGGCTCAATATCCGGAGGTTTTCCAATGGTACTAGACCATGTACCCGAGCAGACAACTCGGATTCGAGGAGGGAGCTACGTACCGAGGACCCGCGGGATCGTCCGGCTTTGTAACTTATCCTGCCTCTTTTCTTATTTTTGGTATTGACACTAACAGAAAGGGGAGTCTCAACCAGTAAGCACATCCCCGGAGGTAAGAAGAGAAGGGTTTTCGGCACAGTTTTATATACAGTTCACGCAATATCAAAGCGGTAAACATATAGCAGTTTGTATATACAGTGCAACTAATATCAAAGCGGTAGACATGTAGCACATTAATTAAACATATAATAAAATCAGATATAGACAAAGCAACAATTTAATTCTTAAACCCTGAACCAAAGTTCTGGCCGATTATCCCCAGCGGAGTCGCCAGAGCTGTCACACCTCCTTTTTACGCACCCGCGGGGGCACGAGGGAGTTTTTTCAATTAAAGGACAATCGAGACGGGATCCATTTATTAAATTCAGAGTCGCCACTTGGGAAAATAATGGTGTCCCAAGTCACCGGTTTGATCCCGAACCGAGGAAATTTATGACTTTGTAATATAGTCTCCGAAACTAGAAAACCGGATGAGGAACTCTGTTAACCCGGGAGAAGGTGTTAGGCACTCCCGGATTCCGTGGTTTTAGCACGGTCGCTCAACTGCACATTTTGCTTTTATCTGATTTCTTTATATATTTTAACTATGTATTTTTAACGCTCCGCTTTTATTTTTAGAAGAATTGTGACGTCACGAAAACACATTTTTAGTCACACCGCAACCAGTACGCCTGTGACTTTAATGTATTTCAGTTTCGCCGAGAGTAAGATTTGGGTCACATAAATGCGCACCCGTATTTAGGAAAGTAATTTACTTACAAATTGTGCCTAAAGAGTCTATCGTCTTTATTAACTTTGGGAAAGGACCGTGAAATGCACTAAACGGTCCTTCCAAGTCTAAGTTTTTTTTTTTTTTATAACAACTAATTCGAGGGCCCCGATATATTTTGATTTGGCGAGGCTCGTCTCATTTTATTATTAAAGGCCAACTAATAGCAAGCTTTTACAAATACAAATTCGAGCCACAAATTCAAGTCCGAATTCAAATAAAAGGGAAGTAACATTTTAGCTTGAACCCGCTACCTAATTCGAAACTCAATTTTATATTTGTAAGCTAATACCCCAATATTTCCTAACATAAATTTAAAAGAAGGTTTAAATTTATAACAAACTTTTCGAATCACCAAGGCCTTCAATGCCGTAAAGGAATAGCAAGAGCATATAATTTCATTTTTTTTTTCATTAATCAATTGCGAGCAAAGATTTGTTAATGCACTAACTAACATGAGGTATAATTTGATAACTGATACAAGATCTATAGGTCAAACTCTTCATTTTAGTCAACGTTGTTTAAATAAAATAGTAGAACCATTTGTGGCCCTCACATTAAGATAAAAATAATGATTGCTTTGAATAATAGTGAATCCTCTTTATGGCCAATACGTTACTGTGCATAACACCCTAATACCTTCTTAACGAACGTATCCCAGCTCCAAACCTTTTTCATTTTTTTTGATCGTTTCTTCTTTATTCACTGGTCTAACTGGTTATTGCATAAATAAAACCAAAGCTATATTTTATTCTTACTCAAATGATACTCGAAAATAAATTGACAAAAAGCTCTGAATCGTTCACTGTTAAATCCTTTATCAACATAAGACACTCATAAACAAATGCTCAGATTACTTGGACTTATTTTTTGTAACTATTGAATCATGAACTAACCATCTCACTTCACATCTTGTACTACAGGTTATAGAATAAGCTCATCAATCCTCACATTCAAGGTCTACAATATACAGTCCAAATTAACAATTCAAACACATTTATAACATGAACAAAATCAAATAATGTCTAGAGCTGAAGTTTCCATTCAAACTTCAATCAAAACTAGATGGAGACAATTTGAAGGAGTGTACCTGGAAATTGGCAAACATGGAGAAGTGAGAAATCAGCTATAGCAGTGATAGCAATAGTAGCAGTGAACAGCAGCAACAAAACACAACAACAAACAGCCAACAGACACTCAGCAAACCAGTAGTAGTCCAACACCACCACACTTAGTGAACCAGATACAACACTCAGCAACAAACGACCCAGAAATAATCAGAACACCACCACACTCAGTGAACCAGCAGCCAAACTTTGACACCAAACAGCAAACAATGAAACAGTGACCAGAAATCAAATGGCCACTCAAGAAGAATCAAAAACTCTCCCTATGTTTCCTCTAATGTCTTTCTGTGTATCCCCTATGTGTATGTTTTGAATACCAAAAATGAATCCTCGGAAAAACCTCAAAGGCAGACTTATAGAATAACAGAAACCAAGGAAAAACTAAGTTCAATAGAACAATAGTTGTTTTCAATCTTTTCTATCACTGTATTTCCTAGAGTATTTCTCCAAAATGCTCTCTATCCCTCTTTTTGCTCTCCAGGTATCACCTCTGGATATCAAAACTGTCTCCTACTTATAGTTTTGAATTCCCTCCTGAATGCCTGCCACCAATTAAACTACTAACCCTGCCCACTCCTATCTCTGCCAGCCCATTATCCTCCCTGTTTTTCACCACTAAGTTTTGCTTAAGTATGGGCTTTAATTAATTAAAAAATGTGAAGTACAAACCTGGTGGAGTGTCCTGCTGTGATAGCAGGCTCCACTAGGCTGTCTTATGGGCGAGAGATTAAACAAATGGCCTTAATCCAACCCTAACAATTACATTCAGTTAAATCCTAATCCAGAATCAAACAGATAACAACCCTAATGGTGAATTGCATACGGGCAGACAGGGTGGTGAACAATTATACAAATAAATTAACTTGTTGACGACGTTAAATAAACTACGCATATAAAGCAATTAGTATTGAATTCAAACAGATAAAGATGGGGATTGACCGAACAAAAGGGTCTATTGGAGATGAAGAACAGAACATAAAAAGCAAGAAAATAGAATTCAACTGACTTAACAAACGGAATATGAAGAACTAAAAGAAGAAATACCATAAGAGAAGACAAATTCGCACTTGAACGGACCCGGACCCGTCTTGGGTTCAATTCGAACTTTGGCTTCAACTCGAACTTGGATTCTTCGTTTTTGAGGCCAATGGACCTTAGTTGAGATGTTTTCAACAATGAAAACATCCCAATTAAGGTCTATTAGACCTCAATTAGGCAGAATCAAAATCTAGGGTTCATGGCCGAGATTTGGGGCTCGACCGGTTCTGGCAAGATTCGAGCCAAACCAGGGCCGGTAGGGGTATGAGGGAGGTGAGGGGAAGCTATGGTGTGATTTTGAAGTGGTTTGGGATGAATGTTCAAGTTCCGACGAACTTCGAATTGATATTCGAAGTGTTCGAGCAATATTCGAAACTAACCAATGCCGGATCCGTGTAGAGGGGCTTTGGGAGAATCCATGGTGTTAATTTGACGGTGTTTGGCCACCGTCCGCCACCGTGGGCGATTTCAAGCGGCGGAGGACGGCAGAGGGAGATCTGGTCTCTGAAGGCTTCTGAAAGACGAAGAGGGGGGGGGTTCTGAGGGGGCGGGGTAGGGTTTAGGAATATATACCAAACGGGGGATTGGATCCAGGCCGTTGGATCGATTTAGATCGACGGCTTGGATCAACCCACTTAACGAAACGAAGTCGTTTGAGTAGGTTTTGGACCGGGCGGGTTTTTGTGTGGATATGGGTCGGGGTGCAGGGGCGATTGGTGACCGTTGGATCAAAACGGATCGACCGGCTTGGATAAACTGGCCAATTACGGCGTCGTTTGGATATCTCTGGAGATGGCCTGAGCCGGATTTGGCTTGGGCCCGGGTCGTTCAGCTTTTCTTGGGCCCGTTTTCACACATTTATTCCTAATTTTATTAACTAACTCTAATTAAACCAAAATCTACCTTAACTAATCAATTTAAAAGGGAATGAAATTACCCCTATTAATTAAACACTTGATCATTGACACAATTTATGCACTCAAATAAAAACCATATGAGGATTGAGGTGCACACACTTTGATTTCTTACGATTAATTCCTATGTCCGATTTATTCTCATAATGTGCCCTTAATTCCCAAATATGCAATGCATATTTTTTTGTATTTTCTAGCTACATAAACACACATACCAATGCTAATCCTCCGGAGAGACGGCACAAAATCCACAAAAATCAAGTGTAGCCCAAAACTATTTTATTTTGAATTTTTGGGAGTAAATCTCACGTAGGGCAAAAATCACGTGCTCACACCACCGATTATGTTCTGCGAGAAATCTATGAAGGCACTTGTGGGAATCATACTGGCGTCGATTCTTTGATTCGCAAAATTACTAGAGCATGGTATTACTGGGATAGCATGGAAAAGGACACTAAGGAGTTTGTTATAAAGTGTGATAAATATCGAAGATTTGCATCGATGATTCGTTAACCCTGAGAGAAACTCCACTCAGTCCTGTCCTCATGACCTTTTATGAAATGGGGAATGGACATCTTCGGCCATTTACCAACAGCCCCAGGTAAAGCTAAATTCATTTTGTTTATGATTGACTACTTTTCTAAATGGTAGAAATGCATGCCTTTGAGAAGGTCAGAGAAAAAAAATTATTGACTTCATCTGGGACCACATCATGCGTCGATTCGGGATACCTACCGAAATCCTATATAACAACAGGAAGCCATTCACCGGCAATAAGGTAACAGAGTTCCTCAAAGCACACAAAATAAAGAGGATCTTATCAACACCGTACCACCCGAGCGGTAACGGACAGACCGAATCAACAAACAAAACAATCATTCAAACTTAAAAAAAGGTTGAACGATGCAAAAGGATAATGGAGAGAAATTCTTCTTGATTTTCTTGGGCATATCAAACGACATTGAAGTCCAGCACGGGTGTAACCCTGTTCTCTTTAGTATACG
Source organism: Nicotiana noctiflora (assembly GCA_032618575.1). NCBI lineage: Eukaryota > Viridiplantae > Streptophyta > Magnoliopsida > Solanales > Solanaceae > Nicotiana > Nicotiana noctiflora. The sequence goes on along the minus strand of JASVEL010004476.1, from coordinate 47,886 downwards.
GCTTTGAGGCTTAATTCTAGTTGAGGTCAGGGAATCCAACGCCAGATTTCAACATGCATTGGAGGAATAAAATCATGAGGCTATGAATACTAGCCTCGATCTATTAGATGAAAAATAAAAAGTTTCACTTGTTTGGATGGCTACGTAGAAGCAAAGAATCGAGAGATATTATAATAAAAGGACCAACCTTCAACACTTCAGAATCGGCAACTTAGTTCAACGAAAAGTCACCCTCAGTACTCGAGACCTGAATGAAGGCAAACTAGGCTCGAATTGGGAAGGACCGTACCGAGTCATCGGGGTTATTGAAAAAGGATCTTACAAACTTGGCATTATGAAAGGCGAACAATTGCCAAAAAATGGAATGTATCACTATTCAAATGATATTATTGCTAAGGTATGACCTACTCCTTTTTCCATTTGCATTTAAGACTAACTCATTGCAGATGTTTGATCGAAGACGTCGATGCCACCCTTTATACATGAAGACCTTAGGTTTTAAAGTACGTGTTACACTCTTTTCCCTTTAGATCGGGTTTTATCCCAAATAGATTTTTCCGGCAAGGTTTTTAACGAGACAACAACTATAAGCTACCTAAGGAAAATTTAACAGTATCCAAGGCTTCTTTTCAATCAACCTTGAATACTAGGGGGCATCACCCTCGGAGGTTATATTTTTGAGAAAAATACTCCACGCCAAAAAGGGCCTCGATAGGAAAACTTTGTAATGGGCCAAACGGCTAGATGAACTGTATCTATATAATATAGTCAAGCCCCAATGGAAAAATATTTACGCATGTATGAATTATTTGAAGAAGCATTCTTTCTTTATCAAACACTGTGTATCAAAGAAATTTGCTATTATACGAACTCCATACTTGTGATTCTGTGAGAAACGGCTCAAGATCTAAAATGAAAACACACCTCGAATTCTCGGGGATTATCATTGACAGTTAGTACAGTCAAATTGTCTAAAATCGAGTCCATAAGACCTCAAAGAGGCACCCTCGATGTAAAGGCCAAGATCATCATCCTCGGGGACTAACATTTCGGAAAAGTTTGAAAAGTTATCAGAAAACAAGTCCAAGAGACACACTCAAAGGCTATGACCATATTAGAGGCTACGCCCAAAATAACATGACTCGGAGATGTTCGAATATTGCAATAAAAACAAGCCTTCGAATTCTCAAAAAACTGGTTAAATAAAGGCCACCCTCGGGAAAATAATCAAAGGAATTCGATAAAATCATGCCTCGAAAAAACCTTAAGATATATCAAATTATTCAAATACCAACTGGTGCTAAGGCACTAAAAATAAAGGATTCTGATCGACACTAATCCCTCAAAAAACCTATGGGTAAAAATACAAGCCAAGGCATAAATAAATTTTACTAAGTCTTCCCAGGTAAAAAAAGGAAATAATTAGCCATCTTTTAGAGGCCATAATGGCCCGATCTAAAAGAGCCTAAGGGTCGATATTCTTAGGGTTCGAGATTTTGTTCTTACCTGATCCGAACCCAAGGGTTTGATTATCCCAAGCCTAAATAAATAATAACTTGATTATGGCTCGAGGACTCACCATTATCCGACACGAACCCGTAATGGTCTATCCCCCAAAGTTCAAACCTTATTCGAACTCGACCACGCTAATTTCAAAGAAAATATCTAAGATAAAATATTGAAAATAGAATTAAAAAGAATGAAGTCATTATAAGGATTTCATAAGGAAGGAAACATCGAGAAGACATTCAACGAAATTCTTCTTTTATATATACAAAAAAGATATATATAAGAGTCTGATGAAAGGTCTTGCAAAAAGAAAAAATACAGAAAGAGAAAGAAAAATTCTATCTATACTTAAGGCTGATCTCTCCCTCGGGATCAGCTTCCTCTTCGGGCCCAACTTCATTATCAGACCCACTTTGGTTGCCTTCAACATCGTCACCATCAGAAGAGTAGACGAGAAACTTAGCATCAGCTTCGAGCGCTTTTGCTCAGGCTATCTCCTCGATAAGGTCAAACCCTCAAGCATGGATATATTCGAGGGTCTCCCTCCGAGATTGAAACTTGGCAGAATCAATGATCCATTTCTCCCTGTTGGAGGCTTCCCTTAGTTCTATTTGAGTAACTCCAGCGTCCCTTAGGTACACAACAATGGTTTTATTAGCCATGACATTTGTCTTCTCGACCTCAGCCCTAGCTTTGTAGACCTCGACCACGGTTGCAACAAGTTTGGCCTCGAGCTCATCGATCTTCTTGGCATGGGATAGGATTTTCACTTTAGCAACTCGGAGCTGGGTTTTAGCCAAGGCCATTTTAGCTAGAGCAGCCACTTTCTCAGCCGCAAGTTGGTCCATATTTTCTTTCCAATTGTTGTTGTCGGCCTTAACTTGATCGACCTCCATTCGAAGTTGCCTGATCATCTCCAATTTTTTCTGCAGCTGAGACACTGAAGTGTTAGCCTCCATAGTTGGGTTAAGTAGACCATACTCTTGCAAAATGATAGTTACCTGCTTGTATAACTCAAACTCATTTTTTACAAGCTTTGTCCAAGCCAGCCCGAAGGTTCTTGAGGCCCTCACCCTTTTGGTTGCAAAAAAGCCTTAAGTCTTTCCCTTCATTCGAAGACTTCTTCAGCTCGGCCTCACATTGGCTCAGCTCGGCCCTAAACCTGGTATTGGCCTACGCAGAAAAAGATACATCACTTAAGGGAAGGGAAAAAAATTACAATGATAGGAACTAATGCTTACCCAAGAGAAAAGACGATGAGCTTCTTCAAAGAGGGTAGATGCATTGTTGAGGTCAGCGGCATCATCAACCCCAGTAAAGCAATCCCCGAAAGGATCTTCTTCACTGGGGACTCCGCTCAGATCAAGCATTTGTAGGGCTTGATCTTCCTTTATTTCCTCCTCGGAATAAGATGGTAGATGAGGAGAGTGACCTATTCTCATGGCCCCGGGCGACTCGGAGCACTCTGTTCAGCCCCAAGAGTCTCGGTACTTGTCTCTTTCGATGTATTTATCGAAGGCGAGGGAAAAATATTGACCTTAGGCGATTCGAGGGCCTTCCATGTGTCTTTCATCAGAGCCTCCTCACCACGAGGCAGGGTCTCTGGTTCGGAGGGTGACGACTTCAACTAGATTCCTGGCTCAGGTCACCAACACTGATTCTTCACCCTCATCTTCTTCTTCATCATTCGGTTGAGGGATTGACTCTATATCCATGTGAATAAGTTTCCTCTCTTGCCTCCGAGTATTGGCCCTTTTCTCTTGAGGATTTTCATGTTTCGAAGCCCTTTTCTCTTGTTATCTTTCCTCGATTTTGAAATCGGTGACTCAGTCTCTACCTCGGGCAGAGCCGAACTTATTTCAGAGATATCTCCAGCACCTGCATGAATGAGAATTATGCATAAGTAAGAAGGCTTCTCCAATAAAAGGAAAAGCATCAAAGACTTGGAAAAGAACTATCCGTGGTGTTTGGCTTTCCATTTACCCCTCAAAAAGTCACACCAATTGCACTCACCATACAAAGAGGCCGACACAACTAATTTTTGGACCCAATCTTCGAGTCGGGGATTTCATGGGGCATCCAAGCAATGGCTGCAAAAAAGGTAAATCATCACACAATGCAAAAACATGAATATAAGAGGATATTGGGAAAAGGACTTTGCTTACGATTGGGGTTCCATTTCTTCGGGAATGGCATTTTCCCCTCGGGGATGACATTCTAGGTCCTCACTCGAATGAACCGGCTCATCCAATCTTAGTCCTTATCCTCATGATTGCTAGAATAGAAGGCTTTGCTCGACCGACATTGAAGTTTGATCAACCCTCAGAAAAGCTGAGGCCGATACAATTGGATGAGGTGATTGAGGGTGAATTCTAGTCCTGCGGCCTTTCTAGAGAAGTAGCAAAGCATGATCACTATACGCCAGAAAGAAGGGTGGATCTGGCCAAGGGTGATTTGATATCTTTTGCATAAGTCGATCGCAATTGGATCGAGGGGACCCAGTGTGATGGGGTAAGTGTGGAATCCCTTCACATGAGTGGTAATGCTCTCCTCGGGGTCGGGGATGTGCACCACGACCTAGTCCCCCTAGCCACATTATTTCTTCATGGCCTTAAGGTACTTTTTTGTTATCGAGCTGATATACCGGGATACATGTTCGCAACGTCTAGGGATTGTGGGGGGATTCTCAATGTTAAAGTCCTTCTTTATTCCCCTCGGATTTGTCGTACTCCCCAAGGCGACGGAAATTTGATGACTTGATGTAGAGTTGAAGGAACAACATCCATATCATGAATCCATGGCCTCCCCAAGATTAGGTTATAAGCCATTTCTATATTTACTACCTGAAATTTGGTTTCTTTAACAACTCCCGCAGCGTAAGTTGTTAAGACTACTTCTCCCATTGTTATCACATTCGTATTATCGAAGCCTGATAATATATGCGCCTTAGGTATCATCATATTTTCAGCTTGTATTTCTTGTAGTACTTTTAGTAAGATGATGTTGACATAGCTTCCCGGATCGATTAAGCCTCGCCTCATATCAATATCGTGCACGAGTAAAGAAATAACCAGTGCATCGTTGTGAAGGGTGATCATTCCTTCGGTGTCTGCATCATCAAAAATCATGCTTTCATCCTCCAAGGTTTGGCGTACTCGCTTCCCGTGCGTAATAACTACCTTAGAAATTTTCTGTGAAGCTGTATACATTATTTCATAGATATCCTCTCCGCCGCTGATAACGTTCAATGTATCGTGTGACATGATGTTCACAACAAATGAAACGTATAAGTTCTAAAATGAATCGATTATCAGATTCCCGGCAACAGAACCAATTTGTTTAACCAAAATATTGAACTTCGATTAAAGCTAGAAAATAATAGAGAAATCGGGTTACTGATAATCAAGAGACCGAAAAAAATGTAGTAGGCTTTCAATAATCAGAATAGACAGTAAAAAAGGTTGTATTCTAGTGACTGTTGTCCATTACAATGGATATAACTTCCTCGTTTTATAGCCTACTCTAGATGGAGGGATAAAACGTAAGTTTTAATGGGTAATAAATAGCATTAAATAAGTCGTTACACAATCATTTTTATTAAATGCCAATTCTTCAACGTATTGGGTGTTTAATGACTGAATATGGACTTCTTTCTGCCTTCAGATCCATGCTTTAAATACTTTTTGGCTCATTACCGTTGGATGTCTTGAACAGATACGAAGCTCGTGTCTATTTGCTGTTGATCTCTTTCATCTCCGTAGTTACATTGTCACATGTTCTAAATAGGTGCGGGACTTCTTAATCGAATTTCACCTCGTGCCTACTTTACTTCTTCGTATCTTCTCCTCAAAATAATAATTTTTTTGTTTGATATTCCACGTGTCTTGCCACGTCATAAAAAGTTTTTTCCCAATACACTAGGACAAATAAAAATTGGCCAAGAGTTGATCCTTAATGCAACCCCATCACCATTAGGAAATAATTTGATTCTCCTCCGACAGTCCTTACCAGAGTCTTAGATCTATCGTATATGTCCTTAATTACCCTAATATACGCTATCAGAACACCGCTAATCTCCAAACATCTCCATAAACCATCCCAGGGACATTATCTAGGCTTTTATAAGTCAATAAATACTATATGCAAGTCCTTCTTTCTCTCACTATATTGATCCATCAACCTCCTTACCAGGTGAATAGCTTCTATAGTTGACAACCCTAGCATGAATCCAAACTAGTTATCTAAGATAGACACACTCATTCTCACCTCCTATCCACCACTCTCTCCCAAATATTCATGGTATGACTCAACAGCTTGATACCCATATAGATATTTTAATTCTGGAATCATCCATGATCCTGTACAACGGGATAATCAAACTCCGCCTCCACTCTTAGTGCATCTTGTTTGTACCAAAAATAACGTTAAATAAATCAATAAGCCACTTGAAGCCTGCCTAGCCCGCATCATTCACAAATTCTCCCGAAATCTCATCTGGTCTCCTACTCATCTTACGCATTACCTACTCTACCTTAATAAGCCTAGAAAACCCGAAATCATGTTGGCTTTTTGAGTTTTCTAACTTCCCAAACGCAATGATCCTTTTCCCATCCTCGTTCAAGATTTTATGGAAGTCTGCCACCTGGGCCAAATACATGCCTCATCTACCATGATCTGACCTTCCTCGTCTTTAACGCACCTTAATTGGTCTAGGTTCCAAGATTTTCTCTCTCTAGACTTGGCTAACCAGAATAATTTCTTGTCACCGCCTTTGTCCCCTAGATCCTCATACAAGCGTACAAATATAGCATTCTTTGTCACTACGGTTGCTAACTTTTCCCCTTTCTTAGACTTCTTATCATACTCCTTATTCGTCCTATGTTCCTCCTTGTCGGTGTTCTCTATTAGCTTCATGCACACTATTTTCTTGATTTTTACTTTTCCTTGGGCCTTTCTACTCTACCACCAGTATCCTTTCCTAACCCTTAACACCTCTCTAGCAGCTTTTATAATGTATTTCGCATTTCCACATACAACTTACGTCCCCACTACTCCTCTAGGCTCTCATAGCCAACAACTTCTCCCTTAATTTCTGAGCTTTGCCCTTAGTTTAAGGCTCCCCACTTGATCTTAGATTGACAGTACACTACTCTCTTCTTTCTTTTTCTCTTAATCTACAAGTTTATTTTCAAGAGACTATGTTGGGTCAAAAGCCACCCACTCGGTATAACCTTGCAATCAATGCCTAAGCCTCTATAACTCTTCCTATAGAGAAGGTAATCAATTTGAGTCTTGGCTACCATACTCCGAAACATGATGAAGTGATCCCCCCGCTTCTAAAAACACGAGTTAGCTACTATCAAATCAAATTCTTTGGTGATGTCCAACAATGAGGTACCACTTTCGTTCCTAACTCCAAGATTAAACCTTTCATGCACATTGTCACATCCCCCAACCATCTCCTCAATATGACCACTAAAATTACCTTTTATAAATAGCTTATCGAAGTGCAGAATTCCTCCCACCACCTCATCCAAATCCTCCCAGAAGTTCCTTTTAACCTCTTTGTCCAAGCCCGCTTGCGAGTGCATAAGCACTAATCACACCTAAAGTGAGCCCACCAACCACCAGCTTAATAACTATCAACCTATCATACACCCTTTTAACATCTACCACCAACTCCCTATGATACATATCTACTAAAATTCCTACCTCGTTCTTGCCCATAGCACCTCCCTAATACCATAGTTTATACCCGTTAATATCTCGTGCCTTAATACCCACCCATCTAGCCTCCTGGACATATGTTATATTGATCTTGATCCTCCTCTTCTGGAGAAACTTCCCTAGTTCTATAGACTTCTTCGTCAAAGTCCTTATATTCTAGGAACCCATGCTCAGCCTACTAGAACCCTTACCCCCTTACCACCATTTCCCATCGCCCCTCGCCCCACCCGAGTACATGACCTCACTCCACCATCAGTCACCTAGGCACTCTAATCTGAGCGGATACTACGCTAGTACCACTACAATATGCAGCAGGGTAAACTAGGAATAGAAAAATAGTCTACAATTAAAGGAAGTAACTGAATGCAAATAAAGAAAGGCAAGTAGGTGATGCAAGTGAATTTAATAAATAAAAACAAATACAAAAAAAGAGTCAAGTCAAACTAAAAATAAAAACTAAAACTAAAAATTAAAGGACGACAGGTAAATACTAACAGTAGGAAATACCAAAGGCAAGAAAGGTAGAACCCGGACGAGCCGGATATGTCGAGATTCTTTCGTATAGATTGAGAACTTATGGGAAGGTCATCTAGTATTGGTACAATAGTTGGAATGACGAAGGGCTTACCGAGCACACATCGGAGAGACTGCCGCCAAATCTGCCTATACGCACATCGACAAGACTAGATGAACTACCTTCACCTACAATAGAGATAGAAAAGGAAAGATGAGGAGTGACAGGTGCAGTGATAGAGGCAAGTGGCCTCGCCTGAGTCAGAGGAGAAAGGAAGAAAAAGATCGGGGAAGAAGAGAAATCAAGAAAGGGGGATTCAGCGAAAAAGAAGAAAAAGGGAAGAAGGATCTGTAAACCATATTCTACAGGAAGAAATGGGGTAGAAAGTGGCGCCGAATGCACTAGAAAAGAGGGGGAGAAGAGGAGGAGAGAGGAAAAAAAAGGAAAACGAAAGAGAGAGAAGGAGCGAGAAAAATGAGAATGGACTAGTGAGAGAGAGAGGGCTTATCAGTGTACTGCCAGTGACTCGACGATGAAGGCGATGATGGAGGTGAGGCTCCGGTAAAGTTAGGTCAAAGGGGAGAACGTTAGAGAAGAAAGAGAAAATCTGATACAGTCTCTATTTTTTAATATTGTGTAATTACAATTTAATATAATTTTCTATTTTTTTTCTTTTTTCAGATATATTAGTATATTCTTTTTGCACTATTTCTCTTATTCTCATTTTCTAACCTTCCAACATGTTGTTTATATGTATTTTTATATAATTTTGTGACTTCTCATATTTTGTTTCTTTATTTTCCTTTATTTTCCTAGTTATTAAATATAATTTCATACTTTAGTAACTTTATTTGCTATTCATCAGTATAAATAACTATTAAGAAACAATACCTTCTAAATTCATATCTATCCTTTTGTTACTAAAATAGTGAAATTTCGTCACAAATCATAAATTTCACATCATATTCATATGAGTTGGTAAAACATTAAATTCATTATTTATATAGTAACAATCTTTTGCTTTTGAAATGCCTCAAAATACTTAACACAATTTCTTGTCATTACTATATTTAATTTTCAGCAATTTATAGTTATTTAATACTTTTACTTTCAGGTTAGTTTTAATTACTATTATTTAAATAATAATATAAAATTCAAATTAAAATTTTATATTTCCTGCTCTGAAATGAAACAAGAGAGATGGCGAGTTTTTTCCTTTTCTTGTTCCTGTTTATTAATGGAAATTCTTCCAACTTTAGGAGACATTTCATTCACTACTTTACAAAAAGCAAAAGATCAAGTTATTTTAGCAGCCATTCAAAATATTAACTGAGTAACAAGTTACATAATATAGTAGTACAAGTTAATAATAACTTTATGATTATCTAGGAATTATAATTATTCTTTTGATATTCAATATCAGAACAAAGAGCAACCAATACCGAGAAGAGCCGAAGTGACAACTGACAAATAACCTACTCCATACTTATTCACATGTTCATTTACAATATTTATTTAATTATACTTATTCAAATACTAATAATTATAATGTAACTCCGTTGTGGCGAATAAATAGGTCCTTTAAATTACTATACTCTGAATTATCGGAGTGAGTAATTACCGCGCCTTAATAATTACACTATCAGGTAATTACACGTGATATTCCAAACAAACTCAATATTTTTGCTTTAAGGTGGGTATAAGTTAATTACTCTGCATTACTGCTGAACACTGTACTGTTAGTATATTTTCCTTCAATTATTTAAGTTTCATGTGACTGTAAACTTAAGTTTCTGTTTGTAAGTTTTGGATTTTCTAGAACACATGAGGTCAAGCATAAAGGAGCATAAATATAACAACAACAATGAATCGGTAAGTCCGACTAAGTGGGGCCTTAGAAGAATAATGTGTATGTATACCTTACCTCTTTTCTAATATAGGGCAAAGAAGTCGTTTCAGTAAAAGAGCATAATACTTAAAATACAAAATAATTAGTTTTAAATTTCTAAAATAAAGTTTACATATTTCAAAATAATGTTAAATTAGGGAAAATAGATTAGTAAAATTTACTAATTGCTTCTTTATCTACAGGGATCACTAATTAATGACACTAATTAAGTCTATTTGTGTATGAAATTGTTGGGGCAATATACTTGGTGAGCTAAGCTTCCCAAATTCCAACCCTACACCTATCTGTGCAATGTTGAAAATATCTCTCCCTATAACTGCCTACCCTATTCTGAAAAATTGAAGGCATCTATCTTCATTTGGTCGGCAAAGAGAAAATCTGCATAATAAATGGCACGTGTGCTTGATCAGTAGGCAGTCCACAATATCCTCGTAACAAAATTATTTCCTACATAAAAAATAAAAAAATAATCAAATTATCCTTACTATTTTGGTATTTGTTTGAATTGATTATGGAAAAATATTACTTTTTCAAAAATTTCCAAGCTCCTCATATTGAGAAAATCACAAACTAGTTTTGGAGTTTTTGAATTTTCTTTTTTTTGAGTTTTTAAATTTTGAGAAATTGAGAAAACTGGGTTGAAAATCTTTAAAAAAAAAAAGTTAAAGTTTATTTTAAAAGTAGACGCAAAAAAACTAAAAAGTAGAATTTACAAACTCAAAATCTCCTAAACTTGTAACAAAAGTTTTTACTCAAGTTTTATGTGTCTATCAAAATTAACGGAAACGTGAAAGAAAGGAGACTTGTTGATATATTATGTGTAGTAAAACACTATATGAGTGAAGTGGACAAGAATGAATTTGTAGCCTAAAAGAGAGGAAAGAAGAAAGCTTCAAGTTAAAGAATTGGAATAATCTAACACTCAAGATTCCAATTTTTGCAAATTAGAAATCCACAAACTGGTGACCTAAAAAGTGGGAAAGGAAAGACAAGAAAGCAAAAGTAGATGCGTCTGGAAGGAATTAAGACCTTAATTAGGACACATGTCTAAACCAAGAAATTAGTTAAACAGACTAATCAAGTCTAAAGCCATGTCATTATTAACTTAGATTATGCTGTTTGGCATGGTTTTATAATATAATGAGAGTTCCGAAACAAGATTTTGGACGGCTAGTTCTTGTCGGTGGGATATTGTTAGGTAAAAATAGTATGGTCTAGCCAGTTTTTGGATTGGTCATTTAAAAATACCCAGTATTTATTAAGTCAATAAAAAATAGCTATTATTTTGCTGCAACAGAGATCGGTCCAGCATAATATACTGGAGTTCGGTAAGTATGTTGGTCTAGTATAATATACTGGAGTTTGGAGCACCAGTGCTCTAATTTCCAATATATTATACTGGAGCCAGCAAAGTATACCGGTCCAGTATAATATACTGGAGTTCATACATAAGTATACTGAACTCCAATATATTATGGCATATCGATCTCTATTACAATAAAATAGTGACTATTTTTTATTGAATTAATAAATACTGACTATTTTTGACTGACTATACTCGAGTTTTGAACTGTGTTTTCGTTCAAATTTATCTTTACATAAAAAACGATAAAATTTCGATTACTTTTAAAACTGAGCTATTTTTAAACGATCACTTGTAAATTTTACTATTTTTAGAATTTCTCCACTATTGTTAGTTGTCTTTGTTCAAGCAATAAAGCCCAATCTAATGTACTTCTCTTTTTTTTTTAATGGGGAAGCCACTACTTAATTTGTATCCTCTTTGCAATTTTATCCTCTTTGGAACTAACTTTTGGACGTCTGTGACTGAAATAGCTCAATCCACATATGAAGTTATATATTTTGACTGAAGTTGGGAATTGGCCAGTTTTTGACATGCACTTAAGACGTTTTTGTCTGAAGTGAAACCAATATTTTGCATACACTTAATTAAAGACGTCTTGATCTGAAGTTCATATGCCCATTTATTTTTCAAAGTTTAGCAATCCAATAAATAATTAAGCACTCAAATCTAAATATGCTCAAATTTAAAATATAAGTATCAAATATCATAAAGAAGAAACCTTAATAACTAATTTGTCAAAATACCAACAAATCTAACAAGTCTATTTTGTAAAATAGTGTAATTTATAAATGTCACGGAGTTATTCTTGTTAAACAATAAAAAATCTAACATAAATTTCACTCACCATTCAAAACTTCACGTTAGAGAAGCTTTCTCATAATAAATTCTTCTTCCACAATTTATACAAGTGACTTTTTATGTACAAATTTATACCTCACATCAAAAGTACAAGATTCAAATGAACTTGACATATGAATAATAGATCCGCCCCATAGGCAAGGTATTTTTGTAAAGCTTACTAGAAAATTGGGTACATATTAAATAATTTAAAAGTAAATACATACATACTAATTATATACCAGTGTACAAATAAGGTGTGATGTGAAATTTTTACGTTTTTAAATTCAGTACGTAAAAATTAATTACTCCCTCTATTACAATTCTTGTATCTTAATTTAACTAGGCACAAAAAATGTATTCCCGTTTCAAATGCATTCTTACTTAATGTAGGAAAAAATTAGGCACCATGTTATGAATACAAAAAATTATAAAAATAATAATTTGAATCTTATGGTCTCAACCTATATATGTGTATAACATATTAAATATATTTTTTAAATCTTATGATTTTAAATATGTCATATCATTTTTATATGTATATGTCATTAAGAATAACTATTAGAAACGTATACTAAATAATTGGGTTGAGACAAACAAAGTTTATTTTAAAGTTTGTTGTTACTACTGTTATTTTTTTGTGGTGTAATAGTTAATGTACACATATTGGTAAAAAGTTTTAAAAAAAAAAAAATCTAATCCAACTAAAGACAAACCTCCACGCCTAACAAATTCTAATATGAATCAGCTTTTGATTCTGAATCACAGGATTTGGGTTCAGCCTTAAACTCTTTACGACCAAAACAAATACGAAACCTTCCTAAATCCAATCCTAAATGGTCATCTTCTTTTTGTGCGTCTTTAAATTGTGAAGCTGAGTTCAAAACTTGGGCTAGATTTAAAGGCAAATCAAGGCTGAGATTTTCCAAGCAGCAAAATATCCGATTAGACAATATGGGCTATACACATTGGGTCTACATTTGTTGTAGAAATGACACTAAGTAGCCACTTTAAAAGGCTGTCGTGTAGAAATTAGCCAGTGCTTCCTATATTTTTATTTTATGTATAATTTTTTAAGACAAAAATATTTGAAGTTGTTCGAAAATTAAAAAATTTAGATAAAAAAATTCAGGATAAAATAGATAGTAGACTAATCCTTAAATAGCATTGCTGAGAATAACTATATCTGCACTTGCCCCTCGTGAAGGCAAGTCTCTTATTTGGGTTGGATAATAGGATTAGATACTTTCTGCAGAACCTGTTAAACTCGAATATAATTTCTTTAAACTAACAGCATAGTTTTCATCCTGAAAATTTTACAATAAACAATGGTAAATTAAAAGTATCCTCGGTATGTCCTCAAAGCTTAGGAGCTAAAATGCACAACTCGAACCATAGGCAAAATCTGTCCTCAAATTCAGTCATTAAAATGCAAAATTTCGGTTGTTTTAGGCAGAATAAATCTCGAGGCACTCCTTTAGCAAAGGTTGGTATATATCTTTCGTTATTTGATGACCCGATAGGTCATCTAGAGTTTTAAACTATAATTTTGTATTTCAAAACCTCAGATATCTCACTTTTACCTTCCTCGATTTGCGTACGTAGTCCGTGTCATTTTCTGGAAGGCTTTTATGTTAAAAATTAATAAAATATAAAATGTTGCCTTAAAAATCCATGTGAGTTGACTTCGTTCAATGTTTTGAGCAAACGAGCCCGGATCCAAGTTTTGACGATTTCAATGAGTCTGTATCGTGATTTAGGACCTAGACGTATTCCTGGAATCGAATTCGGAGGTTCCTAGCTCGAGTTATAATTTTTTGTCGAAATTTAAAGTTTAAAGGTTTAATGAATTTAAAGATTTGGACTTTGTTGATACAAGGTTCGTATTTTGGTTTCAGTATCCAGTATAAGTCCATTACTATATTTATGACTTGTTTGCCAAATTTGGTGAGAAACAGAACTGGTTTGGCGTGATTCGGATGTCTGGTTGTTAAAATAGAAGTTCTAAAGCTTCATTGAAAATTTCATTTGATATGATGTCTGATTTCTAGTTTTAGGTGTTATTATTGTGTTTTGATCACACAAGCGAGTTCATATAATATTTTTGGACTTGTATGCATATTTTGTTAGGAGCCCCAATGCCTTTGGTGAATTTCAGAAAGCTTAAAGACCATTTGAACTTAGGAAAATTTGCTAGTTTTTCATTTCTGCTGGTGTCTGGTAAAAGCTTTTTCACGATCGCGAATATACTACCGCAATCTGCTGGTGTACGGATCGCAGAATGTGAAGGTATTTTGACAATGTTGCTTTGCAATGTGCGGAGCGCATAATAATTGTGCGGCCACAAAAGAGGAAGATCAGAGAGCTCTAGCTTAAAGTCCATCAAGAAGTGCGGATTGCGCTATTATTATGTGGCCGCACTCAGAAATGTACGGTCCGCAACACCTGAAGAAGAGTAGCCGCAAAGGTTTCTCCTATTAAGCTCAGCTTTAAAGTGCGGACCACACACAGAATTGTGCGGCTGTAGAACCTCCGAAAGGGCAATTGTTCGAAATCTTTAGTTGTATATAAATAGTCTTTTTTGTTAAATTAAGTTTAAGTTTGAACTTCAGAAAGTAGAGAGCCATTTTTATTTACTGGTTTAGGAAATTTTACAATAGCTTGTCTTTATCATCTAATATGAGTTTAATCTTCTTTTCTTCTTTATTTTTTTCATTTTATGTATGAGTGGCTAAACAGTGTGGGTACCTAATAGGTGTTTGATTTCGGGCTTGTCAAAGGTTAGGTGTGATATTTAACCTAGTTTTTGGTTTAATTTAAGAATTAATTATTCCAAACATTGATTCATGCCTAATTGACTTAGTCTCTACTTGAGAAAGAGAGACTGAGTCTAGGAAAACTTGGCTAACAAGAAATTATAGTCCCAATTAAATGGTTGAATCTAGAGATAGTAAAACCCGACTTCGACATCTATCAAATGTTTTGTGAATTACTCATTTGGGCTTGAGAAAGCCAAATTGGGAAAACCACTCTATTATCGAGATGTAATGAGTGGGTAATTGTGTGTTGATTTCTATATTACGCCCCGACCAACGAAACTCGCTCAAAATCCCGTAACTCATTAGGAAACCACATAGGTGGAAGTCACAACCCTAAATCTTTTACACCTTGAAAAACAACACTAACAAAGTATGTGGCAATGCATTTTGGGAACATTATACACTTAGTCCGAGTATATACCTAATACCATCTACGCTCCCTGAGGAATCGATCCCCACTCCTAGTTGGGTAATTATAATTGCATCGACTACTTCACAACCTCAATTTGAGGTGTGAACTTGAACGATATCAAATTTTTGGCATCGTTGCCCGGGAGCTAAAAATGAATTTTGCTATATATTTGGTTTTGTGTGTGATTTTTCTTCATGTCCTTCTGGGTTACTAATCTTTTTGTGAAACAATTGTAGGTGACATAATGGCTCTCAACAACAATGATCCTTGGAAAGTTTGTGTGTTTACTCCCCCAGCAAGTATCAACAACCCCTTTCAAGTGCTTATACGCATTTTGACTAGGATCCCCGATGAAGAATCCCCATTGTTCCAATAACGTAAGCATAACATTTGTGAATTGAAAATTGCCCCCTGATGTGGGCGAGAGTATGGCACTTACTTCATTCGGCAACATCTAGGTGGGGGTGAAACGGAGACATTGTCTTGAGGCGGCCATCCTCGTCTATTTTCTTGAGGTTCAAGAGGAACATCATCAACTTGGTCATTGTCACCATCATCCCCTAAAGGAACATTTCTAAGAGGATCATTGTTGTTGATTTGGACCTTGATTATTGTTTCTTTTCCCTTGGATGTTGTTCACATATTTTACTTCCTCCATTGTTCATTGTATTATCCATCTTGATCAAATCCATTATCATCTTGCACATATTTTCAAGACGATTTTGTACTTGTAGACCCTTTTGACTTCTCTTGCTTACCATCATACTAACTCCCTCCATTCCATTTACTTTCTTGGGACCTTGAACTTTTGGAAGTTGAGCGTTGGCTAGTTGATTCAATGTGGTGGTCAACTCAAAAATTGCTTGCCCATGATCATGTAATTCTTTATACAAGTGGATCATATTTGGATCGCATTGAGGAACGTCTGCTCTACTTTTCCATGCCAATGAAGTATCTGCCATTTCATCAAGAATATCACAAGCTTTCGCATACGACATTGTCATGAAATTTCCATCGGCAAGTTGGTTGACCACGCATTGATTGGTAGTATTGATCCCCCTATAAAAAGTTTGTTGAATCATAGTCTCAGACGTATCATTGTTCGGGCACTCTTTCCCTATAGTACATTACCTCTCCCATATTTTATCCAAAGGCTCATTGAGTTCTTGTTTGAAAGCTAGAATCTCATCTCTAAGCATTTCCATATGCCTGGAGAAAACAAACTTAGAAATGAATTTCTTGGCCAATTCATCCCACGTATGAATAGAATTATTTGGAAATCTCTCTAACCAATCCAAGTCCTTTCCCCAGAGAGATAAAGGGAATAACCTAAACCTTAAAGCATCCCCGGGGATAGGTATGGCCACAGAGCCTTCAAAATCAAGCTTTACGTCCGTCTATCTTGTCACCACAAGGGAATCAAGGAAATTGAATTCAAGCAATCAAGGTAATTGGAACAATCAAAATAACAAAAGGAATTGGAACAATCAAAGCAATCAGGGAAATTGGAATGGTCTAAATAACCAACGCAATTGGAGTATCAATAATCAAGGCTATTAGGGAGGTAACAACCAAGGGGGTAGAATAATAACAACAACATTTGGGGTCGGGTTTTCAGAGGCCCCCGATATTTCAACAACCGAGCAATCTGCCTCCTTATCTTTCACAATATCCGAGCTCCTCCAACAATTAGATGGGACAAATTGAGAACATGTTTAAACAAATGATGGAGAAGAATGCTGACTCTGATGCTCTACTAGCGCCTCACAACACGTCAATCGCAATTTGGAAGTTCAGTTAGGTAAAACATCGCAAGATTTGAACACTCTTCCTAAGGAGGCACTACCAAGTGAAACGGTGGTAAACTTGAAGGGTGGGATTAACATGAGACATAACATGGCCATAACTACAAGGAGTGGAAAATATGGGATGCAACCACCTCAAGCCAAAAGAAGATTGAGGATGATAAACAATTGGTACAAGAAGATGAGATGCCAAGTAATGAAGTGCAAGAAATGATGAGGTGGGAATTGATATTGAAGACTGTGTGGAGGAGACTCAAGAAGAAGTGAACCCGTCTAGGGATCATATTGTTGACATATCGAAACCGAAAGTAATAAAGGCTAAGGCACCAATGCCAAGGCCTCCTCCTCCACATACTCAAAGGCTTGCCAAGCAAAATGGTGAGAACCAATTCAAAAGGTTCATTGACATGATAAAGAGTTTGTCTATAAATGTGCCATTGGTTCAGGCATTGGAACAAATGCCGAGATATGCAAAGTTCATGAAGGACTTGGTGACAAACAAGAGGTCGATGAATTGTGAGAAAAAGATGACACACCAAGTGAGTGCAATTGTGTACTCAATGGCTCATAAAATGGAAGATTCGGGTGCTTTTTAAAATCCCATGTACAATTGGAAGTGCTGACTTTTTCAAAGATTTATGTGATCTTGAGGCAAGTATCAACTTGATTCCCTACTCGGTTTTCAAAACTTTGGGAATTTGGCAATCAAGACCCACATCTATGAGGTTGCAAATGGTGGATTGTACAATGAAGAGGCCTTTGGATATTATTAATTATGTGTTGTTTCGTGTTGATAAGTTCATATGATTCTTGATTGTGAAGTGGACTCTGAGGTGCCTATTATTTTAGGTAGGCCTTTCCTTGCAATGAGGAAGGATCTTATTGATGTGGAAGCCGGTGAGCTCACCTTCCAGGTGGGTGATGAAAATATAGTCTTCTATGTGTGAAAATCTATGAGGCAACCGAATAGCAATGAAGTTTATTCGTTTGTGGACTTGGTGACCTATGTAATTATTGATGATGCTAATGCCACAATGAATATTGAGGATACTTTTGGAAGTCGATTTGCTCAACTTGATAATGATAAGGAGAAAGAAGTCTATGTGGAATGTCTGAATGCATTGCTAGGAATGTGGTTGTATACTTATGAACCCCACAAGTTATCCTTAGATCTTGAAAACAAGATTAAAGCCATTGGCTCTGCATCTCAGGTATGAATTCCTTGGCATTTGTTCTACTTTGTCGGTTATTATTTTCTCTTGTTTGACTAACGTGTAGGTAAACTCCACATTGGCGATGCTACAGAAGAGGAAGAAATTTATAGGATGGAAATTGGCGGATATTCAATGTATAAGCCCCATTTTTCGCATGCACAAGATTATTTTGGTGGAGGATGCCAAACCCTCTATTGAGCATCAAAGAAGGCTAAATGAAGAAATACAAGACGTGGTGAAAAAGGAGATCATAAAGTGGTTGGATGCCGGGGTTGTTTATCCCAATTTTTGATAGTTCATGGACTTCTTCGGTGCAATATATCTCAAAGAAATGGGGCATGGTTATGGTTACCAATGATAAGAACGAGTTGATTCCTACAAGAATGGTGACCAGATGGACAGGATGTATGGATTATCACAAGCTCAACAAAGTCACAAGGAAAGATCGCTTCCCACTTCCCTTCCTTTATCAAATACTTGATAGGTTGGCCATTCATGTTTCTATTGTTTCCTCGATGGGTATTCTGGCTACAACCAAATCCTTATTTCTCCGAAAGATAAAGAAAACACTACTTTCACTTCTCCCTATGGTACTTTCGCATTCTCGGGAATGCCATTTGGGTTATGCAATGCACCCGTGACTTTTCAATGGTGTATGATGGCTATCTTCTTCCGACATGGTGGAGGATTTTCTTGAGGTCTTCATGGATGAATTTTTTATGGTCGGGGATTTATTGATGATTGATTGAAAGTTTTGGATAAGGTATTGAATTTGGACAACTTTCACTTCATGGTCGAAGAGGGATTGTCCTTGGCATAAAATTTCAAAGAAATGTATTTAGATCGACAAGGCCAACATAGAGGTGATTTCTAAACTTCCACCCCTACATCTATGCAGGTAGTAAGGAGTTTCTTGGGTTATGTTGGGTTCTATCGCCGTTTTATCAAGGATTTTCAAAGTGGTGAACCCCTTATGTAAGCTTTTGGATAAGGATGACAAATTCCATTTCAATAAGGATTGCATGAAGGCATTTGAGTTGCTCAAGTTCAAATTGACAACCACTCATATTATCACTGCACCGGATTGGAGCTTGCCTTTTAAGCTCATGTGTGACGCAAGTGATGTGGCAGTTGGAGTAGTTTTAGCCTTTTAGGGCACCTAATCAACAAAATCTCCCATCCAGTCTACTATTCTAGTAAGACCATGAATAATGCCTAAGTCAATTACACAGTGACAAAAAGAGCTCATTGCTATTGTCTTTGCTGTGGAGAATTTTCGCCCGTACTTGATGGGTACTAAGGTGATTGTCCACACCGATCATATGTCTCTTCGATAGTTAATGAGAAATAAGTATTCAAAGGCGAGGTTAATGCGGTGGGTGCTTTTATTGCAAGAGTTCAATGTAGACATCCAAGACCGCAAAGGTAGTAAAAATCAAGTAGCGGACCACTTGTCTTGATTAGAGGAGGAGGGGAGGCCACATGATGGCCTTGAGATCAATGATTCATTCCTGATAAGCAACTTCTAGCCATTTCAATAACTGAGAAACCATGGTTTTCCGATTTAGCAAATTATCTTGTGAGTGGCATTGTACCAAATGAGTTCTCTTTAAACCAAAGGAGGAAGCTCAAACGGTATTTCCTTAATTATTATTTGGATGAACCGTACCTCTTTCAGATTTGTACCGATGGTGTTATTTGAAGATGTGTGTTAGAGGAGGAACAATTGGAAATTCTTGAGGCTTTCCACTATTCACCATATGGTGGTCACCATGGAGGAGCTAGAACAATGGAAAAAGTGTTGAGTTGTAGATTCTGTAAGCCTACTATATGCAAGGACGCTAGTGAGCTTGTCAAGCATTATGATGAATGCCAAAAGGCCAGTGTAACCTCAAAGAAAAAACAAATGCCTCTCCCCACCATTTTGGAGATAGATAATTTTGATGCGTGGGGTATTGATTTCATGGGTCCGTTTGTGAACTCTTGTGGAAACACCTACATTTTAGTCGTGATTGATTATGTGTCTAAATGGATTGAGGTCGTTGCTTTGCACATCAATAAAGTGAGGAGTGTGGTGGTATTTTTTAAGAAGAATATCTTTACAAGATCTAGTACTCAAAGGGCTATCATATGTGATCGGGGTTTGCAGTTTTGTAACAAGGCTTTTGATACCTTACTCACCAAGTATAGTGTCACTCACAAAGTCTCGACCCCCTATAACCCTCAAGCAAGTGGTCAAGTGGAAGTCTCCAACAGGGAGATAAAGAGTATTTTTTCAAAGACAGTGAATGTTAACCGGACGGATTGGTCAAGAAAACTTGATGATGATTTATGGGCTTATAAAACGTCTTACAAAATACAGATTGAGAAGTCTACCTACCGGTTGGTATTCGGGAAAGCTTGCCATATTCTGGTGGAACTTGAGCATAAGGCTATGTGGGCTTTGATGAAGTTGAACCTTGAATGGGATATTGCCGCCAACTTAAGGGTGACACAATTGAATGAGATAGATAAATTCTGGTACCATACATGTACAAGTTCATCCTTATACAAGGAAAGGATGAAGTACCTTCATGACAAGTACATTTGGAACAAGGAGTTTAAAGAAAGTGATCTTGTGTTATTATTTAATTCTCGGTTATGGATGTTTCCGGGAAAGTTGAAGTCAAAATAGAGTGACCTGTTTGAAGTTGTTTGTGTGACACCATTCGGTGCATTGGACTTAAAAAATATAATGATGAAGTATTTAGAGTTAATGGGCACTGGGTGAAGCACTATCTTGGAAAAGTTGATGATGGCCAAGTCATGGGTGTTCTTCATTTCAAAAAATTGATAACATGCATCGTGCCGCAGCGTTAAATCAGGCGCTTATTGGGAGGTAACCCATGTGTCTTTTTCTTTATCTTTATCTTTTTCTATAGATAGGTTTTGTTTTGTGCTAACTAGTGTTAAAGTGTATGCGGGAATGAGTATGATTTGCATGGATTGTGCCAAAAATAAATTGGTTAAGTGTTGAAAAAGTGCAAACCACACAATCTTGATTGCCACAATAGAGAGGAATCTGCAGCCACATAATCATTATGAGGCCGCACAACCGGAGACCCAAAATGCAACTCTCTAAAATTTGGAATAGTGAAGAATTGACCATTCTGTGAGCGCACTTGAAATTGTACGGTCCACATAAATTTCTTTGGCCGCAGTCACTTTTTTGCGGACCGCAGAGCTTCAGCTAGGCTCAAGTAAAGAATACAGACGGCACTCAAAATTGTGCAGTCGCATTCAGCTGCATTCTTTGACATAATTTGGCCAAACTATAAATAGGTCCTGATAGCACTATTCACAATTTTACAGACTGTGAGCTTTTAAAACCTAAGCAAGCACATCGCACACAAATTATTTCACTCTCCACACTCATTCATCGGTCTAGATTCTTCCTTGCATCCTTTATCACTGGTACACTAAATTCATGTTTAGATTTTTCAAGTTTTCTTAGTTTTGTTCTTCGGTAGTATCATTATTAAGGACTAAAATGTCATATGTTCTTCACGTGTGCTTAAAATTGTATGGGTAATATCATATGCGCTCATTGGGGGTTGGGTAAATCAAGTAACATGTTTAATTTTCCAATACATGCCTATATTGTGCAAAAAAAAAAAAAAATAAGTCAGTGCCATGTGATTTTAAATTGTGCGGCCTCACATTATATTGTGTGATCCACAAATTATGAGTTAGGGCACAATATCGAGCATGCAATGTGTCGACCGCAATTAAAATTATGTAATCAGTAGAAAATTGTGAGGTCAGTATAAAAATTTGTGCGACCGCACTTTGAAACATCAGACAACCAGTAGTCTGAACCTGGTTTATTTTCTACAACTATTAATTGTTTCTAGACCTTAACTGACCTATGTGCTTGGTATTGCAGACAATGGTTCGATCACGAGGTAGAAGTGATACATCTAAATGGATGGGTGAACCTTCTCGAGGCCGAGGAAAGGGTACTCAACCTTTAGGAGTGCAGAAAAATGCATCAACCAAAACGCAAACCACGGGGAGAGGTAGGGGCACAGAGCCTTTAAAATCAAGCTCGCTCGTCTAGGGAAGAGTCCAAGGGTCACTCTTTGGAGAATCAAACAGAGGCCCATCCCCAAATATCACAATTCCCTAAGAGATTCCAACTCCACGATGAACCCTCCACCACAACAAGTTTTTCTGAGGGTTCGGGTGCCGACGGCCAAGGTTTAGAGCCCCCATCTACACACACTCCCCCTACACCAGTTGTAGTTAATGATGGTGGTAATAATGTTCCTGATGATGGTAGCGGAGGTGATATTAGAGTGGGCGTTCTAGAGAGGTCTAAGAGTAAGGAGATATGGGAAGATATGTTTGTGAGCTTGACAGCCTTCACAAAGTTCAGAGAATAGTGACTACAAAGATCGTTCACACTTGAGATGCAATTCTTATATAAGGATTTGGATAAATACAATCTAAATGTCCTTAAGCACTTCAGGTAGCGCAAGTGGTAGATATGGTTCACCCAGAGTGTTATGGATGCCAAAGAGCACTTGGTACAAGATTTGTATGCCAATGTGGCACACATCAAGAAAGGTGCCAAAGTGACCAAAGTGAGGAATTTGATGGTCAAATTCAATCAATTCACTCCGAATACTTACATGGGATTCAAGGAGGTATAGACAGTCCAGTTCATGGAGAAACGTTTTATGCGTGATGCCGCTCGCCCTTGGCTAGTAGAGATCTTATAAGCTCTAGTACCACCACCACCGTGAATTATAATGAGGGTTTCCATTGCATCAGACACCCTCAGTTTTGAAGTAAAATGGTGACAAACTATTGTGGGCAACCGGATAGACCCGAGCCAGAATGAGAACAATATTTCACTCCCCTAAGCAATTTCGGTGGCATCTATCATGGCTGGGTACCCAATCAATGTGGGTGCCATCATATAGGCTAGCATGTCAGTGGTTGTCCGAAAAGGTGAAAGCTCCTATCCATATCCTAACACCCTTACAGAATACCTTACGGATGCAAAGGAGGAGCCGAGGAGCTTTGATACAAAGACGAGAGCAAAAAAAACCCTTCTCATGGTACTCTTTGCAAGGTTCGGGAAACCCAAAGTTCAATGGTAAGGCAACTGCCACTGGTGGCCAGTATGATGAGCCATCGATGGTGATTACAGATTCAGCTGCTGAGCCTCCTAAAGCTCACACGCCTTCTACAGTTGCCATGGCTCAGCAGGCAATTCTTCCACCGAGACAACTGAGATGCCACCATGATAGTATGCTATATAGTTGTTATTTATGTTGTAGACACCCATGCTTTTTTGTTGTTTTTGTTATGGAAATTTCTGATTAAATGATTGAATTGATGCTTTTTAGTTTCGCAGGGAATGCAAGATTGACGAAGAACAAAATGAAGCGTTTGGAGGCAAAAGCGTACAGAAATCACCCACATGAGAAGTACCCGAGTGCAAAAGAGAAGTTAAAAGAATTACAAGTTGGAAGCAAGAATTACAGGGATTCTCTGCACTGCGGTCCGCGCCGCGGTCAACGCTGCGGCTATGGGAGGTGAAGGGCTATTCATATACTTCATGGGCCAAAGTGTTAATCGGGGAAAGTTTTGTAAACTCTTTATATAATATAGGAAACTCGCCCAAAGCTGGAGAGGCTTAATTTTGGAGTTTGTTGGCAAGAGAAACAAGTGTGAGAGATCACAAAAACACCACTACTTTATTCTTCTTAATTTCCTGCAATTTTATGATAATGAATTCTTTAGCTATTGATTTACCCATTATCATGAGTAGCTAAATACTTAATCTAAGGTTTTGATGGAACCCGTTGGGAATTACTTAGTTGTTTTATCAATATAATTAGGATTTATTATTTAATCTCTAATTGTTCATATACATTTTAATTGTAGAATAGTTAAAAGGGCCCTCAATTATTCGTTCCTATTTATTTTGTATCTTATTGAGAGAGGGAGTGCATATTTAGGTGACTGTATGAACAACATCACTCCCGGAGTATTGATGAGAGTCATAACCGAGGGTTTGTGAGCACGTGATTTTTGCCCTATATGAGAATTACTCCCAAGAAATCCAAAAATAAAATAGTTTTGTACAATTTATTGGGTTTGTACACTTTAACTCATTTTCTTCCATTTCTAACATCACCCAGAAATTTCCACCCCTAATATTTATTCTTCTGTGGTAGAAAACTAGGGATTTAGGAGGAATTGGGGGAGGCTTGCTAAAGCCTCGTAAATATTTTCCTAAAAACCCCGGATTCCGTGATGCCGAAGTAGGTGTGGACTTTTGGATTGAATAGTGCATTGGGAAGTTAAGAGAAAATATTTTGCAGAAAAAGGCAATTCTGCGGCCCACTATGTGGCCACAGAATGGCCGCAGAGTGAGGCCGTCTTTTTGGCCATTTTTGATATCCTTTTTGCGGCCCATTATGCCACCGCAAAACCATTCTGCAGGCCGCACTTTGATCGCACATCATTCCTTGAGATTTTTCAGATGGAGGTTCTGCGGCGGTATATGCGACCGCAGAACATGTCTGCGGATTGCAGACTGGTCACAGAGAGAAATAGAAAACTTTAGTTCCTGAGGGACAATTATGAGAACCATTAGCGGACCGCGTAAGTATTATGTAGTCGTATATGTGACCGCAGTTATGCGTCAGGGCTCCTATTTTCTAATTTTAAAACCTGACCCTATTCCGTTAAAACAACCACCTTAGTCCATTTTGAGCTTATTTTTTGATATCTTTAGAGTGAGAAAGAGGGACCTAGAGGGGGAAAGTGTTCTTCTTTGAAGAAATTTGTCTTCAATTCTCTCTTTAACCTTGAAGATTGTCAAAAGAGTCACCCATGTCTTCTTTCGAGGAGGTAGGGTTCTACCATCCAAACTCCTAATTTCAAAATGTAGCTAGAATGGGGCATTAATAAGGTAATTCATGGGGATGCAAGTGCTTACCTTGCATGCGTGAGTTCTTAAGGTATGTGAGGAGGTTGTGAGTAAAAGATGAAAAAGAATGGGGCATGGATTGGTGTAGTCTTTCGTAAAAAGCGCCATGACCTTAATACACATATAGTGTTTGATAAAATGCTCGAGTGAGCTCGAATCATGATTGCTTTACTAATTATGGGTTCAATTTTTCTATATTATTAAAATAGATTGAAGTTGCAAATAAGTTGGAACATCTTAATGTTTAAGGGAGCTCAATTGAGGTATGTATGGCTAAATCATCTTCTTTTTACAATCGAAACCCCTGGTGTTCGTGTAATTGGTATAAGTCCCAAAATTAATCATACTAGAATTAATTATCCCAAATGTGTTGTGTCGAATGATATATGTTTAATATTTGTTCTAAATGTTTATCATGTCATCTTTCCCTTTTGAGGATGTGTTTAAAAATGTGGAATAAGTGTTTAAAAAGGTTAAGGTTTCATGTCAAAAATCGAATGAAGGTTGTTATGGAAATTTGTTTGAAAAGCCTCTATGTGCTTAAGAATTTTCATGTTTGTTTCTTATGTGTACAAATACCTTACATGATAGGACTTATTGTTGCTGATGATGATGTTATTTGAATGTGTAAAAAGGAAAAACTTGAATTGTGAAATACGGCTAAGTGCCAAGAATGAATTAATAAATGAGGCCACACATGCCAATGTATTAAAAGATGGGAAAGGAATATGAAGTGATATGATTGAATGAAAAGTTGATATTTCAAACGAGATGGCCTAGCCGATCGGGCTATGACCGGACGCCATGTCGCACACGTAGTGATAATTGTGCTGAAAATGATAATTGAAATTATAGATATGGTTGATGTCTCAAATGAGATGACTTAGCCGATTGAGTCGAGATCGATCTCCATGTAAAAATACGGTGGTATTGTGGATTGTGGCATATGGCACTAAAACTTACCCAACCTAATAAGATTAAAATTGTCTTGAGAACTTATGTTATCCCTACTTGATGTTTTAGTATTGTCTCAAGCTTTTATTAAACTCATGACTATTTTTCCCTTGTATTATTGTTCATTCTATTGAAATGGCATTTTCGCTTTACATACTAGTACTATTCGACAGTACCAACTCCCTTTTGCCGGGGGTACTACATCTTTAAATGAATGTAGGTGGTTCCATAATAGACATTGTTGATCGCAGCTAGTGGTGTATCCTCTTCTCAGCAGTCTTGGTGAGCCCCATTTTATCCTAGGGATCATGTATTGTATCTTTTGTCTATATTTTTACCACGTATTAAGGTATAGCTGGGGCGTTGTCATTATGTTGTGTTTTGGACTCTTGATCCACTAAATCGTAAAGTGCATGTATTTTGGGAACTTAACAATGATGTAGCAAAATGAAATAAAATGAATTAGTAATATTTATATATATATGATCCTGCTTCTATTTAACTAATGGAAACGCACTTTCTCTTGATCATAAGTGAGTTGGGTAGAAAGTATCTATCAGGCTTGCTCAACCGGGTCCACTCGGTTGAGTACTGATTGCGCTCTTCGAGGTTTTTCGTGATATTTTAATAAATTGGGATTTTAGACCTCAATTTGAGGTCAGATTCGAAAACTAATTACATAATCGGTTTCGAGGGTGAATGGGTAAATGAGTTTTGGTCCGAACCTCGAGTTTTAACTAAGCGAGCCCGAGGTCAATTTTTGACTATTTGGTAAAAAGTGCGGAAATCCTAAATTTATGCATTATAATTGATTCCTTTAACAATATTTCACATTATTGAGTCAGTTATAGTTAGATACAAGTGGTTTTGAGGCGGATTCTAGTGGAAAGACCCCGATAGAGATCTGAGTTGACTGTGGAGAAAGGTAAGTTCTGAGTATAACCTTGATTTGAGGGAACTAGAAACCCTCAGACTTTATGCTATGTGAATTTCATGTGTAGTGGCATACATGTGAGGTGACAAGTGTTTATACACCACCGAATTACTTGTTTCCTTGATTTTTTGCTTTTCCTTATTTATTTCCTTCCATGCCTTAACTTGTGTGCTTTAAATACCTTCCATACTTTATATGCTACTTGTTAATCATTGCTCCCAGTGTTAAAAATGTTGGACATTTTCATATTTCCATGACTTGTTGGTATTTGCCTTAATTGACCTACTTGTGCGTTTTAATTGTCATTTACTAGACTTGTCTTGCCGTGTAATGTTACTTATGTTAATTTCCAAGTTGGTACAAAGTTTCCTTTCTAATTCCACTTCATATTCATCAATCGTAGAGATTCTTGTGATTTGAGTTATTGATTTATTTATGCTCATTGAATATTTGGTACTGATATGGTGGGATTGGGTTGAACGCCGATACAACTGAAATAAGGGTGGATTGACACGATGAAATAAAGATGAATTTGTACTGATATAGTGGGATTGGATTGCACGCCACAATATGTGAATTAAGGGTGAATTGATACAGTGAAATAAGGGTAAATTGTGATACTGATTTGCTATATGGTGGGATCGGGTTGCGCGACGCAACATATATTTATTTGTCATTGTTGATATTATTATCGTGGGATAAGTGAGGATTGTATTGTACGGTGGGACTGGGTTGCGTGCCGCAACGTTTATGTGTTTCTGTTTCCTTGAGCTATGTTTCTTTTCGGTATTTTCCATTCGAAACTCCAGTAATTCTGATCATTACTAGCTTTGCTTCGAGGATTTAGCTCTTATCTTTAGTTAACTGCTTTATTTTGTTCTATATTTTCCTGACCTGTTTTTATTTTAAACTACATATAGGTTATAGTGTAAGTGACCTGCTTTAGCCTCGTCACCATTTCGTCGAGGTTAAGCTCGACACTTATACAACACATAGGGTTGATTGTACTCATACTACACTCTACACTTCTTGTGTAGATTTTGGAGTCGTTCCTAGTGGCGGTTATTAGCATTCTCGTGTTGGCTAGCTTGCGAAGACTGGAGGTACAACTGCTCAGCGTCCGCAGCCTCTAGTGTCCCCTTTCCTTTTTATTAGTTGTGTATTTTCCTTCAGACAATTTATGTTTTATTCAGACCCTTATTTGCACTATTCTAGTAACTTGTGTACTTGTGACACCGGGTCCAGGATTGTATCATATATTTTAGTTGTTAACTTGATATTATTATAGTTATTTCAGTTCTTTCTTATCATTTAATTAGAACTCTTAAAACTGGATAAATTATTCTAACATTAGCTTGCCTAGTAAGTGAAATATTAGATGCCATCATGATCCCGATGGTAAAAATTCTGAATCGTGACACTTTACCTAGGTAATAAGATCTATACAAAGTTCTTGTTAGCTCTCTGTATTCGAAACCAATTTTGATACCATAGAACATAAAGAAAAAACGAAAAGAAAAGATCCAAGCTCTCCTTGGCTCTGACGGGGCTTCTTTCACCTTCTTTAGTCGAGGGTCTATTGGAAACGGTCTCTTTGTGCTTTTAAGGTAGGTGTAAGGTTGCGTACCTCCTACCCTCTCCAGACCCCATTTATGGAATTATACTGGACGGTTGTTATTGTTATTGTTGTTACCTAGGGTTTAAGATTATTTCATCCAAAAATAGAATGAATTTACCTTCACTCGTGTAGTGGTAGCTCAAACACTAGATCGCTGAACTCAAATAGTGACAACAAATCACGGTACACTAACTTTTTATTTGAAAGTAACGCAGAAGAAAAAAAGATAATTTTAATTTTTTTAGTGAAATCTTTGGAAACGCGAAGTATTTATGGCCGATTGGCCGATATGTTCGCTCAAACGAAGAGGTATTATTTTATAACTTAAAAGTTGCAACCGTTGTGGTTGTTTACGAAAAACAGAGCTAATTATTATTTACGAAACTAACTGAAAAAATAAAAGAAAGGAAAAATTAATTGATCGATTTAAAACGGACGAAAAATTAATCAATAAATCATTACAATATCACAAGCTTCCCTTCTTATCAGCTCATTTTCTGAAATAGTACAAGTGCTTTTCTCTTTAAACCCAATAAATATTTGTTCCTCTCCCAATATAAGACAAAGTTCTTTTGAAGAATAGATCTTTTTGAATTTTTTCATTAAAGATCCCAATATATTGTTCTATCATTCATTACAGATGTAGACACTATAAACCGTCATGTTGAGTCATCTAAATAGTAAATTTATCTTTGCTTTAGAGAGAATATAAGTCAAGATTATTTTAGTCCATACATATATATAGGAGTTACTAATTGTCCATGTCATATATTATCGTCCAAATGATAATCATATTAATAGAATTTTCTAGCTGATGAAGTTATTCCCTATATATGTGGACATTGATGAAATCTTGAATGTCCAACATACAACTAATTTTAATATGTGCAAGGATTCGTATGAGAAGTCATCCTCAAATGCAAGATATGAGTTGATGGAACTTTCGTACGTATAAATATGATCTATCAACAATGGCTCATGGCCCATCACAATTTAGAGCCTGTTTGGACATACAATTTTTTTTTTCTAATTTTTTTTTTCGAAAATAATGTTTGGATATCAAAATCTTACCAGTTTTTCTATTCAAAATGAAAATTTGTTAGTTTTTAATTTTATAAATTTACCCTATACTTTTAAAATTTATAAAATGACCTCATCAATTATTAACCTACATGTTTGATAAAAGTGATAATAGCAATGGGAAGTGGACTATGTTAGAAAATATGATATTGATTTTACAATCTTCTGTATATTGCCGTAAAATAGAATATGATAACAGTTAAACAATAGCATGTTTGCTTGTTTAGCACGATAATCAAATTATCGGTAGTTTTGATATTTTTTTTACAAGTTGTGTGGTATAAATCATGTTACATGATTTTAAAAAAAAAAAAAGACATCCAAATATTTTGCAAAAATTATAACCAAACAGAACTTCATCTTCAGTTCAAATTTTAGTGAAATTTCAAATTGAAATTTTTTTTTTTTTTGGAATTCATGTCCAAATGCCTACTTAAATCTATTTATTTTGGGGATATTTACACAAATAGCCATCCGATTTTTTTTTAGTCAGTATACATAGATTATATAATAATTATGTACATAAATTATATATGTATATATTCATTGATATTTTAATTTAAACAGTTGAGTGAAAAGCTATTTAAGTTAGCAAATGGTATTGATTATTTGGCTCGTGTGCAAGTATGTACTTCGACTATTCAATCTAGCACTAGCTATATTTAGATGTCGAAAGCTCTACCCACTAACACTTAAACAAATGAAAAGGATTGATCTAGCATCTTTTGCTTATGATGTGATTTAAATAGTAATCTCTCAATATTTTCCTACTTCGTTGCACACTAATCCATCACAATTTATATAACAAAGGTCAACAAATGTCATCTTTCATATCCCCATGAAATGATTAATATATCTCTAGTCCCCAATTGTACCGACCCTTCTTTCACATTCGTTGTCAAAGTTTTTTTTTTCCAACTTTTAATGGCAAAATTGAATGCTTCTAAAGTGGCCCTCCCAAAAACGAGTCTGCAACATGATCAGAACTTGAGATCAATATTGTTTTCATTCATCACAATCTCTGAAAGTTGTTGGATTCATTAAGAAGCAGCAGAAGAACAGTTAGTGGTACATATATAGCCTTAATGCTCCAATTGAATCACATCTATCAGAGTCAACACTGCATGCCGCCACCTACATATTTTAGCACTCTTCACCTACCTAAGAGTAACAAAAACAAAATCCTACAACTAATATACAAAAAGCCGATAAATCTATTTTATTTCCAAAAAAAAAAAAAAAAATTTATCGGTTTAAGTTCCCACCCGTACGTATCCAATTCAACATTGGGACTCAACTAATTCAAATGTAAAAATAGCGTCGTATATCCAGTTTTCTGATTGGTCAATCAAAAAGAGCTAACGTTTCTCAAGTCAATGAAAAATAGTTATCGTTTTGATTCAATAGAGACCGATCCAGCATAATATACTGGAGTTCGATGCACTTGTGTATGAACTCCAGCATATTATGCTGGACCGATATACTTTGTTAACTCCTGTAAAATTTGGGGGAGACTGGAGCATCAGTGCTCCAAACTCCAATTTATTATACTGGACAATTACACTCACTGAAACTCCCGTAAAATTTGCGGGAGTTCCAGCATAATTATGCTTGAACTCCCATAAAATATGCTGGAGTTCAAGTATACTTATGCTGGAATTTATGTACTTTTAAATTTCTGCCGATTCAAATTCACAAAGTGTAAGGTCCACTAAAAGTCTTGATCTTTTGTATATGCCACTATGCAGCCATTATTTTGATATAAATTGTACAGATATCGACTCTTGTATAAAAGAACTTCTCAAGTATTGTGTTATTGTACTGATTATTATTGATATAGGTTTTCTCTTGATTTTGTGTTTCTCGTTTGTATGATCTTTAAAGATTATTTATGATAAAAAAAAAAAGGAATCTTTAGAAGTAGTAGTTGTTTTACCATTGTTGTGTGAATTCACTCTCCCATTTCAAACAAAGTATTTTACGAGAGGAATATTTTATTATACTAATAAATTATCATTTTCGGTCTAAAAGGCGTACAATATGTAGGACTT
Organism: Nicotiana noctiflora; assembly: GCA_032618575.1. NCBI lineage: Eukaryota > Viridiplantae > Streptophyta > Magnoliopsida > Solanales > Solanaceae > Nicotiana > Nicotiana noctiflora. The sequence goes on along the minus strand of JASVEL010004476.1, from coordinate 16,149 downwards.
ACTTTACTCTTACTCAAATCTCCCATTCATTCATTAAGTTCTACAGAATTGCTAGCTTGTACATCAAGTAAAGATATAATGAGCCTGCCACCCTTAGTGAATTATGAATACCAAAGTGTAGTCCTATTTAAGTATGTTTTCTGACATCTTCTTCTCTTTCCATTTCTTAAAGGTTAATTGATGGTTAAATTTCCTATGAAAATGTCTTGGCTCTTGGAATTTCTAACTTTAGCTTTGTCAAAAAGATAAAACTGATGCTACGTACTAATTAACAATAATTACTACTACTTTATTACTGGTGTGTGGATTTAGAAATGATGATTATGATTATCAGAGTAATCTCTAGATATTTGTCACTTTTTATTTTATTTTGAAAGCCAATTAACCTACTTTTAGAGCTAAATTGGACATGGACAAAATCATTTTCTAAATATATATTTATATAAAAGGTGTTATAAGTTGTAATATTCTCTCATTAATGGTGAATAAAACAGCTAACAGTCAGTAATTTAGTTTGTTTTTCGCAAAAAAGAAAGTATCACTTATGTCATGACGTAAGGACTAAGTAATATGTATATTTTAAGGAAAACATATTAGAGACTTTTGATGTACTAGCTTTGCATAACAGGTATCAAATTACTACTTCCTCTCGTCCAAAATAAGTAATTTTTTAGATGTTTATTTCGATGAAAATATAAGAAAAAAATAATTAATTTATTCTTGAAATCTTAAAAAAAATTACTTATTTTGAAACATAAAAAAAAAGTCAAAAACTCACTTATTTTAGACAGGAGGGAGTACAAGCGAAGCATCAATATTTAATTGGAAATTGGCACTCTTCATGATAGGCAAAAAAAAAAAAAAAAAAAAGAAAGAGCGAACATTAATCAACACAGCAAAAAACATACTATATTATATTCACTATTAATCTCTTTGCCAAAATTTACACGACTCCCCTAGTTAAATGTGGTATAACTAATTTAATGAACCACTTGGTAGACTTAAGAATACAATGGAAAGAATAAAAAGTACACCCAATTCACCCAAAACTAAGAACCAAAAAGTAAAAAAAAAATGAAGTTTAAGGACAACGTTGGTTTCTTCCAGGTCCTCCATAATAAAAATAATTACCCCAAACACGATTAATCCCACCTTGAATATCATAACAATTAGGATGATCAGCCAAGACTTTGAGATTAGACAATGGTATTAAACTATTATCCCAATCCACAACTTGTAAATTACGAAAATAAGAAGCTTTTCCAAAACCTTCACCAGCAAAATGACCACTTCCCATTTGTGTTGATGTGTGAAATCCATTCCCTCCTTTACTATTCACTATTTCACCTCCAAATTGTATCATACTTGCTGAACCTCTAAGATGTGTAAATAAAAATGATGGCCAATATCCTACCAATACTCCTGATCCAAATTCCAGCCACCAATGTCCATGCTTTGGATCCTGCATATATTTTATCTAAGTTATTAGAAAATGACATAGTATAAACGCTGTAAAAATAATAGTAAAAAAATATAAATTTATAATTTTTTTTGTACATTTATACATTATGTATATTTATACACAAATTTTATACACTTCTTTTTTTGTTACAAGATGTAAATAATTTCTTGCGCATGGTAAAAGTGATAATACCCCAAGTTATTAGAAAATGACATCGTATAGTCGCTAGCCGAAAAATATATAAAATTTGTATATTTTTTATACATATATATAATATGTATGTTAAATACCAGATATAAATATAATTTTTGATGCGGGCTAAAAGTAATAATATCCTATTGAAGTTTTAGGGGGAGAACTAAGGAAATTAATTATTTTTGAAATCAGATAAATCATCTAGGAGTATTTGAAATACACTAACTGCGATGAAAGAGAAAGAAAAGAAGCTAATGGAGATGATTTATTTTTATTTTTATAGCTAAATTGAGGAAAAGGTGTAACGAAACGTGTAGCCATAATGTTGTTTATAGCATTTTAATTGGAATTCCTCAAAATTTAAGTCAAAGGGTGAGATTTTGAGAGCTAATTATGAAGTGGGGGGCAAAGTGAAAAATAATAACAAGTGGATGGGTCAGAGAATGCTTTAATTTGCTTGGGAAAGAAGAGTCAGGAGAATCTTACAAAGTGGAGGGGTAAAAAAAAAAGCACAAACAAAATGATTACTTCCACTGAATAATATACGATGAATATAATGTTACTTTAAGATTTTCCTTTTGGTATATACATACACACACATGCAAGCATGATGTAAATTCATGTCAAATGCTTTTTTTTTTTTTGCCTCTATATCTCTACCTTAATTGTGAATCTTATTTTTTATTTATTTTTTAACAACCAATTAAATGAATAAATCAGAACCATTTTATGTCTGCAAGATTAAGTAAATACCCATTTAAATGAGGATTTTAACATTGGGCCTCAACTGAAGAAACAAAGTTTACTAGCTTAGAACAAAAATACAAGAAAAAGGTGGGAAGAAAAGATAAAAAGGCAAGGTAAAAAATAAAAAAAGAAAAAGAAAAAGGAATACCATTGATTCTAAGTTTCGAATTACCAAAGCCACGGAATTACCTAAAAATGCGCCAAAGAAAGGGATTTGAACAAAAAGAAACGCAAATAATTCATACTTTCTTGATTCAGTTATGATCATTCCTTTTTCGGTTGAAATAAAAATTCTTAAATGTATTAATTAATAATTGGTTTTTTCGAAAATTTAATTAACATTCTTATGGAAAAACGGCAAAGTTTTTAGGAAAGAAAAATTAAAATCTTTATTTTCTCTATTAATAAAAGTGTAATTACCTTCCAAATCAAGATACTGATATCATATTGGCCACCATTATAAGAGGATGTTGGAGAAATTGCTGCCCCAATTGCTATTTTATTATTGGTCTGAACAAATCCTGAACACAACAAATTGTAACATCCTGTAGCTTGATATGCATCGCTCTGTATAAATCATTAAAAGAAAACATAAAATTAGTACTCAAGAAATATTTTGGATTTTAATAGATTGTTGTTTTATGTTAATTATCATAACTTTAAAGAAATGCAAATGCAGTATGTAAAAACTTACAGTCCAGTAGGTGAAGAACCTAGGATAATTGTCCCCATATAGCTCTGGGCTTACCTGTTGTAATTAAATGAAATTATTTAGCTATCTTAATTAATTTCATTGCTGCACAAAAGCAGAAAAAAGAAATATACTATCGATTCTTTGATTTTGAAAGGTAGCTGAAAGTTTAATGGATGCTTTAAATGAAATAAAGAAAATGGTTCACTCTTTGAGTACTATCCACCCTTTCGAGTACATTTCACATTTAAATCGAAGAAACCGCGTTTTGCATAAAATTACCGAGAAAACAATATCTTTACCAATTTACATTTTCTTTAATTATATTTCTTAATAAAATCTTAATGTATATAATTCACTATGAAGGAATTGACTTACGGGTTAAACTTCAAAAATTTATAAAAATATCTTAAAACATTTAACTCTGCCTTTTTTATAAAAATTCTTCTGAATAAATTATGGAAAATAAGCTTTTGCTATGCACGGGATCAGCAAAACGGACGAACCACAAGGGTCTATTCTACGCAGTCTTACCCTGCAAGAGGTTGTTTTCACGACTTGAACCCGTGACTGGGGCAGATTTAGAGGGGCGGAAGGGTGTTCATCCGAACCCCCTTCATCGAAAAATTATACTGTGTATATAAGACATAATATATTTTTTATCTCGATTTATTATATTTTGAATAAAAAAATAGTTTAGTGTTCAAGGGGTTCAAAACCTTTGTGAGGTCATTGGTTCTATTCCCACTAGCTACAACTTTTTAAATTTTTATTCTTTTTTTGAACACCTTAGGATTAATCCGGCATCCGCCACTACCCACTACCCTCTTGGTCACATGACAAGAACATTACCAGTTATGCAAGACCTCTGAACCTATTCTCTAAGTTAATATATCAGGCTTGATACGAGAATACATGTTTGATAGTGAAAATATTTTGTATACTGTAAAAAGAATTAAGATTGTATATTACATGGCCGCAGGGTATTTTATAATTTTTCATGCATATAATATAAAGTGAAGAGAGAAATAAGAACATGCCTGCCAACCAGCTTCAATGGTGTTGAGATCATCACCAAATGAACCAGAAATAACCCACATTTGTGATAAGCTGAATTCGTATTGGTTGGTAACTTTAGGTGACCACACATTTATACTTGCTTTTGCACCATAATACTGCTCTCCAGTTACATATCCTACTGCATGCTGTTTTTTTTTTCAAAAATAGAAAAATAAACAAAATGTAAGAGGAAAAATAATTTAAATATATAAATATTTGATTTTATGAGGAGGAATAGATGGGGCATCTCAAAATTGCAAATCTCGATTTTTGATGATAAAGTTTATTGGACTATTATTTGAATGTAGAAATAGATGAATGGAGATTGACAAAGCAAAGGCCTTTAGAAATTAGTGAAATATGGAAAAGGGAAAAAACATCAAAGTCGGCATAGACTAAAAATAGTAACCTAACAAACATTTGATCAGAAAAACATGTTAAAGCAACCACATACAAAAAAATTACTTAAAGTTGTTGAAATGTTATTCTGAAAATAGGATAGTATAATATGAAAATAAATCCAGCATAAATTTTAGAAATAAACTAAAACAAGTTAAGAAAAACACAAACCTCATGGCCATTATTAGTAGTATCTCTACGAATTGGTCTTCTAATTTTTCGACCAAATCTTTGAATGGAACTAGCTCTTAGAATGTCTTGTTCTTTTGTTCTTCGTACTGGAATTGTTCCTTCTGGACATGTTTCTCCAGACAATCTCCAAAGTTGGAAATTTTCGAATTCCATGGAATTTGAGTTGTGCCCTTTTGGCCTCTCAGGTGGTTCCTATAATATAGGAGAAAATATTCAAAATCATTTAACATTTTGAAATCATAAATATAAGTTTAAAAATCATTGAAACGTGTAGTAGAATGGTAAATCTTTTTTTCGTTTAATCGTCGAAACATTTGAAATTTACTGGTTCGACTAATCTAATATTAGCACCATGAATGATAAAATTTACTTAACTAGAGATCTCAGATCGAGCCACATAAATAAACATGCTAAAAATTCCGGAATAGATGAATCTGGATTATTAACCAGTGAATTTCAGACATCAATACAAGTGAATTTCAGACACCAAGACAAGGGGTTCGGGGTTCGTCTGATGTTATGCAACCTCCACTTCCAACTAATAGATTGTGATTTCGAGTCTTTCTAAGAGTAAGGTCAAAGTTCTTGAAAGGAAGGATGTCGAGAGTCTATTTGAAAATTGATCCTCTACCCCAGGATAACAATAAGGTCTGCGTATGCATTACTCTTTCTAGACCCATTAAGTGAGATTATACTAAGCTGAGTTGAGCTGTTGTTTGTCATTGAATTTCAGACATCGAATACTTGAAGAAAGAAAAAAGACAAGTTGAAATGAGAGTCATAATTGGAGTAGTACCAATGGTTTTTGGCCCTTCAAGTGAGGGTGATCAAAAGCTGGTTGTTGATGAGATAATACACAATCTATAATATCTCCATCAGGACTCTGCATCACAATTCAAAGATTTAATAAGACTATTTTAAAAAAATGAAAAAATAGAAAAGAATGGAAAAGAATGGAAATTTGGCAATACCTGAATTGTCTTAAGGGAAGGTTTATTGATTTTCATGAGATGAGATTTAATCATTTTCATCTTCTGAAGTTCATCACCTGGCTTAAATGTTTGGTTGGCTAAGTTGAAGTTTTCTATTTCTAGTGACAAAACAGGACAAACAGAGAAGATAAAGAAGAGAAAGAAAACAAAAATGGAAATGATTGGTGAAATCTTGGAACAACTAGAAGCCATAACAACTCTTGTGGAATTGGAAAAATTTCTTGTTTCTTCTTCTTGTAATTCTTCCTTTAAATCTGTCTGTATTTGTTGTGTACAATATTGGCATTGTCTTCTTGTGTAATGATGAAGAAAACACCAATTATTTAGTTCCACCAAATCCATAATTTCCAGCACAAAAACAAGAATTCAAGAAACCAAAGGCCTAGTACATGTTCATCACTAGTTTCACCATTTCCAAGAATTCTCAAAACTCTAAAACAAAAAATTTTAAAAAGTAGAATGGAATTAATTCCCTTCTTCTCTTTCCTCCTTCTAATTCTGAGTCTTCTCTGACTAACAGCAACTCCCAGGCATGAGGTAATATAAAATGTACAAGAATGGGCTGGTGTTGTGAGCCTATTTTTAGAGTTTTAATTTTAACTCCATGTGGGCTGTGGGCAAATAAATACTACTGTATTGAGTTATGACCAAGACATGTAGTACTAATTTTTGTTTTTATTTTGAATAAAAATGAAGAAGGAATTAAGTGGAGAGAGAGAGACTGAAACTATGAGCTTCTTGAAGGATGGGGTTTTAGAGGGGGGTGGGGGTAGTGGGAGGAGTGTTTCCAGTCTCCAATACAAAGACTGAAACTTTAGCTTTTCTATGTCTAATTTTATAGTGCATAATGTTTATAAGAGGTTGGTGGGGTTGAGGAAGGGTGGGGGTGGTGGTGGGGGGGGGGTTACTGGTTTCTGTTATTCTTTACTTGGGGTTTGAAGACAGATAGGAATTAGAATTAGACTTGATTCTGGGGGTTCTAAAGTTCTTTGCTTTAGGTGCTCCTCTTTCTCACTTCCCTAGATGTTCTTTGTGTCAGCTTCTTGTTATTTTAGCTTTTACCCTCATTCCAAATTATCATTCTATTATATTTTGGAGATTAACTATGGATATATTGCAAGTATATATAAAAAAATTAACTCTAATTAAGCCGATGGTCGATTAAAAAAATAATTTTTTTACCCTTGTGGGTAGGGATAAGCCTTGTCTATATATTAGTACATGTTATATTAGTACTAAAGGGCATCTACACTTCTGATTTTTCTTTTCATGGTTTTGGATAATTGGATTTTACGGAAGTAACTGATCAAGTTGAGAGACAAAGTGAGTATTTCAAGTTTATGGGTTCGAGATTTTAATCATCTTAAGTTACTGTGTTCTAAATTAATAATTTATATATATTTCATAAAAAAATTTAAGACAAATATATAATTCGAACCAAAACTATTGGATTCAGCCGAACTAGCTCTCGACACTCTAGTTTCCCGATCAAATTGACAGTTTATAAATATGTCATAAGGGAATTGGATAATTATTAGGATATTTCTGTTAAAAAATGGGATCTTTACCAAAATAGTCGTATCCGATTCACAATTTATTTTATAGGCGATATGTATACTTGATTTATACATATATTAGATATCTACCTAATTGTTTAATTTAAGCAATTGGCTAACGAATTATTTAAATTAATCTATACTATATTAAAATTAATCTATACTATGCATGGGTAGGAAATGCATGGGTAGGTCAGGAGTGGAGTGGTTGTCCAGGTTGTTCAATGTGATCTTTAGGACCAAGAGGATGCCGGAGGAGTGGAGATGGAGTACAGTGGTTCCCTTGTACAAAAACAAAGGGGATATCCAGTGTTGCAACAACTATAGGGGTATCAAATTAATAAGTCACACCATGAAGGTCTGGGAGAGGGTGATCGAGGCGAGGGTGAGGGAGATGTCATCTATATCTGTGAACCAGTTTGGTTTCATGCCGGGTCGCTCTACTACAGAAGCTATCCACCTTGTGAGGAGGGTGGTGGAACTGTTCAGGGATAAGAGGAAGGACCCGCATATGGTGTTTATCGACTTGGAGAAGGCGTACGATAAGGTCCCTAGAGAGGTTCTGTGGAGATGCTTGGAGGCGAAGAGCGTGCCAGAAGCCTACATCAGAGTGATCAAAGACATGTATGATGGAGCCAAGACTAGGGTTAGGACGGCGGGTGGCGACTCGGACCATTTTCCGGTGGTTATGGGGCTACATCAAGGATCTGCGCTAAGCCCTCTCTTATTTGCCTTGGTAATGGATGCTCTAACTCGCCATATTCAAGGGGATGTGCCATGGTGTATGCTCTTTGCTGACGACATAGTCTTGATAGACGAGACGAGGGCTGGTGTTAACGCGAGGTTGGAGGTCTGGAGACAGACCCTCGAGTCTAAGGGTTTTAAACTAAGCAGGTCTAAGACAGAATATCTAGAGTGCAAGTTTAGCGACGAGTCGAGCGAAGTAGGCTGGGACGTGAAGCTGGGATCTCAGGTCATAGCCAAGAGGGACAGTTTCAGATATCTTGGATCAGTGATTCAAGGGGACGGAGAGATTGACGGGGATGTCACTCACCGTATAGGAGCGGGGTGGTCGAAGTGGAGGCTCGCATCAGGAGTCTTGTGTGACAAGAAAGTTCCACAGAAACTCAAGGGGAAGTTTTATAGAGCGGTGGTTAGACCCGCCATGTTGTATGGGGTGGAGTGCTGGCCTGTGAAGAACTCTCATGTCCAGAGAACGAGAGTTGCGGAGATGAGGATGCTCAGGTGGATGTGCGGGCTCACCAGATTAGATAAGATTAAGAATGAAGTTATTCGGGAGAAGGTGGGGGTGGCCCCAGTGGATGAGAAGATGCAAAGAGTTTTTCCAATTAAAGGACAATCGAGATGGGATTTATCTTAATTACTTCAGAGTCGCCACTTGGGAGATTTTATGGTGTCCCAAGTCACCGGTTAAATCCCGAATCGAGGAAAAGAATGACTCTATTTAACAGCCCGCGAACCAGAAATCCGGATAAGGAATTCTATTAACCCGGGAGAAGGTATTAGGCATTCCCGAATTCCGTGGTTCTAGCACGGTCGCTCAACCGTCGTGTTTGGCTTATCTATCTGCTTTTTACAATTATGTACTTAGTGCAAGTTAATACCCCTTTTACCGCTTTTATTATTGGTTGTGATTTACGAAAGAGAAAGTTGCTTAAAAATATGCTTTCGAATCACGTCACATGAAATGCACCCGGATCCTCAACATATTCTTATTCAACATTTCGGGGTTTGGATTTGGGTCACATGAAATGCACACCCGTATTTAAAAAGGTAAAGCTAAAATATGCGCCCGGATCGACTACTTATTTACACTGTTGAGAAAGGCGTGATCTTCGTTCAGAAACGACGCATCTCGAAATCTAAGTATTTATATGTACATCTATGACGGCTATGTGATTAGTGTAACTATTTGGGCGAGGCGTACCTTTGATTCAAATCTAAAGCGAACTACATCCCCACTGTATCTTACTTAAGAGTTGATTCCAAATTACTTAAAACTTGCTACGAACCACACCGCATGAAATGCGCCTGTGGTTCCTGACACGCTTTGTTCATTCTTACCCAAAATTGGGGTCGGGTCACATGAAATGCGCCCCCGACTCTTTTTAATCTAATTACGTCATTCCGTTGAGTAACAACTCCCTAGCTAATCTTGCTTTTAACATAAGGTCTATCATTTAACAGGTTTGGAGATTATACACATGAGTAGAGAAGATTGAACAAAGATACAACAGACTAATTCGGGTTTACGTGCATATCTAATGATAGTGTATCTTTGGTCTAGCTACATTTTCCGTAACAAAACTAGCAATACAAATTTAATTGAAGAATAACATAATGTAATTAAACATAAGAACTATAAACGACTACATGTTTCAATAGACTTTATGCACAAGCTTCAAACTTCATTCTTTTCGTACCAAGGAACTACAATAACAGAGGTGTGTACCTGGAATGCGGAAGAACAAGGAAGAGTGAGCAATGGCAACGCAGCAACAGCAACAAGAACAGTAACAGCAACAGTAAACCAGTAACAACCAGTGAACCAAATAGCCACTCAATATACCAACCAACAACAACAAACAATGGCAGTAATCGAACAGACTAAAGCAACCACAATTAATGAACCAGTGGTTAACTTCAGACCAACAACAAACAAATGATGTCCAATGAATCAGCAACACCACACAGCAACAACAACAATGAGTAAAGCAGCCACAATCACTTAAGCAGCAACAACACTGGACCTACCACAGCCCTCAACCCCTGGTCCAGCCACAACAAATGAACACAACAGCAACAAATAATAAACTGGATTGACAGCAACCAAACGACCCAGGCAGCCACACACAGACCAGCCAGCAACACAACAGTGAAACAACAACAACAACCAAACCAGGCAGCAACAAATGGACAAGAGCAGCAACAAAAAAAACGACCAAGAGCAATAACAATGCTGACCAACAGCCTCAAATGAACACCACAGCAACAACAATGGCCAAACAACTCAACCACTGAAGCAAACAATCGAAGCAGTGACCACAAATCCTATGAAAACAGTAGCCTTTCTCTCTATGTGACTGTTTTGTTTTTGCTCTCCAGATACTCTGCTATCACTGCCTATTTTCTCTAGTTCTCTCAGTGTGTTTATCCTCTCCAAGTCTCCTCTCAAGTGCCTGTATGTATGAATGAATTCCTATCAATGTATATGCCTCTTTTCTTACTCTCAGTGTGCTCCCCAATCTCTGTATATATGCATCAATGTCCATGTCCTATTTATAGCCAATCTCCTCTACTTTGGCTGGCCAGCAAGTTAAACTAAGGTTACCCCCTACCCTGACTCCCCTCTGCCCATCCCTATTCCCTGAACCCCACTACCTACTGTCCAAAGTATGGACTCAGCATTAAACAATGCTGGTGGCAGTGTTCAGTGGGATGCCCCGCTGTGCTCAGTTCCACTAGCCCTTGTATGTGTGTGTGATTAAACAATTAGTCTGTTAACTACAACCAATTAATTCCCTCTAATCTGAATCAAACAGTAACCAAACCCCTACTCTAATGAATTGCGTACAGGCAGATTCAGGGACCAATGTTACGAACTAATTCCTTGACGACTTTAATCACATTGGACTCATGATTCATTTTAACTACTAAAAACAGAGGAATTGGCCAAATAAAAGGCCTCAAAGGAGGATGACAGGTCGACTGTTATGAAAAATTAGAAGCATGCTAGATGAGAATTGAAACAATGAATAAAACAAACACACATATTCACACAATCGAATTAAAACGACCAAAGAAGGATGAATACCTCAAAAGAAAACTGCCGACCCAAGCTTTGAACCAAAATGTGGAATTATTGAAGCCAAACGGGCTTTAATCAAGATGTTCTCGATTGAGAACACCTAGACTAAAGTCCCTTGGACTTCAATTGTGGCTAAGCCGGCTCGAATTGGGTTTCTTCAAAATTAGGGTTCTTGGGCTCGGATTTTGGGGCTTTTGCATTTTTGGTTGGATTCGAAGCAAACCAATGTCATTGGGAGTGTGGGGGAGGTGTGAGGAGACTGTGGTGTGAATTTGGGGTGATTTGGCATTGGTTCGAGTTTGACTCGAATCTTCAAATGAAGATTCGAGGAGCTCCGGCATGATTCGAGGTTAGCGGAGGCCGGATCCGTGATGGGGGAGGTGAGGGGAAGGTTTTGGCATTGGTTTGGTGGTGATTGGCCTACCGGAACCGCCGTGAGGCGATTTCCGGCAGGCGGAGTGCGGCGGAGGAGGGCGGCGTTACACCGGACTTTGAGAGCTTCTGAGGGAGATGAGGGGAGAGGGGGGGTCTGGCTTGGGGGGGGCGGGGTATGGAAAGGAGTTTATATATGTTTTGAGTAGTTAAATCCTGATCGTTGGATCAAACTTGATCAACGATCAGGATCCTCTCACTTAAACCAAACGGTGCCGTTTGGTTAAGTCCTAGGCTGAATGAATTTTGGAATTAACGGATTAATCTGGGCCGTTGGATAATAAAATCCAACGGTCCAGATCAAGCGTTACATAGGCTGAAGCTGGACGGATATTTGGGCCGGATCAGAAGCAATTCATTTGGGCCTGGCTTTTAGACTAAATTTGGCCCAGCTCGGATCTTCATGATGTATTATATGCATATGTGTATATATATATATATATATATATATATGTATATATACATATATATATATATATACACACATATGTATATATACCAACCTATAACACCGCTGTTCTTACTACAACTAACGCACACAGCTACATATCACCCAAAAAATGTAAATCACATGACTTCGATATCAAACACTGAAAATGCAAAGCCTAGCATATATTTTTGTATTTTTAATTTAAATAAATAAACGTGCACACAAAAGATAAAATTAACACAAAATCACACAAATCATGCCCAACACGAAACTATTTTTATTTTGAATTTTCTTGGAGTACTTCTCGAGTAAGGCAAAAATCACGTGCTCACAACTTTTTTTTTCCGTAAACACGCAGAGTTTTCGTGCAAAGATAAATGAGCGGATATAAGCGATTTTTGCCTATTCGAACACTCCGTATGAAGCATTTTTGGAAAAGTTTTGACCGAACCTTGCTTCGAAGGTCTCCTACATATCCCTGGCTAAAAGGGAATCAGGTCAATGTAGTTCGGGAAATTCTGGTAGCTGGGACTACCATGACTGTTGCGATCTCGCTGTTATTGCTGTTGCCGCTGTTATTGCTGTTACCACTGCTTAGCTGATTTCCTTGTTACACCGCGCTAAGCAACAAAAGCAAGAAGCTAGACTAAGTTACGATACTACAAGTTCTTATCTATCCTTTTTAACTTGATCTTGTCGCGCTCCTTGCCATCTCGTCTGACTTGGCGTTCCTTCTGATGCTCCGTCCCTTCTTACGAACTTGGATTCATGCCGAAGATTTCTGTTACATTCTACCGCTTTCCTCTACCGAATTAAAACAGATCGCCACTCCATTCTCCAGGCGGGCTCCCCGACTTCAACTACTACTTCAAAATTAAATCGCCACTCCATTCTCCAGGGCGGGCTCCCCGACTTCAACTACTTCAAAATAAATCGCCACTCCATTCTCCAGGCGGGCTTCCCGACTTCAACTACAACTTCAAAATTAAATCGCCACTCCATTCTCCGGGCGGGCTCCCCGACTTCAACTACAACTTCAAAATTAAATCGCCACTCCATTCTCCAGGGCGGGCTCCCCGACTTCAACTACTACTTCAAAATTAAATCGCCACTCCATTCTCCAGGGGCGGGCTCCCCGACTTCAACTACTACTTCAAAATTAAATCGCCACTCCATTCTCCAGGGCGGGCTCCCCGACTTCAACTACAACTTCAAAATTAAATCGCCACTCCATTCTCCGTGCGGGCTCCCGACTTCAACTACAACTTCAAAATTAAATCGCCACTCCATTCTCCAGGCGGGCTCCCCGACTTCAACTACTACTTCAAAATTAAATCGCCACTCCATTCTCCAGGCGGCTTCCCGACTTCAACTACAACTTCAAAATTAAATCGCCACTCCATTCTCCAAGCGGGCTCCCCGACTTCAACTACAACTTCAAAATTAAATCGCCACTCCATTCTTCGGGCGGGCTCCCCGACTTCAACTACAACTTCAAAATTAAATCGCCACTCCATTCTCGAGGCGGGCTCCCTGACTTCAACTACAACTTCAAAATTAAATCGCCACTCCATTCTTCAGGCGGGCTCCCCGACTTCAACTACTACTTCAAAATTAAATCGCCACTCCATTCTTCAGGCGGGCTCCCTGACTTCGACTACTACTTCGAAATTAAATCGCCACTCCATTCTCCAGAGGCGGGCTTCCCGACTTCAACTACAACTTCAAAATTAAATCGCCACTCCATTCTTCAGGCGGCTCCCTGACTTCCACTACAACTTCAAAATTAAATCGCCACTCCATTCTTTAGGCGGGCTCCCCGACTTCAACTACTACTTCAAAATTAAATCGCCACTCCATTCTTCACGCGGGCTCCCCTGACTTCAACTACTACTTCGTAATTAAATCGCCACTCCATTCTCCAGGCGGGCTTCCCGACTTCAACTACAACTTCAAAATTAAATCGCCACTCCATTCTCCAAGCGGGCTTCCCGACTTCAACTACAACTTCAAAATTAAATCGCCACTCCATTCTCCGGGCGGGCTCCCCGACTTCAACTACTACTTCAAAATTAAATCGCCACTCCATTCTCCAAGCGGGCTTCCCGACTTCAACTACAACTTCAAAATTAAATCGCCACTCCATTCTCCAGGCGGGCTCCCCGACTTCAACTACAACTTCAAAATTAAATCGCCACTCCATTCTTCAGAGGCGGGCTCCCCGACTTCAACTACAACTTCAAAATTAAATCGCCACTCCATTCTTCGGGCGGCTCCCCGACTTCAACTACTACTTCAAAATTAAATCGCCACTCCATTCTTCAGGCGGGCTCCCTGACTTCAACTACTACTTCGAAATTAAATCGCCACTCCATTCTTCAGGCGGGCTCCCCGACTTCAACTACTACTTCAAAATTAAATCGCCACTCCATTCTCCAGGCGGGCTTCCTGACTTCAACTACAACTTCAAAATTAAATCGCCACTCCATTCTCCAGGCGGCTCCCTGACTTCAACTACAACTTCAAAATTAAATCGCCACTCCATTCTTCAGGCGGGCTCCCCGACTTCAACTACTACTTCAAAATTAAATCGCCACTCCATTCTTCATGCGGGCTCCCCGACTTCAACTACTACTTCAAAATTAAATCGCCACTCCATTCTTCAGGCGGCTCCCCGACTTCAACTGCTACTTCACCGATTTCCTCCTATCTTGAATGACCTTCCTTTGCCCTTTGTACCATATCCTTGTTCCTCCATTACCTCTCGGACCACCTTCTCTTCCGAATTATCCTGGTCTTGGAATTGCTTTCCCCGGTCGTATTACTTTTCTTCCGGCTGCTGGGGATATTTTTGGAACCGTTTACTCGCCTGCTGGGGGTGATGCTGCCGAGGAAGTATTCTTCGTTTCCTTCACCCCTCATTCTCTTCCTTCGTCCCCTACCTCTTCCGGGACTCACGCTTTTGTTTCCTTGATCAAATTATAGGATGTAATACTGCTCGGGGAATCTCGAAGCCATTTTTCTTTTTCCAATAACTGCCGGAGATGATACCCGCTCAAAGATCACCCCATCTTGTGTTGCTTTCTACACTTATCCTCTCGAGTCTTGCTTTCCGTAAAATTTTCGCAACAGAGAGAAAATTTTCTCGCCCCACAGGATAAACTTCTGGACTCGTATGCTTTTCTCGCCGTCGACCCTCTTTCTCCTCGCTTTAAATCAAAGAAAAATTGTTAGTTTCAAAACGCCGCGAGCGGTCGTGCCACTCTTGTTGAGGCCATTCTCTTTCCGCTGCTCGGCCTCTCTCGAACTTTGAGGACGATGTTGACGCTTGCTTGGGAAGATGCTTTTTTCCACGAACGACCTCTCATCTTTCCTTTTATTCCACTCTTTGGTTTGGTCCGACTCTTTTTGGCCGGTGATCTGTTGCGTGAAATCATCTTTCGGACATGCCACATGTGTCCATCATACTCCATAATTCTTGCGAACCTTCCACTCAGCCTGTCATCCCAATCTCACTATTGTAACGACTTCTGTCTCATTGCCTTGTTCCATGCCTATTCACTTTCAATATACTGCTTTGGGAGACTTGGTAGTAAGCTTTGAAAAATCAATTTTCGAAAATGAAAGAAAAGAAAAGAATACTGACCGCAAATGACAAAAGAAGAGAAAAACTTTTCTGAACTCAAAAAATAGGAAAACTTATCCGAATGTGTGCCTGATCCAATGTTATGCCGCGCCTTTGAGATTAAACTACCCAGCCTATTCATGTCAATCACTTTCTGATACCGCGTCCTGCTAGAGGTAAACGGATGTCCCAACCTTGTCTCATGCGGACATCTTGTAACCATCTCATCCTGCCCACCTCACAGTGCCCTTCAAATGGTTTTCACTAATGAGATTCTCTCATTTCTCTCTATCTCCCGTCGCCTTAGGTGCCCGTAGAGGTTTTCACCGTAAGACTCTCTCATTTTACTTCTCTCAACTTCCTTTCGCCTTAAAGTGCCCGCGAGGGTTTTCACCGTTAAGCACTCTCTCATTTATGCTTTCTTTCCTCGCGGCGGGTATCATCCCCCGAGATTCCCTCTGTAGCCGTTACCCCTTTCGATTGTGCATCCCGAATTCAATCGAGGGTCGGGACGTCACTCTTGGCTTTCATTCACATGAC
>JASVEL010004475.1:0-39352 GCA_032618575.1 Nicotiana noctiflora | reverse complement strand
GGGATATTTGGTTTGACTATTTTATTTGATAAACTTATAACCTCAGTGCTGCTTTTAAATTTTGTGTAAATAAATTGGTTTCGGGCTTCATGCTCGGGTTGAGTGAGTAATTGACTGGGCTTGCCTAGCAGTTGTGTTGGGCGCCATCACGCCCGAAATTTGGGGAAAGATAATTTATTACCTATATGTAGGTCATTTTCACATATCATATCTGATATTTGAAAGATTCGGGAACTAATAGTAGCATATAATAGAAGAAAAAATAAATAATTATTTATAGGAAGAGAATTGATAATCCAAAGAAGATGCAGATAATTTGCTTTAGTGTGAAAAAAAGAAGTTAATTTGGAAAGTACGAGACTTTACACAAAGAAAAGATAAAAAACAAGAAAAGTCAATAATTTTTTTTGAAAAATTACAATATGAATATATATGATATCTTTTATTTTAATAAGATGGTAAAATCTAGGAAAAAAATGAAAAGAAAAAACTTAGTTTAGTAAGAGATAATTTGGAAAATATAAATTTATGGTGGGGATAGTTTTGTCTTGAATAAATTAATTTTTCACTTTTGTTTCCGCTTCTTGGGAGAAGCTAGAATTTTCTACTTCTTCCCAAAAGCAGAAAACTAATTCTACTGCTGGTAAAAAGTATTTTTCTGCATTGGCCAAACAATATAATTTTTTTTAAAGTAATTTTTTGAGAGAAAAAAAATATTTTTGGCCCCGAAAAGCTTGTCCAAACAGGCTCTTAAAAACTTTGAGACTCTAATTAATTGGAACCTTTCATAGATAATATTTTAAGTTGTCACCAGTTGATACCATTGTTTGACGAAATGCAGAAATCGATTAGTAATTACGCGCTGGTTAAATTACAATCATCATTGTCAGATATGATTATGTCTGTCCAACCTTTATTTTACTAACTGCTGCACAAATTTGGGGATGAAACTAAAAAAATTGTGTACTACACTGAACGATTTGAAATATTAAATGCTAAAATTACTAATTTAATTATTTAATGTTCTTGTATATACGTATATACTGACACTTTTCTATTTTAATAAATATATGCCTAACTATGTAACCTCAATTTGTTGAATTAAGAAATAATATTATTATTAAAACAAAAAAACTAAAAAAGCTTCACGATTTTATGGCTTCATAATGATTAACACCAGGCGCTCAATGTTTTATTATTAAGGTACTTAATATTCTAATACAGCAAGATTTCAGCATAAATATATTAAATATGTAATACAAATAAATACGAAAGTAATAAAAAGTAGGGGAAATTTTCCCTGAAAGTTGATAATTGATATATAAAGGCTGTTAAAGTCGGAATTGCTTTCTGAAGAGGGAACATTCATTTAGAAATCTGAGCAAGAGAGGACCAGTATCTTATAATTACAAGACCCATGTGGGTTTTAATTATCTATTTATCTAATTATTTCTTCAACTAGAAATGACTAAATCAATATCAGAAATAAATAAAAAATGGACTAAATTAACTGACTGAAGCCATGAGAATGTAATCTCCTTTTTAGTCCAAGGGGAAAAAAAGGAGGAATGTGATTCCCGTGTTTCATGCTGTAGTTAAAATTCAGAACAAAATTATTAGACAAAGAGGAAATCTATGTTAAAAGAGTTAGTAATACTTCCTCCGGTCCAAAATAAGTGATTTTTTGGATGTTTTTACACATATTAAGAAAGTCACCTTTTAGCATTAATTAGCAATAGAATTGACCATTTTAACCTTAGTATCTCACATAAACACTCATAACACATATTCCAACACTATTTACTCCAAGGACAATGTAGGAAAAACATCATTAAGTCATTCTTGAAATTCGAAAAAAATCACTTATTTTGGACCACAAAAAAAAAAGACCAAAAAATCACTTATTTTGAACCGAAGGGGTTAGTATTTTTCGATTATGAACAAGTGTAATATCTTTCGTTTTTAGATATTAAAAAAGTTATTCTTGAAATTCTTGCTTTCATGGCATATATGAAAAATTTGAAGGTTAGTATAAACATGGGCGAATCTAGAAGGGGATAATTTCAGTTCATAATTTGGATAAAATTGTAACGATACAGGTATTGAGAATAAGAGAGAGTACCGAGTATGATATTACAACATAAGACTTTAACGTTGTTACCATATAAATTTTTACCGTACCAGTAAGTTTATCAAGATTATAAAATAATAAAAAATTTTGTTGTTAATGTCTATTAATCCTAATAATTATAATCCGAAAATATTTGCTAGAAGTCTTACCTCAAGCTTAGAAGAATTTATATTAGACGTAAATCGGGTTTTATTCGATAATAGACTTAAAAAAATAAGGGTAATATCTAGCAACGTAATTTTAGATAAAATAAGTAACTTACATGTTTACAGGAGAGAGATTTTCCTTTCGGAAACCCGAAAGTGCTTACTGGTCTAGGGAATTAAAGATTTGTACACACAAACATAAGAATTTATTTATTTTACAAACTTACCGGTTTCTCCTAAAAAATTATAGTTTACTCCATCTAAATTATTAAGAAATTGGAAAGATAACTATATACTCCACTAAGAATGATATCAGGTTATATACGAACAAATAAATATAATAACATAAAAACTTAATTGACTTAATTTTGGAAAAAGAAAACTATATACGCAAACTCTAATAGAAGCAAAGAGATTAAATGAGTTGTTGCTGGTTGAAAGATGGATGGTCCCCCAGACCAGAGTATATATGAAACACGCTGGTTTGTTTTTACTATTGTCCAAGTAAACACTTTTTAACATGCTCCGACCCATCTTTTTTACTTACGATAGGTAAATTTAATAAAGTAGAAGAGGAGTCAGATTACTGGCTGTCGCGTGATATGGGTAAAATTCGTTCACACATGTTGAATTTAATTTAAGTCTTTGAATTTTGATGAATTCGGGTCACAATTTGATCCAGAAAAGCTTGACCCGAAATTGAAGGAAAGAATGGGAATATATGTTGGTATTAGAAGTTAAGGGCTGATAGTATGTATAAGTACTAAAGAAGAAAAAGGCTCGGGATCAAACTTATTACTCCCTCCGGTCCAAAATAAGTGATTTTTAGATGTTTTCACACATATTAAGAAAGTTACTTTTTAGCATTAATTAGCAATATAATTGACCATTTTAACCTTACTATCTCACATAAACACTCCTTACACATATTCCAATACTATTTACTCCAAGGACAATGTAGGGAAAACATCATTAAGTCATTCTTGAAATCCAAAAAAATCACTTATTTTGGACCACAAAAAAAGGCCAAAAAAATCACTTATTTTGGACCGGAGGGAGTAATAGTGTAACTGCGTAAGCTCAGGTTCGTTCGGTGCGCGATCCCAAAATAACTTGTGAGAGTTGCGCGGCCGCGGAGCAACTCCTGAAGTTTTTTTCTTTTGGTAATAAAAATAGATATTATATTTAAAAAAATAAATGCATACAGAGAGTTTCATGTCCCTTTTGCATTGGCCGGGGTAAGCTGTGACTACTACTAGCTATATTGTTCGTAGTTTTTGCAACTAAGTTGCTATTACAACATTTCAAAACATGATTACTACTATTACCATCACTAATATCACACATTACATGTTACACTTCAGGGTTATATGTACACTATGGAATCGAGCGTGGCGTAGTTACTCCAAGTTTGTCCTCATTCCATATTTTACTAGCAAAAATTGGTGGCAGAGCAAAAAGTTCCATCATGGTGTCTTCCATCAAAAAACTTCATGCATGAGCTAGTTTATCTGCTAATCTATTTTGTTCTCTGTACGCATGACTGATTATGTAGCTGCTTCAGTAGGTGCCTGCAATCACTTAGTAGATTAGCATGCAATATATTGTTATTTGTTAGTAGTCTAAGTACCCCTTTAGCGTCAATTTCCACGTGAATTGGAGTTAAATTATGTTGAATCGCACATCTAAGTCCTTGAAGTAAAGCAAGTATTTCTGTAACATTAGGTTCTTTGGAGAGCACTGTACCTGCGAAACCAAGGATCCAATTGCCCATATGATACCTAATGATCCAACTAATGATGTTTCTAGTAGAGTGTGTCAAATGCACTGCATCCGTATTTAATCTATATATGTTAGGCGCTGGAGGTATCCATTTTAGTGGTACTCTTATGTTATTTTTTATTTTGTAAGAAGGGGCAACTAGGTAGTAATATTCAGTTGCTTGTTTAGTGATAACACTTTTGTTGATTTGATCTTGTCTATCCTCATACATATTTTATTTCTTGTTAACCAAATATTCCAAAGACATAAAGGAAGGTAAGTATGTCTATTGATATTGTAAGGGAATTTATTTCCAGTATAGCCCAATAAATGAATTAACCATTCCTGGGGTGTACTAAAGCGCAAGAGACTACGTATATAATTCCCCGTTCCTAGTGTATTCCAAAATGTTTGTGCATTCTTACAATCAAGAAATAGGTGATTTAAGGATTAATCACCATTGTGACAGTATGAACAAAGTGCATGGCAGTGATGCCAACATGATTTAGGTACTGAAGAGTTGGTAGTCTATTGTAGTTTAGTAACCAAATAAAATATTTAATTTTTTGGTGGATTGGGAGGTTCCTTATCCATTTAAATTTGGCAGGAGTACCAATCATATTATTTCTTTGATTTTGAAGGACTCTATAGAGTGAATTAACAGTAAATTTTTCAGTATTTGTTAAAGCCCAGAAGATGTAATCAGAGTTACGATTATACTTGGATATATAAGTTGCTTCAATAGTCATTTTTAAATTTTCCGGGAACTGAAAGGGAGTTTGGTCCAATTCCAAATATTCCTATTGTATATTGAACTTATGTAACTATTAATATGTGATTTTTGTATGGGGCCACTTATTAAGGAGCGAACAGTCAGACCAGGGCCTAACCACGTATCATCACAAAACTTTATAAGTTCGCTTGTTCCTACTTGCCATTGTACTCCCAGTTGGCAAGATTTCCAACCTTTCATTATGTTTCTCCAAATATTAGAATAATTGGATGTTGATCGTAAAGTACTATATTTATTAAATAGGACTTGGCCCAAAGACTTTGATTTGAGTGAAAAACCCTCCATGCTAAACTAACTAGCAAAGCTGCATTTTTTCGTTGAAGCGTCTAAATACCTAATCCTCCCTTTTCAATTGGTTGGGTAACTATTCTCCATTTAATAAGGTAAAGTTTTTTTCTAGTTGTTGTATTTCCCCGTAAAAAATCTCATTGGTACTAATCCATTTTTTTTAATAATTGACGTGAGGATGTGAATATATTGCATAATATGATTTCGCAAATTATTAAGCGTAGATTTTATTAGTGTTGCTCCTCCTGCCATGGTAATGAATTGAGTTTTCCATCCTGCTAGCTTAATCTTAAAGTTATCTAACAGAAATTGAAAGTCTGCCTTTTTTTGACGAGCCTGGAACGTTGAAAATCCTAAATAACTCCCAAAATTTACTTCTTCCTTTATATGAAAATAGTCCATGGCTAAAGCCTTGTCATTTGTTGTGTTGTTCTTTGAGAAGTATAATTCAGATTTTTCAAAATTTATTTTTTTGCCTGAATGCTTGTTAAAGTGATTAATCACATCAGTGATGGCATTACAACTTTTATTAGCAATTCTTGACAAGGGTATTATATCATCTGCAAAGAATAAATGAGAAATTTGTAGACCCTTAGTGAAAACTTTAAGAAGCTGACACTGTAAATATTCCACAGACAATGTAATACTTCTTAAAAATATCTCCATACACATTATAAAAAGATATGGTGATAAAGGATTACCTTGTCGAATGCCCATTGATGGCCAGAAGAACTCAATATGTGATCCATTGATGAGGATTGAAGTGGAAGTTGTAGTAGCACAAAACACGATAATGTTTATTGTATTTGGTAGTATATTCAATTATTGAAGAGTTTTTCTAATAAACGACCATTCCAATCGATCAAAAGCTTTTTCAAGGTCTAATTTAAGTAACATGTCGCTATGAGTCCCTTTAATTTTTGCTAGCTGATTAATTACCTCCTGTACTATTTTGGCATTGTTAGCAGCGAGTTTGCCTTGTTGAAAACTAGTTTTTGTTGGCCCTATTATTAAAGAAATAATAGGCTTGAGATGATTGACAAGTATTTTTGTAATTAATTTATAAGAAGTATTACACAAACTAATGGGCCTATACTGTTGAATGGATTGGGCATTCTTAACTTTAGGAACAAGGCAAATGTAAGTTTGATTAAGAGAGGGAGGAATTACATTTGATTCAAAAATTTCATGGAAAACTTGTCTAGCCTTACCACAAACATTAGGCGAGAACTTTTGGTAAAAGAAATGGTGAAGTCCATCTGGGCCCGGTGCTTTGTAAGTATTGTCACACCTCTTTTTTACCGCATCCGCGAGGATGTAAAGAGTTTTTCCATTTAAAGGACAATCGAGATGGGATTTATTTAATTATTTCAGAGTCGCCACTTGGGAGATTTATGGTGTCCCAAGTCACCGGTTAAATCCCGAATCGAGGAAAAGAATGACTCTATTTAACAGTCCGCGCACCAGAAATCCGGATAAGGAATTCTATTAACCCGGGAGAAGGTATTAGGCATTCCCGAATTCCGTGGTTCTAGCACGGTCGCTCAACTGTCGTGTTTGGCTTATCTATCTGCTTTTTACAGTTATGTACTTAATGCAAATTAATATCCCTTTACCGCTTTTATTATTATTATTGTTTACGAAAGAGAACGTTGCCTAAAAATATGTTTCGAATCACGTCACATGAAATGCACCCGGATCCTCGACACATTCTTATTCAACATTTTGGGATTTGGATTTGGGCCGCATGAAATGCACGCCCGTATTTAAGAAGGTAAAATTATTAAAATACGCGCCTAGAGCGATTACTTATTTACATTTTTGAGAAGGCCGGGAAATTCGCTAAGAAACGGCACATCCCGAAATCTAAATATTTTACATATACATTTATGAGGGCCCCGCGATTTGTACAATTTTGTTAGGCGAGGCATAACTCTAATTCTAATTTAAAAGCAAACTACATCCCGCTATATTTATTTAAGAGTTAATTCAAGATTATTTAAAACATGTTGCAAGCCACACTACATGAAATGCACTCGTGGTTCACGACACGCTTTATTTAACCTTGTTCAAAATTGGAGTCG
Source organism: Nicotiana noctiflora (assembly GCA_032618575.1). Taxonomy (NCBI): domain Eukaryota; kingdom Viridiplantae; phylum Streptophyta; class Magnoliopsida; order Solanales; family Solanaceae; genus Nicotiana; species Nicotiana noctiflora. Next base: position 32,149 of record JASVEL010004475.1, on the reverse strand, counting down.
GGTCACATGAAATGCACCCCCGATTCCTTTAATCTAATTACGTCGTTCGGTTAAAGAATAATGAACCAATTTCCATAATGTGACAACATCGTGCTCAACTATAACCAATTCGAGTAAACATACGAGTAGCTAACTAAGTGAGCAAATTCAAGACTATGGTGAACGATTACATAAACAATGGAAGCATAACTAGTTGGCGAGCATATGAAGGATTAGTCATTTTCATTAGCTAACTTCGACATTGCATGTTCAACAAAATCATATATTTACAAAAATAGTCTGAACCATACGAAAGTAAATCAAATACGAAACGATCCAAAATATTAGCGAGAAGAACAATATCGGAAAAGAACAACACCTTTATTTCTGCATATTTTTCGACGTACACAACGAGAAAACGAACCTTTTATGACGATCTCAAACCTCAACCTCTCCGGACAGAACTCGAACCAAACTGGAACCAAGGACAGCGACTAACCAACGACGTACCGGACCTCGACGAATGACAACGAACTCAACAGAAACAAGAAAAACTCGGACCAAGACTGTCCGCGACCTGAGATTGGCTGGTTTCAAGCAGTATGGTCGTGGACTGGGGTTGCGTAGGGGCTGTTTGGACGTGACAATAGGGCTGAAGCAGCGGCTGGACAGTGAAGGAGATGTCAATGGCGGACGATGAGGCAACCATGTATTTTCTCTCCTCTTTGCTCCCGTTTTTTCTTTCTTTTTCCCCCACTGTTTCGTTTTCTTTTTTTCAATCCTTTGCTGTCCGTTCTCCTTCTTAAAATGAAGAAGAGCTATGTCTCTTCTCTTCTCTTTTGTTTTTCTTTCCGTTAGAAAATGGAGAAAGTTTGTAGTATTTTTCTTCTTGTTCTCTCCTTTTTGTGCTGCCGTTTTTGTTCTCTTCTTTTACTGAAGAAGAGAATGTGTCTTCTTTCCTTTTTCGTTTTTCCAATCTCCTTTCCCGTTAGAAAAATGGAGAGTCTTATAGTATTTTTGTTCTTGTCCCTTTCTGCTTTGGTCTTTTCTTTATGAAGAAGACAACAAACAGTCATCTCCCATTCAAAAACGTGAGCCCCCCCCCCTTTTGTCTCTTTTTTTTTTAATTTTTTCAAAGTAGTGTGCATGTGTGCATGTGTGTGCATTATGCATTTTCCCCTCCCCACTTGCCGTGTCCCCCCATGTGTGTATGCTTTTCTTTTTTTTTTGTTTTTTTTTATTCTTTTTTTTTCATTTTTTAATCATTCTCCCATCCCTCCCCCTTAATGTAGTGTCGGGTTATTACGGGCTATGTCCGAAAATTATAAAACCGGGTAGTTTGAACCCGAATATTATTCTTCGCCCGGAACCGAGAATGGCGTTATTTAATTAATCCTAGGTAACCAAAATAACTATAAGACTAATAATTAAAACAAAGTTAATTTTTTTATATTTTTCAAGATTAAAGATGACTACGAAACATTAATAAAACTATATTTTTGTTATTTTTCATTTTAAGGTAAAAATAAAGTAAAAGAGTCAAAATTAGCTAAAATAGCTATATTATGCCTGAACTAAATATTTTATGCTAAAAATATAAAAAATCTCGGGGAGGGTCAAAAATCACGTGTTTACAGCTGCCCTTCTTTGACTGAAAACACAAAGAGTTTTCAGACAAAGAACGACTAGACAAGTGTTTTTTGACCCGACCCTTATTCGGAGGGACTAAACTAAAAGGAAAGGGATGTGACCGAGCCCTTGTATCTGAGCTGCCTACATATCCTTGGCTATAAAGGAATCAGGCCACGTGTAGTTCAAAAGTGAGTGAGGAAGGGGTATACCGAGGTGGAGAGTCGGTCGAGGTGTCGTTCCGTCGAGGTTCCGTCCCATCGAGGTTCCGGTCCGTGGTCCTGCTATTACATCAAAAATCAAAATATGAAAAAGACTAACTAAGCCTATCGGCTACTAGTTACAAAATTCATATCTATAAGTCTTCTGAAGCTTGATCTTGAGTATTGGTTGGTGCTTCATGCAGACTCTAAATTTGAACCTTGAACCTTTGATACTTGCTAGTTGCAGGTGCTGCTTTTCGGATCAAGACCAGGTATGATGTGCTTGTGACCTCGGCCATGTCTTGAGCACACCACATCTTTCATCAACTTCTCCACTTGGATTAACTCCTTGCCTTTTTTTTTCATTGTGACTGACTTCTGTTGACCATCTTCTGTTGATCATCTCGGACTGTTGACTCGCATTCTGGTTGCAAGCTTCTTTTGTTTCTATCTTGTATTGCACTCCGAAGTGAATTCCCTTACTTGTGATCTTCGAGCTATTCTCCTTCGAAGTATGAAGCTATCTTTTCTGATCCTTGTTGCCTTCCTTCTGATTCATGCTGGGGATTTCCGTTACACTCGCCGCTTTCCTTAAACAACTTCAACAATAAATCGCCACTCCATTCTTCAGGCGGGCTCCCTGACTTCAACTATTACTTCAAAATAAAGTCGCCACTCCATTCTCCAGGCGGGCTCCCTGACTTCAACTACTACTTCAAAATAAAATCGCCACTCCATTCTCTTCAGGCGGGCTCCTGACTTCAACAACATCTTTTGAACATAAATCGCCATTCCTCTCTTCAGGCGGGCTCCTGACTTCAACCACATCTTTTGAAAAAATAAATCGCCATTCCTCTCTTCAGGCGGGCTCCTGACTTCAACAACATCTTTTGAAAATAAATCGCCATTCCTCTCTTCAGGCGGGCTCCTGACTTCAATCATCAACTCTGAAAATTAATCGCCATTCCTCTCTTCAGGCGGGCTCCCGACTTCAACAACATCTTTTGAAAATAAACGCCATTCCTTTCTTCAGGCGGGCTCCTGACTTCAACGACATCTTTTGAAAATAAATCGCCATTCCTCTCTTCAGGCGGGCTCCTGACTTCAATAACATCTTTTGAAAATAAATCGCCATTCCTCTCTTCAGGCGGGCTCCTGACTTCAACAACAACTCTGAAAATTAAACGCCATTCCTCTCTTCGGGCGGGCTCCTGACTTCAACATCTTTTGAAAATAAATCGCCATTCCTCTCTTCAGGCGGGCTCCTGATTTCAACAACATCTTTTGAAAAAATAAATCGCCTTTCCTCTCTTCGGGCGGGCTCCTGACTTCAACAACATCTTTTGAAAATAAATCGCCATTCCTTTCTTCAGGCGGGCTCCTGACTTCAACGACATCTTTTGAAAATAAATCGCCATTCCTCTCTTCAGGCGGGCTCCTGACTTCAATAACATCTTTTGAAAATAAATCGCCATTCCTCTCTTCGGGCGGGCTCCGACTTCAATCATCAACTCCGAAAATTAAACGCCATTCCTCTCTTCGGGCGGGCTCCGACTTCAATCATCAACTCTGAAAATTAAACGCCATTCCTCTCTTCGGGCGGGCTCCGACTTCAACAACATCTTTTGAAAATAAATCGCCTTTCCTCTCTTCGGGCGGGCTCCGACTTCAACAACATCTTTTGAAAATAAATCGCCTTTCCTCTCTTCGGGCGGGCTCCGACTTCAACAACATCTTTTGAAAATAAATCGCCATTCCTCTCTTCGGGCGGGCTCCTGACTTCAATAACATCTTTTGAAAATAAATCGCCATTCCTCTCTTCGGGCGGGCTCCCGACTTCAATCATCAACTCCGAAAATTAAACGCCATTCCTCTCTTCGGGCGGGCTCCTGACTTCAATCATCAACTCTGAAAATTAAACGCCATTCCATTCTCCAGGCGGGCTCCCTGACTTCAACAACATCTTTTGAAAATAAATCGCCTTTCCTCTCTTCGGGCGGGCTCCTGACTTCAACAACATCTTTTGAAAATAAATCGCCTTTCCTCTCTTCAGGCGGGCTCCCGACTTCAACAACATCTTTTGAAAATAAATCGCCATTCCTCTCTTCAGGCGGGCTCCGACTTCAACAACATCTTTTGAAAATAGATCGCCATTCCTCTCTTCAGGCGGGCTCCTGACTTAAACAACATCTTTTGAAAAATAAATCGCCATTCCTTTCTTCAGGCGGGCTCCTGACTTCAACAACATCTTTTGAAAATAAATCGCCATTCCTTTGCTTCCTGCACCACTTTCTTCTTCCTGCATCGCTTCTTGGGCCATCCTTTCTTCCGAATTACCTTGTTTTGGAATTGCTTTCCTCCCGGGTTGTGTTATTTTTCTCTTGACCGCTGGGGATGTCTTTGGAACTAATTACTTACCTGCTGGGGTAATGCTGCTGGGGAAAATCTTCTTTATTTCCTCATTTTCTACTTCCTTCAGAACCTTTATTCTCTCTCGAGATCGCTGGGGATTGAAGTGTCATCAGCTGGGGATTACCCTGTCGGGGATCCCCTTTCCTTCTTCCTCTTTCCAAACCTCCTTCGGGGCTCGCGCTTCGCTCCCTTGAAAAACTTTGTAGGATATAATGCTGCCGGTGAAATCTCGAAATCAATGTTTCATTTTCCGAGGACTGCTGAGGGTGATACCGGCTTCTTGTCTTTCTGAACGCAAGCTTCCTCGTCTTGTCCTGTCTGTTGGGGGTATAATTTCATCTATCACAGCTTGTTGTTTTCTTTCTTTCAAATCTGCTGGGATAACCGGGTTCAAAGATCATTTCCTCGCGTTATCTAGCTTCTTTCCCTAACCAAGTATTTGGTTTCGAGAAAATTTTCGCAACAGGAGAAAATTTTCTGCCCCAGTTTGAGAATCTTCTTCGTGGCATGCTTTGTTGCTGACAACCCCTTTTTCCCTGTTTCAAATCAAAGAAAAATTGGTTAGTTTTAAAATGTGGTGGCTGGTTGTGGTGCTCCTGCTGGGGATTGTTCTCCTCCTCTTTCCCTGCTCTGTGTTTCATTATCAGAACTTGCTGGGGATGTTATTATTTGATGATACTCATGTTGGGGATGGGTTTTTCCATTTATCCTTTCCCCGTTCTGTGTTTCTCAACTTGCTTGGGGTTATTTTGTTGAAGATGAGATTTCCTTTCTTCCTTTACCACTCTGTGTTGTCCGACCACCTCGGAACTTGCTGAAGATAACACTGCCGGTAGATTTTCATTTCCTCCAAATTGGTGTTTCACTCTTCTTGAAGGTTGTTGAGGATGACACTAGTTCGAAGACCATTTCCCTTAAGACTTTCCTTCTTCCCCAAGTGGGTATTGACTTCCAGAAAATTTTCAAACTGAAAAGAAAATTTTCTGCCCCGGTTTAATAATCTTCTTCGCACCCTACTTCTCTGCCGTCAATGGCATTTCCTTGCTTTGCATAATAATTGGAAAGTTGGTAGCAAGTTTTGAAGTCATTTCTCACTTGTTCTGACTAGACAGACCTTGATGGGGAATTTTTGATAAAAATGAGAAAGATAAAAAGAAACAAAATAGAAGACAAAGGAAAAAGAAAATGACTCTCTAGCAAGAAAAACTTATCAAACGCGAATACCAACTCCACTGGTCATGACATGCACATATAGTCTATCCTTCGTCGTTAATTGCCTTTCACGATTTCTGTCTCGTGATTTCCATCTGATTATCACCTTTATTCGACTTGTAGTGCCCGAAGGGTTTTCACTTTCAAGCCTCTCTCATTTTGATTTTCTCTCAACTTTCGTCGTCTTATGGTGCCTGTGAAGGTTTTCACCGGTAAGACTCTCTCATTTGTATCACTTTTAGCTGGGGATTGGGGTGTCACTGCTAAGACTCTCCTATTTTCTGCTGGAGATCGGAGTCTTTCTGTCGGGAATCAGAGTGTTATGTCCCGAGGAAACTTCTCTTATTTGCCTAGCTTAGCCTCTTTTGAAGATTGGTCAAAAGGTCTTTCTTTGGACCGTAATGTGGGTTCGGATAAGGTTAGAAAGAAATGATATTAAAGGCTCGAAACAAAACAAAATGGGTTCAAAATTACAACCTTCGGAGTCTACATAAACATAACTTTTATTGCCCCAGTTTCTAGCTTGGGGATTTTTATTTACACTATGACCGAGCTGTGAAGCGCCTACGTATCCTCTTTAAGGAATCAGGGTCAAACGTAGTTCCCAATTCCTCTTTTTCAAGTTTCTTTTTTCATACATTTTTCTTTTCTTTTCTTTATCTCTTTTTGTTGTTTTCTTTTTCTTTATTTTTTTCTTTATCCCTTTCTTCTTTTGCCTTTCAAACTTGTGTTTCTAGTCTTTGCAACTAATTCCGAAGGAGGGGTATGAAAGAATTTAAATTCAGGCTCAAAGGGTTGACGATGGATAAAGTGTTTGGATAGCAGAACAAAATGCCTTCGTCATTCCAATCTTCAAAACATGCCAAGCGTAAACAACACAATTAGTATTCATCATATCTTTAAAGCACTATTGGGCAACACTCTCATTATGAACGACCCCATGTCAATTTTGGCCAGCTTGCCTTTGACTGTTTCTTTTTACTTGCCCCGGTTTCAGATGACTCGGGATCCAAATAGTCTCGAGTTGTTTTTGTTTCCTTTAGATGACCCGATCATCTTCCAATTGCTTAATGATTAACTTTTAGAATTAAGCCATAATTATGTGTGCGCATGTCGTGTCGCTAGATTCGGCGTTTGAGCACAAGACAAATCTAAAGGGTAAAAGAACTAAATAAAATGACCGGAAGTAACAAAAGATCGAAAGCTTCATTAAACTAATGACGAAATGGTTCAATGACAAAACAAGCAAAACAAACTAGAGTACCGCCCTGAAACAAAACTGGGCAAGACCAAAGCAAACCGCTAGGACAAAAGGGTTTGACCACAAGCAAACCCTGGAAATAACTCGGACAACAAAAATGACGACAAAAACGAACCACCAAAGCTCCATCTAGCTGACCAAAAGGTGGAGTATCTTCCCAATTACCAAGCACAACATTTTAGCCACTAAGTTCTGCGTCAATATTGCCAAGGCTGCCATCTGCTTCAACATTTTTAGCTCCGGTCAATACACCCCCCAGGGGATTTGTGTGCCCCATGTCATCATCATCGACCACAATCAACCACCCTTTTTGAATCATTCTTTCTATTTCCTTTTTCAAGGTACGGCAACTCTCAATATCGTGCCCTCTGACATTGGAATGGTATGCACATCGTGCAGTAGGATCGAAGCTTCTTGCACGTGGATCGGGAGTGTATTCGGGGAGCGGCGTAATCGGGCCGACATGTTTTAACTTTTCAAACAGGACTTGCATAGGACTCTCCGATAGGGGTGAGCGCCTTTTCTCGCTTCAGCAACCTTTCCTCCCTAAACGCCTTATTTGGCTTGAAACCTGACCCGGGGGGTTTCCGGTATGTTCGTGGGGGTTGGTAAGCCTTTTGTGGAGCTGGGTACCTGGAAGGTGAAGTACGATTTTGGTTGTCCCGGGGAGAGTAGTGGTGTTGGGGACGGGAGTAGCGTTGTGAAAACATAGTTGGGGGACGAGTAATTGAGTTACTCGAATGGCTGGAGAAGTTGTGATAGGCGGGTATATATGGAGAGTGCGGGAGATCATCCGGCATCGGGTTCATGGTACGGGTAAGGACAGAGTCCAGGAAGCTAGGTGGTGGCGGAGGTGGTGCTTTTCCATCCATCCACGCCCGATACATATCAGCCACGTGTTGTCTCAATATCTCGACCTCCTCTACTAACCCGTGGTTCCGTTCAACCAGCTGTTGTCGGGTATCGGTATCAACCCACTCAGTCTTGAGATTATCTGCCATTGTCCTCTGACTTCGTCTTACGGGGAAGAGTTATTTCAGAACCACAACCAACCACCTTTCTGGAAATGGACACAACAAAACAAAGCCAGCATGTCAGCATTAAGGTATCCCGCTTATTGATCATTCTTCTTTTTTTTTTTTTTTTTTTTTGGTTATGGAAATGGTCGAATCCTATGTGGATTGCCTACGTATCATGACCCCGCATGAATCAGACCGAGCGTAGTTCTTGCAAATTAATGCAAGAAATAAAGATATGTTTATTTGATTTTTTTTTTTTTTTTTTTTTTTTTTTGAAGGAAAAATTACAGAAACCGACTACAAACTTGAAAAACTTTCGCATTTTGTATCGGAGATTTCTACAAAAAATAAGAATATTTTTGGCGTCAATTATGACTATTTCTACAAAATTGGCCACATAATGGCTTATTTGACAAAATGACTATTTTTGCAAAAATTATTTAAGAAAGATAAACTTGAATTTTTTTTTTTTTTTATCCTGTGGCTCATGGGGCATCGTTCGGCATCACCATAAACCAACGCAAGACTATTTTTCATAAATTGGCCATGTAATGGCTTATTCAGACAAAGTGGCTCTTTTTGCAAAATTTTATTTGAGAAGATGCAGATTCAAAAATTTTTATCCTGGGGCCTATGGGGCATCGTTCAGCTCCGACACAGGCCAATACAAGACCGAAGAAGTTCAAATGCCAAAAGTGGCTATTTATGCAAGGACCGGCCATGTAATGGCTTATTGGATAAAGTGATTATTTTTGTAAAGTTGAGTGATGACTCAAAACTTGATTTTTTGCGGATACAGCCTTTCGACATTTCCGCGAGGGAATATTTTCAGGTTGTGTCCAAAATTATTTACAAATGACTCAAAGTGGCTATTCTTGCAAAAAGCCTTCCGGTGTCTTTTGAGGGACATTCGGCTTATTTTAAGCAAGAATAGCATCACCCGACTTATTTATAACAAAATCAAAAATTTGACATTTTTTGGTTATTTTTGCAAAAGGGGTATGAACCCGGACTTGATTTTGCGGCTATGGCCTTGCAACATTTCCACAAGTAATATTTCAAGGCTGTGCCCACAAATTATTAAAAATGATTCAAAGTGGCTATTTTTGCAAAAAAACAGCCTTCCGGTGTCCTTTCGGAACATTCGGCTATTTTATAAAACAGCATCACTTCGATTTATTGAAAACTAAAATTCAACATTTTTGATTTTTTTTTTGAAAAAGGGTGGTAACCCCAACTTGATTTTTGCGGCTACGACCTTTCAACATTTTCGCGAGGGAATATTTCAAGGTTGTGCCCAAAAATTATTTATAAAGATTCAAAGTGGCTATTTTTGCAAAAACAGCCTTCCGGCGTCCTTTCGGAACATTCGGCTATTTGCAAAAACGGCATCACTTTGATTTTATTGACAAAATTAAACACACATTTTTTTTGATTTTTTAAAGGGGTGGTTGAACCCGATGAGGGTTGCCTACGTATCTCACCTAGTGGTGAGAATCAAACCTGCGTAGTTCGGTCAGATTATTTGACCAATTATTTCAACAAAAATTGTACCACTTATTTTTTAAAATTTTCTTTTCAAACTCTCGACAGCGTTTCGTTGACATTTCGATTTTTTTTTTTTTAAAAAAAATTCCTCTCTTTTTATTTCACATATTTTTATTTTACAACAAACGTTTTTTTTTCTTTTTAAGTAAAAAAACAAACTATTTTGAGACTATTTTTTTCATTTTCCTCAATATAAAAAAACGGTTAGCCTGCAAGTCTGAAGCAAATATATACATAAAACAAACAGGATGCAGCAGGATGGTCTTTTCATTTCAGGTCACCTGTCCTAGACGGACCCAACCCCTGTGTTGAGTCCCCTAAGTCAAATGCAACATGATGCAAATAAACGTTCCTACTAGGGATCCGGCATGAAGCTTTGTTATTCTAGGTTTAAAAACCCGGGTTTATTGTTCTAGACCTGGCTTACCCGAACGGACAACTCGAGCCGAGGAGGAGGCAGCAACCCGGGAATACAGGAAGCTTCACCGGTTTTGCAACTTATCCAAACCTCGTTCTAAGGTGGGAATTAGACACTATACAGAAAAGAAGTCACACGAAGTGCACCCTTCTTCATGATTTAGAAGACTCAGAGAGGAGATTGGTTTCGGCACAATTTATATGTACAGTTCAAAAAAAATATCAAAGCGATAAAAATATCATTTTGCACATTAATACAAACATATAATAAAATCAGATAATAAATATGCCAAATACAACAATTATTCCAAGCTCGAATTCTTAAACCCTGAACCAGTGGTTCTGGGTTTATATCCCCAGCAGAGTCGCCAGAGCTGTCACACCTCTTTTTTACCGCATCCGCGAGGATGTAAAGAGTTTTTCCATTTAAAGGACAATCGAGATGGGATTTATTTAATTATTTCAGAGTCGCCACTTGGGAGATTTATGGTGTCCCAAGTCACCGGTTAAATCCCAAATCGAGGAAAAGAATGACTCTATTTAACAGTCCGCGAACCAGAAATCCGGATAAGGAATTCTGTTAACCCGAGAGAAGGTGTTAGGCATTCCCGAATTCCGTGGTTCTAGCACGGTCGCTTAACTGTCATATTCGGCTTATTTATCTGATTTTTTACAGTTATGTACTTAATGCAAATTAATATCCTTTTACCGCTTTTATTACTATTATTATTTACGAAAGAGAACGTTGCCTAAAAATATGTTTCGAATCACGTCACATGAAATGCACCCGGATCCTCGACACATTCTTATTCAACATTTTGGGATTTGGATTTGGGCCGCATGAAATGCACGCCCGTATTTAAGAAGGTAAAATTATTAAAATACGCGCCTAGAGCGATTACTTATTTACATTTTTGAGAAGGCCGGGAAATTCGCTAAGAAACGGCACATCCCGAAATCTAAATATTTTACATATACATTTATGAGGGCCCCGCGATTTGTACAATTTTGTTAGGCGAGGCATAACTCTAATTCTAATTTAAAAGCAAACTACATCCCGCTATATTTATTTAAGAGTTAATTCAAGATTATTTAAAACATGTTGCAAGCCACACTACATGAAATGCACTCGTGGTTCACGACACGCTTTATTTAACCTTGTTCAAAATTGGAGTCGGGTCACATGAAATGCACCCCCGATTCCTTTAATCTAATTACGTCGTTCGGTTAAAGAATAATGAACCAATTTCCATAATGTGACAACATCGTGCTCAACTATAACCAATTCGAGTAAACATACGAGTAGCTAACTAAGTGAGCAAATTCAAGACTATGGTGAACGATTACATAAACAATGGAAGCATAACTAGTTGGCGAGCATATGAAGGATTAGTCATTTTCATTAGCTAACTTCGACATTGCATGTTCAACAAAATCATATATTTACAAAAATAGTCTGAACCATACGAAAGTAAATCAAATACGAAACGATCCAAAATATTAGCGAGAAGAACAATATCGGAAAAGAACAACACCTTTATTTCTGCATATTTTTCGACGTACACAACGAGAAAACGAACCTTTTGTGACGATCTCAAACCTCAACCTCTCCGGACAGAACTCGAACCAAACTGGAACCAAGGACAGCGACTAACCAACGACGTACCGGACCTCGACGAATGACAACGAACTCAACAGAAACAAGAAAAACTCGGACCAAGACTGTCCGCGACCTGAGATTGGCTGGTTTCAAGCAGTATGGTCGTGGACTGGGGTTGCGTAGGGGCTGTTTGGACGTGACAATAGGGCTGAAGCAGCGGCTGGACAGTGAAGGAGATGTCAATGGCGGACGATGAGGCAACCATGTATTTTCTCTCCTCTTTGCTCCCGTTTTTTCTTTCTTTTTCCCCCACTGTTTCGTTTTCTTTTTTTCAATCCTTTGCTGTCCGTTCTCCTTCTTAAAATGAAGAAGAGCTATGTCTCTTCTCTTCTCTTTTGTTTTTCTTTCCGTTAGAAAATGGAGAAAGTTTGTAGTATTTTTCTTCTTGTTCTCTCCTTTTTGTGCTGCCGTTTTTGTTCTCTTCTTTTACTGAAGAAGAGAATGTGTCTTCTTTCCTTTTTCGTTTTTCCAATCTCCTTTCCCGTTAGAAAAATGGAGAGTCTTATAGTATTTTTGTTCTTGTCCCTTTCTGCTTTGGTCTTTTCTTTATGAAGAAGACAACAAACAGTCATCTCCCATTCAAAAACGTGAGCCCCCCCCCCTTTTGTCTCTTTTTTTTTTTAATTTTTTCAAAGTAGTGTGCATGTGTGCATGTGTGTGCATTATGCATTTTCCCCTCCCCACTTGCCGTGTCCCCCCATGTGTGTATGCTTTTCTTTTTTTTTTGTTTTTTTTTATTCTTTTTTTTTCATTTTTTAATCATTCTCCCATCCCTCCCCCTTAATGTAGTGTCGGGTTATTACGGGCTATGTCCGAAAATTATAAAACCGGGTAGTTTGAACCCGAATATTATTCTTCGCCCGGAACCGAGAATGGCATTATTTAATTAATCCTAGGTAACCAAAATAACTATAAGACTAATAATTAAAACAAAGTTAATTTTTTTATATTTTTCAAGATTAAAGATGACTACGAAACATTAATAAAACTATATTTTTGTTATTTTTCATTTTAAGGTAAAAATAAAGTAAAAGAGTCAAAATTAGCTAAAATAGCTATATTATGCCTGAACTAAATATTTTATGCTAAAAATATAAAAAATCTCGGGGAGGGTCAAAAATCACGTGTTTACAAGTATCAAAGTTAAAAATGGCACGATCAATTTCACTATCCTCAAGTGGTGCTTTCAGAGATTGATTATTCATTGTACTTGAAGGATTGAAATTTGAACTGAAAGTTACATTTGAGGAATGAGAATACTCAGTTGTGAAAAAGTTTTTGTAATAAGAAAGAATGTAGTCCTGAATAGTTTGGTGATCACAGAACCAGTTCCCAACTTAGTCTTTAAGAGACGATATTCTATTTTTCCCGCGTCTTTGTAATGTAGACATATAAAAAAAATTTGTATTAGCGTTTCCTTCATTAAGCCAGGTCACTCTTAATTTAAGCTTCTAGAAGTCCTCCTCTAGTCTAAGTATATTGCTAAATTCATTATTTAATTAAACTTCTAGATTTTGAAGAAAGAACTAGTTGGATAGTGCATGGAAGACTGAATTCCTACAAGTCTAGCTAGTATTTTCCTCGTCATACTATAGATGTTTCCAAATGTATTATGATTCCAATCAGTGAGAATCGTTTGGAATTTTTTTAACTGTATCTAGTAAAGGATGAGTATCATGCCAAGTATTTTTTACTAACTGATGAAATTGAGGATGTGATACCCAAATCGTTTCAAACCTAAAAATGTTCTTAGGTAGTTGTCTCCAATTATCTAAATTAAGTAGTATTGCACAATGATCAGAATAAATACGGGGTAGATGTTGCACTATAGCTTCAAGATATAGTTTGATCCATTCATAATTGGCTAAATATTTGTCTAGTCTTTCTAGTACTGTATGTCCCTTTTTTCTTTTATTTGTCCATGTAAATCTACTACCTTTAAAACCTAAATCTATCAAGTGACAATAATTAATAAAATTCGAAAATCTTTCAGCCTGATTAATATTAATAGGTAACCCTCCAAACTTTTCATTTGCATATAGAATATCATTAAAATCTCCTCCAATTAACCAAGGGTAGTTAAAGTTATCATGCAAATCCTTAAGATTATCCCACAGTTCATTTCGAGCTTGACATAAAAATTTTTCATATATAGCAAATAATATCTAATTAGGGTTAGTGTGACCTACCTGGACGATGCAGTGGATTTCTTGTTCTGCTATCCTAAGTTCCTACACAGTGATAAGAGTGTTATTCCACAAGATTACCATTCCCCTTTCAAGTCCATTCGCAGATACTTGAGACATGTTAGTGAACCCAAATTCCTACCCATGTGCTATTCAAGTAGTATTAGTAGAGATGACCTATAGTTATCCAATAGGGATCAAAATTTCCTCTAAACCCTGGATTGTGGGAACCTCTACAGTTCTAAAAGATGATATTCATCATATTAGACTGTGGTTGTGTGACTGCTGGAGTGGACACCAATGGGTTGACAAATGCTAATGTCATCTGATCCTAAAATTCCATCAGTGGTTGACTTTGACGAAGGTTTGGAATCATCACCATCGAGTACTTCCCTTCTCGATTTTTAACTCGGAAGTTGATGATGCATGATATCATCTCTGGTGGACATTTTAGAATGAGTTTTTTTGCAAATTGCTCATTTAGATTGCAAAGCTGAATCCCTGTTAACCGTAAGAACTCTGTCCTGGTCTCTCTGGTCTCTACTATTATTTCTGCTAACTCCTCCATTGTTTGCATATCTAGTTCATTGAGAGATAGAGGTGGGGGTGGTGGGGGACTCTATGGACTCTCGGGGGGGGGGGCTGGGACTAAGTGGACTGCCATATGGGGATAGAGGATTGAAAGAGTATAGGTGCTGGAACTATGGTGCATAAATCTTCCCCATGTGGTGTGGTGGATAGAAAGGCAGCAGATTTGTCGTTATTGGTAAAGGCATCTGTGAGTACATGTGGTAATTCCAATGTGGGGGCACTCAAACTTGAGGCGCCGTGATCCAGCAGAAGGGGTGTGTGTGTGTTGTACCATTGATGTTGTGCATACCCTTCCATCCCTATTCTCACGCCCTCCATTACTATCTCTGCCAGGTGTGATGGGATTTGAACAAGAAGAATAATCTCCTGGTTGTTCAGTTCCATCGTGAACACAAGTGCATAGCCTTGTAAACCCATCTCCAGCCAAGACTCTAGAGGTAGATCCATCGAGTTTTCCTGTGATGTGTATACCAGTGGAGTCTCGATATGTGGAAGCTGAGGCCCTTGCATGCGCATGCGATGAAGGTAAAAGATTTGATTGTTGCTCCAGTTCCTCACCATAGTTGGATTGGTGTTCTGTGTGAATGATGGCCTCTACATTTTTGCTAGGTTGTGTTTTTTATTTTGGCACTTCTTTAGTTTGGATAGTAATTTGATTTTGCTGTATATTGTTTGATAATATAGGGAGAGTATTTAGCTTGTCATGTATTTCATCCGTTTGTGTCTCAAGGCCCCTAAGAGTTTCACATGAAAAGTAATTATTTGGTCTTTGTTGGGTTTGGGGCTGGCTAGAGGTATAGGGCACTGTAACATGCAACTTACTATTGCTGCTATGGACGTGGGCTTCAACTGATATGTCTTGGCCATGCAGTGGAGCTGATTTGGCTTCTATTGTTTTTTTTTAGGTAGTAAGGATTGGTTTTTGTAGCTCATCATGGGGTTGAGGTAGCTGGGTTACCATGCTAAGTGTACCATGGTAGGGATTATTATGAATAGCTAAAGGATTAGGAGGAGAGGAGGCCTTGGAACTTGGTGCTAAAGACATTGGTTTGGTTGGAGTTATCTGATTTGAGTTGGACTTTAGCGGCACGAGGATATTTTTATTGGGCTAGGTATTTGTAGAAAATGATTTATGGTTCAAGTATTCATCATTTGGGCCTGTGATTTTAGAATTGTCCAGGTCCATGGTGTCTAAGGCCTTTAGACTATTGTATTTATTATTGGTGTTGAGGTCACTTAGGCCAGCCTTGTCCCGTATTGGTTTGAAGGCCTTAGAAGGCCCATTTTGGGGTGGCCTTATGCCTGCTTCCCCCCAGTGTTGCCCTTGCTCTACCATTTCCATAGCCTCCCTAAAGTTTCCTCTGTCTCTAGCATTATGCTGCATCAATTTCTTCGAGAAATTAACTGTTTTCCACTCATTTTGCTGGGCTATTTCCTTCTGTGACTGAGTTACTGTTATGTTTGGATTAGTGTTTGGTATGGAAGATGTAAAAAGGTAGTTTATAGTTGTGTGGCCAAAGCGACCACAGCTTGTGCACAAGATATTGAGGCCTTCATATAACAAGCTTTGTCTATGGTGTCCTATTAATATATGGGACTTTAAGGGGTTTCTCTAATGGTACTTCGATACATATCCTAGCATACTTGCCCCTAGAAGCACAGGATGTACAAGCACCGACTTTAATAAGTTGTCCTAGTTTTGAGCCGACCTTATATAGGATTTGTTCATCATAAAACTCAGTGGGAAGCTGTGGTAAGCGTACCCATATCACTGAGTAAGTGAGTTGTATTTTCGAAGTGATGAACTTTGGCTCCCACTGTTTAACTGATAGGAATTGATTAAAGATAAACCACGACCCTCCATGTAACGCTTTAAGCATGTTTTCTTAATTTTGGAACTTTATGAGGAAGAAATCAGATCCCAAGTCTATGAGATTGATGTCCTCAAATGGATTCCATAAGGCTATTAGCTTACTTTGAAATATTTGGTGCAGTATTTTCCTACCAAATATCTTTACTTGATAGAATACTTCCAAGGAGTGTATAGACGGCATTTATCCTCGCTTGTAATAGGTATAAATATATCATTATCTGTACTGAGTGGAGACTTTCATCAGAAAAGTCCAACTGAAGTTCCATACTCTACTGTATTTAGGAGATTTGCTGGGGATGTTCGTGTGCTAGTGGAGTTTCCAGAAAAGATGCAGGAGCAGGAGTGAGGTTTTTATCCTCTATTTGCATGACTCCAATATCAGGGGGTTCTGTACAAGTGGAGTCAGTGGTGGCTATTGTTGTAAACGGATCCATAGATGTTACGAAGTAGAGATTTGCAGAAGAGTGTGGGGGTGAAAGATGGTAGTTGAAGTAAGTCGTGAAGTGTTTTTCTAGGGAGAGAGTTTTACATCTTTTTACTATTTGTGAATTGCAACTCCTGGAGTTACATGGTCATGCAACTTGAATCCAAATCCTATTAGTATGTTTTTTTTTGTCTATTTTAAAAGCTCATTGACCTTAGGATTAAAAAAACACTTGGGGTATTCAAGGAAAATTGTAATTGGAGATCTCATATGCTATTTTTTTCTTTTTCTTACAATGTAGATTTGGTAGAACTTCATTTAATTCTTGTTACTTCTTTTTTCTATTTCTCTTCTATGCACTATTTGTTTCTGAGCGAACTTTTTACATCTACTAAAACCTGAGTCGCAATAGAATGTAGTGAACCAATAAAACTCCATGTTAATACTGAACGAGTACAATAATGTAATAACAATTTGAAAAACATTAAGCTGTAAGACTATTTAACAAAAAAATGGAATTTCGTTCAAGACGATAATTTAGAAGAACTCGAGTTACTGATAATCAAAGAATAAAGAATAATTTTGACAATAATGAAATAATCAGAAAAAACAAAGTAAACTAGTATATTCAGATAATATTTCGCGTGTATACAATTGATTCATCCTTTCCCTTTTATAGCTATTTTGGAGATATGTGTTTTGCCTTTTTATGATAAGGCCATTATTGATATTTAAATACTTTAAATGTTACGTTACATAATTATTATATTCAATACATGTTCTCTAACATTTTTAGTTTTTAAGGCTCATTAAATACTGTATCTGCCCTTGTATTGTCAGATTCATCCCCTTAATTCTCGGACTTCAATATATACGGTGTTGGGTCTTTTGAGTACTCAGTCGTGCCTCTTTTTGTGCGTTTGCTCATATCTGTTGTAACTCATGCCTCTTTGCCGATCATAACTTTTTTATCAATCCACGTGTCATGACAAATCATCTTTATAATGCTTTAATATGTAAACTCAATTTTTCCAATACAGATAATCCCCCCACTTGCCATTTATTCATCGATTGAATATTTGGGAAGTGAAATTTCATTAAAGCGGGAAGTTTTGCCACAATTAATGCTATGACGGTTTTGACGCTTCAATTGTCACTTCCATTTAATATTCTTCACATGTATCACCCTTTTTATTAGTTCTGCAGTTTTGCAGAACTTTTTAAGGCTTTTTATCGACTGCACTATTCACGAAGCGTCAGTTATCATTATGACCTTCCATCATTGTGCCTTTTTCCTTTGACGGTTGCTTCTAAATATAAATATAACTTTCTTTTTTATCTTTACCACATAAAGTTTTCTGAACATTCAATTTCTCAAATCTTTGTTTGCTTCATCCCCGTATTTGTAACGACCCGACCGATCGTTTTAGAAAATTACGTCCCAATCCCTAATTTAACTATTCCCCTAAGTTCATTTCTGCTATTGTGGTTTGCCGGGAGAGTCGGTTCTGAAAATTTGAGCATTTTGGGACACTTAGTCCCTAAATAAGAGCTTTGAAGCTAGAAAATGGCCCGTAGCCGGAACAGTGTTAAGATGATCTCGGAACGGAAATCCGATGGTTCCATTAGCTCCGTTAGGTGATTTCGGGGTTGGGAGCGCGTTCGGAATGTATTTTGGAGGTCCGTAGCTCAATTAGGCTTGAAATGCCGAAGGTTGAAATTTTAGCGAATCCGAACGATAGGTGAGATTTTGATCCGGGGGTCGGAATGGATTTCCGACAATTTCTGTAGCTTCGTTATGCGATTTTGGATATGTCCGCAAATTTTCAGGTCATTTGGACGTCGTTTGGTTGGGTTTTGGATCGAATGTTAGTTTTGGAAGTTTTGAAGAAACTTAGGCTTGAATCCGTGTGTAATTGGTGATTTTGATGTTTAGGATGATGTTTTTTTGATTGGAACAAGTTCGTATCGTGTTTTGGAATATGTTGGTGGTTTTCGTTGGGGTCCCGGGGGCCTCGGGAGGATTTCGGACCATCGATCGGGCATTTGAACTTGGAAAAGGCCTGCTGTAAAATTGCAGGTTTCTGCCCAGGCATTAAGCCTTCGCGTTCGCGAGGCATGGGCCGCGTTCGCGAAGGCTTGGTAGAGTAAAGCATCGCGTTCGCGATAAGGGGTGTCGCGTTCGCGTAGGCAAGGTAAGGTGAAGCTTCGCGTTCGCGTGACTTGGTGTCGCGATCGCGTAGAAGAAAAGGGTAGAGCTTCGCGTTCGCGTGGGAGTGTACGCGTTCGCGTAGGGGAAGGACCCGGCGGCTGGGAGATTGTTCATCGCGAACGCGTGATGGAGCGTCGCACTCACGAAGGGTACTGGGGCTGAGTATCGCGAACGCGTGGGACGGCGTCGCGTTCGCGAAGAGGAAGTTGGGCTGTTCATCGCGAACGTGATGAGCAATGGGGTCTGGCAGTGAGCTTAAGTTCAGAAGATAACACCCGCGACCCCCATTCGCAAAAACGACATTTTTGAGCTCCAAGAGAGGATTTTTAAGGGGAAACGCTGGGATATCATCGGGAAATCATCGGGGGTAAGTTTCTTGACCTTAATTCGTTGGTTTATCATGAAATCCGTGATTATTTCACCGAAAATGGTGGATTAAAGGTGGGTTTGAGCCCTAGGCCTAAATGTTAGAAAATCTCTGATTTGAGTGGGCAAATGGGGTCCGATTTTGGTAAATTTTATATGCCTAGACTCGTATTGAGATAAGGAACCTGAATATATAATTTTCATAATTTTTCGATAAGCGTACCGAAAGTCGGGTTTTGGAAACTTGTGGGTTTTGGTGTATTTTGAGTTATTTTGATTGGGTAATGCCCAATTGGCCTATTTTGATGTGATTCTATTGATTTTTATCAGGATTCTACACTTGTGGAGGCCGACATTCGTGGCAAGAGGGTTATTGCTTAGCGGTTTTGTACCGGAATTGAGGTAAGTGGCTTGTCTAACTTCGTGTGGGGGACTTTCACCCCTAGGATATTATTGTGATACTTTAAATGCCTTGTACGCGAGGTGACGGGCGTGTACATGCGCTGGTTGTTGAACACATACTTTACTCAAAATGTTCAATGAGTGATATTCCTGTTTTTAGTTGTTAAATTCAATATTCCTACCCGGTAGTAGTTAGAAAAGCATGATTAGGTAGAATCTAACTGTCTAGCTGCTTAATTGACTTACTTTAGTTTTTCGTGGTAATCGCTGGCGCTGTTCATCGGCGAAGTTATCGTTAAGCATATTATACTTCTCTTTGTGTATTCCTTTATTATTGAAATATGGACTACGGGTTCAATTCCCGAGATCCTGAGATTATTGAAATATGGACTACGGGTTCAATTCTCGAGATCCTGAGATTATTGAAATATGGACTACGGGTTCAATTCCCGAGATCCTGAGATTATTGAAATATGGACTACGGGTTCAATTCCCGAGATCCTGAGATTATTGAAATATGGACTGCGGGTTCAATTCCTGAGATCCTGAGATTATTAAAATGTGGACTACGGGTTCGATTCCCGAGATCCTGACTTATTGATAGGGACTGCGGGTTCGATTCCCGGAGATCCTGAGTTATTGAGATATTATTGAGACATGGGCTGCGGGTTCGATTCCCGGAGACCCAGAGGTACTGAGATTGGGACTGTGGGTTCAATTCCCACAGATCCTGGATTCGTTTATTTGAGTTGGTTATTTGTTGTTAGCTTAATTGTAGACAATTGCAGTAATCATCATAATGTTGTTGTTTCGGAAATTATTATCATTTAAACTGTTTATTTTGTTATCATCATTATATTATTGTTTTCTCAGTAGGGCCCTGACCTACCTCGTCACTACTCCATCGAGGTTAGGCTTGGCACTTACCGAGTACCGCCGTGGTGTACTCATGCTACTCTTCTGCACACTTTTGTTGTGCAGATCCAGGTACATCAGAGCAGGCTCGTACTAGGTGATTCCGCAGCTTTCTGGGAGACTTCGAGGTATGATCCGCTACGTCCGCGGATCCGGAGGCTTCCCTTCTATTCTAGTATTACTAGTTGACATTTTTCTTCATTTCGTTGTTAGATACTCTTTACACATAGAGCCACAATTGTATTTCCCTTTTAGTCTGTGTTACCGTGGGGTTCCGGATCTTGGTAGTGTTTTATTCATTGTGTGACGGATGTATGTGCCAAGCGGCACGGATTACATATCTTTTATGTTATTTTCCGTTGTTTCTTATTTAAGTATTTATAACTTATAGATTCCGCAACGTGTTAGGCTTACCTAGTCGTGGGGATTGGGTGCCATCACGACATGTTCACAATTGGTGAACTAGGGTCGTGACAAGTTGGTATCAGAGCTCTAGGTTTATAGGAGTCACGGGACACAGACCGGTTATTTAGAGTCTCGCTGATCGATATGGAGACGTCCGTATTTATCTACGAGGGGCTATGTAACTGTTTAGGAAACTCTTCATTTCTTTTGGATTCCTTGTCGTGCGACATTTTTGACATCAAAAATCTAAACTACTGATTTCTATTCTCTCACAAATGGTGAGGACACGAGCTACTCGCGATGATCAGGTACCCGCGCCCCCTGTTGCCGCCGTCAGAGGCCGGGGCCGAGGTAGAGGACGAGGACGCGCCCGAGGTGCAGCCACAGCACCCGCGCGCACTGCCGCTGGGGTGCTACCGGTGGATCAGGTTGGAGCGCAGGCACCTGATATACCGACTACAGCTGCAACTACTCCAACACTCCAGGAGACCCTGGCCCAGTTCATGAGCATGTACACTACTTTAGCTCAGGCAGGGTTGCTTCCTCTCACTGCAGCTACATCTCAGGTCGAGGGAGGGGCCCAGACTCCCGCAGCCGCTACACCTGAGCAGTGAGTGCTAGTGGGACAGGTTCTAGAGATTATTGTTGTGCCTCCTGCCACCCCAGCACAGCCCGGAGGTGGGCCAGCTGCCTTCGAGGACGAGCAACGTAGATTGGAGAGGTTCGAGAAATATGATCCTCCAGTGTTCAGTGGGTTGGCTACAGATCATCCATTGGGTTTTCTAGAGGAGTGTCATCGTATTCTTCGTACCATGGGGATAGTGGAGACCAGCAAGGTTTCCTTCACTGCTTTTCAGCTTCGTGGGGCCGCTTATGATTAGTGGGGCACGTATGAGTTGGATAGTCCGGAGGAGTCTACTTCATTGACCTGGACGCAGTTTTCAGATCTGTTTTTGAGGGAGTTTGTTCCACCGAGCCTTAGGGATTCTTGGCGCTCGGAGTTTGAGCGGTTGCGACGGGGCTCCATGTCAGTATCGGAGTATGCTATCAGGTTTCACCCGCCTAGCCAAGCATGCACCGGCTTTGGTAGCCACGGTTCGGGAGCGAGTGCGGAGATTTATTGAGGGCATTGTTCCGCCTATCCGATCCAGCATGGCCAGGAGAGCTTGAGACAGATATATCTTATCAGCAAGCGGTTAGCATTGCCAAGAGGATCGAGAGTATGCTCCCTAGAGAGCGGAGAGAGAGAGAGGCCAAAGGTCTCGTGAGTCGGGCCATTTCTCTGGTGCCCGCACTTCATCAGCCGGTCGTTTTGGGAGGGGTTATTCCGGTCGACCAGAGTTCACTCGGCATTGCCCGCAGCCGGTAGTACTCCGGGTCTTCCAGCACCTCGGGAGCCTTATTATGCTCCCCCGTTTCCGGTGCACCTCCTGCGCGGGGTCCTTCCGGGGGTCGGACTAGTGGGGGTGAGGCCGGTCGATCACGGCCACCGCGTCCTCCCGAGCTTGTTTTGAGTGCGGGGATACTCGCCACCGGTTAGGGAGTGCCCCGAGCGCGAGGAGAGGAGCCCCTCATTAGTCATCACGAGCATCCGCGTGGTTCTCGGGGCCGACGAGGCTATCATTCCGGCCCCGCGCTGCCACTCCACCGCCCCGGCCATCCGGGGCGGGGGTCGGGGTTCCGGAGGCCGCCCTCGAGAGGGGGACGAGCCGGATTCTATGCTATTCCCGATCGCGCGGCGGCTGTCGCATCTGACTCTGTTATCACGGGTATTATTATGGTTAGTCACGGGGAGGCATCGGTTCTATTCGACCCTGATTCCACTTTTTCATATGTGTCTTCTTACTTTGCTTCTCATCCGGGTGTGCCTCGGGATTCTTTGAGTGCCCCCATTTATGTTTCCACTCCGGTGGGTGATTCTTTGGTAGTGGACCGCGTATATCGGTCGTGTTTGGTTACCATTTGTGATTTTGAGACCAAAGCGGATCTATTGCTGCTCGGGATGGTCGATTTTGATATTATTCTGGGCATGGACTGGTTGTCGCCCCATTATGCTATTCTTGATTGTCACGCCAAGACCGTGACGCTGTCTATGCCAGGTATTCCACGTATTGAGTGGAGTGGTACTCTAGATCACACCCCTAGCCGTGTTATTTCTTTTCTCAGAGCTTAGCGTATGGTTGAGAAGGGGTGTGCTGCTTATCTAGCCTATGTGCGGGACGTCGGTATTGACACTCCCTCTATTGATTCTGTTCATGTGGTACGTGACTTTGCTGATGTATTTCCAGCTGATCTTCCGAGCATGCCGCCCGACAGAGATATTGACTTTGCTATTGACTTGTTACCGGGCACTCAGCCCATTTCTATTCCACCGTACCGTATGGCTCCTCCCGAGTTGAAGGAGTTGAAGGATCAGTTACAGGAGTTATTGGGCAAGGGTTTTATTCGACCCAGTGTTTCGCCTTGGGGTGCTCCTGTATTGTTTGTGAAGAAAAAGGACGGTTCTATGCGTATGTGTATTGACTATCGTCAGCTGAATAAGGTTACAGTGAAGAACCGGTATCCTTTGCCCCATATTGATGATTTATTTGACCAGTTACAGGGCGCACAGGTGTTTTCTAAGATTGATTTGCGCTCTGGGTATCACCAGCTGAAGATTCGGGAGCCAGATATCCCGAAGACTGCCTTCGGGACCCGGTATGGTCACTATGAGTTCCTCGTGATGTCTTTTGGGCTGACTAATGCCCCAACAGCCTTTATGCATTTGATGCATAGTGTGTTCAGGCCTTATATGGACTTGATCGTGATTGTCTTCATTGATGATATTCTAGTATATTCTCGAAGCCGGGAAGAGCACGAGCAGCATTTGAGGATAGTGCTTCAGATTCTGAGGGAGAAGCAGCTTTATGCCAAGTTCTCTAAATGTGAATTTTGGTTGAGTTCGGTGGCATTTTTGGGCCACGTGGTGTCGAGTGATGGTATTCGAGTAGATCCGAGGAAGGTGGAGGCCGTGCAGAGTTGGCCTAGACCCTCCTCCGCTACTGAGATTCGTAGTTTCCTTGGTTTGGCGGGCTATTACCGTCGTTTCGTAGAGGGGTTCTCTTCGATTGCAGCACCTATGACTAGATTGACCCAAAAGGGTGCCCCTTTTCAGTGGACAGACGAGTGTGAGGCGAGCTTTCAAAAGCTCAAGACAGCTTTGACTTCGGCCCCTATATTGATGTTGCCTACAGGTACGGGGTCCTATACCGTATATTGTGATGCCTCACGAGTTGGACTCGGTGCGGTATTGATGCGGGACGGTAGGGTGATTGCCTACGCGTCGAGACAGCTGAAGGTACATGAGAAGAATTACCCTGTTCATGATTTGGAGCTAGCTGCCATTGTTCACGCCTTGAAAATTTGGTGTCATTATTTATATGGGGTTCCTTGTGAGATCTACACTGATCACCGGAGCTTGCAGCACTTGCTTAAGCAGAAGGACCTGAATATGCGTCAGAGGAGATGGTTGGAGATACTGAAGGACTATGATATTACTATTCTCTATCATCCGGGCAAGGCTAATGTGGTTGTCGATGCCTTGAGTCGTCGGGCGGAGAGTTTGGGAAGTTTGGCATATCTACCAGCTTCGGAGAGGCCTATGGCGATGGATGTTCAGGCTTTAGCCAGGCAGTTTGTTAAACTGGATCTTTCGGAGCCCAGTCGGGATCTGGCTTGTGTGGTTTCTCGGTCTTCTCTATTTGACCGCATCAGGGAGCGTCAGTTCGACGACCGACTTTAAGTTGTCCTTCAGGATAGAGTTCGGCGTGGTGATGCTCGAGATGTTACCATCGGAGATGACGGAGTCATGAGGATGCAGGGGCGTATCTGTGTGCCCAATGTAGATGATCTTCGAGAGCTGATTCTAGCAGAGGCCCATAGTTCGCGGTATTCCATCCATCCGGGTGCCGCGAAGATGTATCAGGACTTGAAACAACATTACTGATGGAGGCGGATGAAGAGGGATATAGTTGATTATGTTTCCAGATGCCTCAACTGCCAGCAGGTGAAGTATGAGCATCAGCGTCCGGGTGGATTGGTGCAGCAGATTGAGATTCCCGAGTGGAAATGGGAGCGCATTACCATGGACTATTTGGGTCATTGTGGATCGGCTGACCAAGTCTGCCTATTTTATACCGGTGAGTACTGCTTATTCATCGGAACGACTGGCGGAGATCTATATCAGGGAGATAGTTCGGCTGCATGGTATTCCAGTTTCCATCATTTCGGATAGAGGCACTCGGTTCACTTCACGGTTCTGGAGAGCCGTACAGCAGGAGTTAGGTACTCGGGTAGAGCTGAGCACAGCCTTTCACCCCCAGACTGATGGTCAGTCCGAGCGCACTATTTAGATTTTGGAGGATATGCTCCGTGCGTGCGTGATTGAGTTTGGAGGTTCATGGGATCACTTCTTACCACTGGCGGAGTTTGCTTATAACAACAGCTACCAGTCTAGTATTCAGATGGCACCGTATAAGGCCCTATATGGTAGGAGGTGCAGGTCTCCCGTGGGTTGGTTTGAGCCGGGCGAGGCCAGGCTGCTAGGTACTGATATGGTTCAGGATGCAATGGACAAGGTCAAGGTGATTCAGGATAGACTTCGTGCAGCCCAGTCTAGACAGAAGAGTTATGCGGACAAGAAGGTTCGCGATGTGACTTTTATGGTTGGTGAGCGGGTTCTGCTTCGAGTCTCGCCCATGAAGGGCGTTATGAGGTTTGGGAAGAAAGGAAAGCTGAGTCCTAGATTTATTGGCCCTTTTGAGATTTTGAGGCGTGTTGGGGAGGTTGCTTATGAGTTGGCCTTACCTCCCAGCCTAGCCGGAGTTCACCCCGTATTTCATGTCTCCATGCTCGGGAGATACCATGGTGACCCGTCGCATGTGTTGGATTTCACATCTGTTCAGCTAGACAAAGATCTGTCTTATGTTGAGGAGCCAGTAGCCATTCTAGACAGGCAAGTCAGAAAGCTAAGGTCAAAGAACATCGCTTCGGTAAAGGTTCAGTGGCGGGGCCAGCCGGTCGAGGAGGCGACTTGGGAGACCGAGCAGGATATGCGCAGCCAGTACCCTCATCTTTTCACTACTCCGGGTATGTTTTCTATGCTCGTTCGAGGACGAACGAATCTTTAAGTGTGGGAAGATGTAACGACCCGACCGGTCATTTTAGAAAATTACGCCCCAATCCCTAATTTAACTGTTCCCCTAAGTTCATTTCTGCTATTGTGGGTTGTCGGGAGAGTCGGTTCCGAAAATTTGAGCATTTTGGGACACTTAGTCCCTAAATAAGAGCTTTGAAGCTAGAAAATGGTCCGTAGCCGGAACAGTGTTAAGACGATCTCGGAACGGAAATCCGATGGTTCCATTAGCTCCGTTAGGTGATTTCGGGGTTGGGAGCGCGTTCGGAATGTATTTTGGAGGTCCGTAGCTCAATTAGGCTTGAAATGCCGAAGGTTGAAATTTTGGCGAATCCGAACGATAGGTGAGATTTTGATCCGGGGTCGGAATGGATTTCCGACAATTTCTGTAGCTTTGTTATGCGATTTTGGATATGTCCGCAAATTTTCAGGTCATTTGGACGTCGTTTGGTTGGGTTTTGGATCGAATGTTAGTTTTGGAAGTTTTGAAGAAACTTAGGCTTGAATCCGTGTGTAATTGGTGATTTTGATGTTTAGGATGATGTTTTTATGATTGGAACAAGTTCGTATCGTGTTTTGGAATATGTTGGTGGTTTTCGTTGGGGTCCCGGGGGCCTCAGGAGGATTTCGGACCATCGATCGGGCATTTGAACTTGGAAAAGGCCTGCTGTAAAATTGCGGGTTTCTGCCCAGGCATTAAGCCTTCGCGTTCGCGAGGCATGGGCCGCGTTCGCGAAGGCTTGGCAGGAGTAAAGCATCGCGTTCGCGATAAGGGGTGTCGCGTTTGCGTAGGCAAGGTAAGGTGAAGCTTCGCGTTCGCGTGACTTGGTGTCGCGATCGCGTAGAAGAAAAGGGTAGAGCTTCGCGTTCGGAGTGTACGCGTTCGCGTAGGGGAAGGACCCGGCGGCTGGGAGATTGTTCATCGCGAACGCGTGATGGAGCGTCGCGTTCGCGAAGGGTACTGGGGCTGAGTATCGCGAACGCATGGGACGGCGTCGCGTTCGCGAAGAGGAAGTTGGGCTGTTCATCGCGAACGCGTGAACAGTAACGCGAACGCGATGAGCAATGGGGTCTGGCAGTGAGCTTAAGTTCAGAACATAACACCCGCGACCCCCATTCACAAAAACGCCATTTTTGAGCTCCAAGAGAGGATTTTTAAGGGGAAACGCTGGGATATCATCGGGAAATCATCGGGGGTAAGTTTCTTGACCTTAATTCGTTGGTTTATCATGAAATCCGTGTTTATTTCACTGAAAATGGTGGATTAAAGGTGGGTTTGAGCCCTAGGCCTAAATGTTAGAAAATCTCTTATTTGAGTGGGCAAATGGAGTCCGATTTTGGTAAATTTTATATGGCTAGACTCGTATTGAGATAAGGAACCTGAATATATAATTTTCGTGATTTTTCGATAAGCGTACCGAAAGTCGGGTTTTGGCAACTTGTGGGTTTTGGTGTATTTTGAGTTATTTTGATTGGGTAATGCCCAATTGGCCTATTTTGATGTGATTCTATTGATTTTTATCGGATTCTACACTTGTGGAGGCCGACATTCGCGGCAAGAGAGTTGTTTCAAAGCGGTTTTGTACCGGAATCGAGGTAAGTGGCTTGTCTAACTTCGTGTGGGGGACTTTCACCCCTAGGATATTATTGTGATACTTTAAATGCCTTGTACGCGAGGTGACGGGCGTGTACATGCGCTGGTTGTTGAACACATACTTTACTCAAAATGTTCAATGAGTGATATTCCTGTTTTTAGTTGTTAAATTCGATATTCCTACCCGGTAGTAGTTAGAAAAGCATGATTAGGTAGAATCTAACTGTCTAGCTGCTTAATTGACTTACTTTAGTTTTTCGTGGTAATCGCTGGCGCTGCTCATCGGCGAAGTTATCGTTAAGCATATTATACTTCTCTTTGTGTATTCCTTTACTTGCTGTGGTTGTGGACTACGGGTTCAATTCCCGAGATCCTGAGACTATTGAAATATGGACTACGGGTTCAATTCCCGAGATCCTGAGATTATTGAAATATGGACTACGGGTTCAATTCCCGAGATCCCGAGATTATTGAAATATGGACTACGGGTTCAATTCCCGAGATCCTGAGATTATTAAAATATGGACTACGGGTTCAATTCCCGAGATCCTGAGATTATTGAAATGTGGACTACGGGTTCGATTCCCGAGATCCTGACTTATTGGTAGGGACTGCGGGTTCGATTCCCGGAGATCCTGAGTTATTGAGATATTATTGAGACATGGGCTGCGGGTTCGATTCCCGGAGACCCAGAGGTACTGAGAATGGGACTGTGGGTTCAATTCCCACAGATCCTGGATTTGTTTATTTGAGTTGGTTATTTGTTGTTAGCTTAATTGTAGACAGTTGCAGTAATCATCATAATGTTGTTGTTTCGGAAATTATTATCATTTAAACTGTTTATTTTGTTATCATCATTATATTATTATTTTCTCAGTAGGGCCCTGACCTACCTAGTCACTACTCCATCGAGGTTAGGCTTGGCACTTACTGAGTACCGCCGTGGTGTACTCATGCTACTCTTCTACACACTTTTGTTCTGCAGATCCAGGTACATCAGAGCAGGCTCGTACTAGGTGATTCCGCAGCTTTCTGGGAGACTTCGAGGTATGATCCGCTACGTCCGCGGATCCGGAGGCTTCCCTTCTATTCTAGTAGTACTAGTTGACATTTTTCTTCATGTCGTTGTTAGATACTCTTTACACATAGAGCCACAGTTGTATTTCCCTTTTAGTCTGTGTTACCGTGGGGTTTCGGATCTTGGTAGTGTTTTATTCATTGTGTGACGGATGTATGTGCCAAGCGGCACGGATTACATATCTTTTATGTTATTTTCCGTTGTTTCTTATTTAAGTATTTATAACTTATAGATTCCGCAACGTGTTAGGCTTACCTAGTCGTGGGGATTGGGTGCCATCACGACATGTTCACAATTGGTGAACTAGGGTCGTGACAGTATTATCATGTATTCATCAAACCATAACCCTAGAAAGGCCTCCATAGTTGATCACTTCCCTAACGCCCCTAGTAGGAGCAGAAGATGAGGTAGACTCCGTAATTTTGGATCTTCTTCTGCATGTGGTTCTTCTGTTCCTTCTCCTAGTTCTGGCCCTTCTTTTAGAACTAGAGGTTCTCTTTCACAGAGGTCTTCTTCTAGGGTTGAGGATTCTTCTGAACCTCTTTGTGAACCCGCAGTAAAAGAGATGGTTCCTACAAAACTATCTTTCTATAATGATAGAGAGTCTCTTAGAAATTAGGTATCTTATTTAGATCGTGTTGATATCTACCCGATCCAAATTATAGGATGTTTGATTCATTTAGTTCGTAGAGATTTCCATTGGAGTAGTGATTTCCCTATCATTGTTACGAATCCAAATCAAAGAATTACTTCATGCTTGATTGAATTTTCCTTTGTCTATATATATCCCTTCACATTAGGATTTAGAACTGCCATTGACCCTGTTTTTCTCGAGTTTTGTCATTTCTTTGATGTCTGCTTAGTTCAAATTAGTCCAATAATATGGATGGATGTTGCCTATTTGAGGCATTTGACTAATTTAGCTAAGGCGCCTTTTACTTTCTCTCATCTGATTCATATTTACTCCCTTAGGCTTTTCCGTAATGGTGTTTCTACACTAGTAGCTAGGAGTAAAAGAGTTTTAGTTAGCCCTGAAGATAATAGAGATTATGGCTGGTATTCTCATTTTGTTGCTGCTCCCACTGTCGGTTTAGTGGGTGAGGAAAACATTCCCGTTCCTGAGAAGTGGAATTTTGCATGTGAGTCTTTTAACTCTCTTGTACCCTTTTCTTCAATTATTGGTGTTCACACAACATGTTGATTTTAATTTATGTCTTAAGTTTTGGTGAATTTGGGTCGCAATTCAATACAGAAAAGCTTGGTGTGACCCAAAATTGAAGGAAAGAATGGGAAATATGTTGGTATCAGAAGTTAAGGGCTAATAGTATGTGTAATTACTAAAGAAAAAGGCTTAGGATCAAAATTATTAGTAGTGTAATTGCGTAAGTTCAGGGTTCATTCGGTGCGCGATCCCAAAATAACTTGTGAGAGTTGCGCGGCCGTGGAGCACTCCTGACAGCTACATGGTCGCGCAACTTGCATCCAAATCCTATTAGTATGTTTTTTGTCTATTTTAAAAGCTCACAGACCTTGTAGGATTAAACACTCTTGGGGTGTGTTTACCTCAAAAATTCGAGTAACAATTAAACTTGGTTTTATGGTTTTAAAGATACGTGATTTAGTTCAATACCAATTAATAATCAAGTAATATGAGATAGAAACAAAAGATAGAAGTGAATCAAACCAATATTAGTCAACAACGATGACCTTGAGAAGGTGACCTCGAGGTGGCTTAGGGCAGTAAGAACAATTCAGTAAGAGAATCATAATAAGAACAATTTAAGCTAAGGAACAATTCTGATGAACAACAGGCAAAACGTAGAGAGTATATTCTTTGCTCAATAAAAGATGTGAACTTACAAATAATTGGGGTCCCTCTTATATAATGGGGAATCCTAAATAAGGAATATTTCTATTTACAGTAGGAAATATTCTTGGTACAACACCATCTATTACGAAATTGTACAATCCTATTCCATGATTTACGTCGTGACTTAGGGGACGTGGCAGGAATATAACTTGCTTTATTACAAATCCACAATTGTACTATTTCGAGGTCGAACACATCCGACCTCGGTATGCATCATGCTTCATCTTCGAACTCGGGTATGGTCCCTCGAGCTTGAACCTGGCCTTACTCGAACGTGGACTTCGAATGATTTCCCAAGTGTATAGATCAAAGGCATTCCATCTCTCGACCGTATATAGATAGTCCCCATGTTTCTTAGAGTAAGATGATAAGAAACATTTTTTATCCTTGTTTTCATGAAGCCTTTAGTGATGATATCATTCTAGTGACGCATGCGCTCGAAGTGACCGAAACGTCCCGTCGGTCCACTTCCCCAAAATATTGAATGCATGCTAGTATTGGTTGCCCACTAGCACCGCCGAATCGTTGCTACCCCTCCATATATATGAGGTGATTTATCTTAGTGAAGAACTTTACCTTTTCCTTACATTTTCCCTGTCTTCATCTATTTCTCTAATCGCTCTTTTCCATCGCTTCTTTAAGCGCCAGAAAACGCCATGCTTTTGTAAGAAACACTACATCTCTATCCAACCCGTATTCTTTATCTTACAACCATGGCTAGAACTTCCAAAATGGTCCCAAAAAATGACAAGGCTTTGTCTTATTCTACTTCTAGGCCAGCCAAACTGGTAGTGCCGCCAAACCTTGAGGAAATCACCCCCGGTCCTTGTGTGATCAAGAAGGACTTTAGTATTGAAAATCCCGTCGACATCCTAGGTCGATGTGAGCATGCATCTAGATACATTAGTCTGATATCGAAGCAAATTATCAAGGATGTGAGGAGGGACTGTGGCTGGGGAGATGAGGTCGTTATTCAAATCTCATGCCCCGAGGAAAGAATTACTTCCCACGTGGAGGGTTTTTTAAGTATTTACTCTGGGTCCCTTTATCCGGTGGTGATTGACTTCTGCAAAACATGCGAAGTCACCCTTGGTCAAATTCATCCCTCTATTTGGCGTATCATAATTATGTCGCGCTTCTTTTCCAAAAAGATAAAGGGGTTATAATTCACCCTTAGCCGCCGGATTCGATTATATTAGCCCCAGCTATTCTGAGGGCTCATTAAGTTGCAACGCAGACCGACGAATGCCATCTTCGCCAGTACTGATGAGACCAAAGATTGAGGTTGGATGAGTCGGTTCATCAGAGTAAGAACTTCGGATGTCATCTCTGGGGAAAAATTGCCATTCCCGGAGAGATAGAATTTTAGACGTAAGTGGAGTTCCTTTCCCTGGTATCTATTCACGTTCTACTCCTTCATCTTGTAATACCTTTATCTTCTTTTTGTCGGCCACTTCATGGGCACCCCTCGCGGCGCTGGACCTCGAGGATTGGGTTCGAAAGCTAGCTCACACCTCTTTCTATGACAAGCACAAGTGGTATGAATTAGCAAAGGGCCAGTGGGAGGCCAAGAACCATGGTAGCACTTTCTCGAGTTTCAAATACTTTTCATATACTGGTAGAGTGCCAATTTACTTATGTTTATTTATGGAGGCCTTAGGGATGTATCTGAGATAATGCCGGCTCCAACCGGGGATAAGACCAAACCTTCAATTCCGAA